>VZTE01005595.1:13496-52313 GCA_013397775.1 Eulacestoma nigropectus
AAAAAAACCGAAACAAAACCCAAGACTCAAACAATTCCTACCTTAATTAAATATGAAATGCTTTCCTCTAATTACAAAATTTACAGACCAACTCCCCGCCTCCTACAGCAACAAGTATCAGTTCTAACAGTCTTCATCATTACTCCTGAAGGGACAAAGGAGCATTGTGGTGTACTGTGAAGGAGGTGGAATTTAGGTCCCACAGGAATGGCTTGAGGATCCCACTGTGCAACTTTGGTGGTCCTATTTCTGATTAATCATGATATCTTCATATGAGAGGAGTGCTTTTGTCCCCAAGTGTTCATATATAAAGGAAAGTTGTCTCAAATAACAGGGTCATAATACATTCAAGATTTGATGGAGTGAAACCTGTAACATTTATTTGACCCTGTCAGGGACTGCAAATGCAGGACCCCAAGACTATAAGGATTTGATTTTAGTAGTGAAATTATCCACATTTGGGTTTTTAAAATGGTCTGAGTTCTCCAAAACAGGTGCCAGATACTTGTGGGTGTTTGTTTGGGACTCTACAAGAGATTGTGTCCCCTATCATTGGCCACTGCACTCCACTCCCAAGCTCAGTCCCTCTCGTGTCAAAGGCGTCTCTAGCTGCAGCACATCTCTGCGGCCTAATCTCGAGGCAATAAAAATAAGAGGCAAGGGAAAAGAAGGTAGTTATTTTCCTGACATGAACAGGTGGTTAGAGGCATTCTTATGACCACAAAGTAGTTCATTGTTCCAGAAGCAGTTGCAAAGAGTAATTCTTCAAGCTCAGCGTCTCTTTCCTTTTTATTATTATTCTTTTTCTCTCAGCTTTTTATTTAATGTACTTAGCAGGAAGTTTTATTTATAGTTGCTTGTAATCATAACCCCAAGCAAGAAGCCCAGGAATAAAATTCTCAAATTAAGATTTCAAACAAAATTGTGACCAAAAAAAAAAGTCAAAAAAACCACCTTTAATCAAACAAACAAGCAATAATTTAAGTGCATTATTTAATCAATTTATTCAATAAATTAATTTAGAATTTTGTCTAGTGGAATTAAAAAAATACTTGCGCTCAAGAAATTTTTATTCTTGAAACTCCACTGTAGGCATTATATATGTATTAAATATATGTAACATATATATTGTGCCCTTAGATAATTTATATATATAGACAGATAGGTACATAAGCACATATACATAACATCTGAATTTTGCAGGCAGGAGGAAGAGGCAAGAAGAGAAGTGTTTTCCTTTGGCAGTGTTTAGTTCCAGAATGAAGTGCTTCAGTATTAGAAATTACATGCAATCACTAGTATTACAGTTCTTTATCTCCCTGTAACATTCAGGAGTATAGTTTTTTTTTTTTTTATTAACCTGATGCACTAAGATGGAAAAAAAAGGGAAGGGAGAGGGAGTAGATTTGCCTCTCGTGTTTCCAGAAATTGCCTCCTATTCTTCTCCAAATGGAAGCCCAGCAAGTGTGACACTTCATAGGCAGCTGTTCTGAAGAGGATCAGGATATTACTACATCCTCTCAGGCTAGTGGGCACCTAGCAAGCATTTTCAGAGCTCAGTAGGAAAACTGGAGTACTGGGAAATCACATTTGAATATCCTTTCATTTCTCTCATGAATATGTGGATAATGGGTGTTTGGTACTTCATGGCATATGTCCATTGAGGTCAGGAAGTGTGTACACCCATAAATGCCACCACAGCAGTCCTCAAATTTATTTTAGGTAAATTATTCTTTATGGCTATGAATCTCAGGATGTCAGGGACAAGTAATGGACTGTGAACCTTTAGCAGATCTGACTGCTTCTAGTGGATATGAGCCCTGATCTCTGAATATACTCAGTTCCGAGTTTTTATTTCAGATCCTTCTGTACACCCATCAGTCCCGCCATTGCAGTTGGACTGAAATGGGATAATGACTCTATTCCAGGGCATTAATGGGCAGAACATGTTTGCAATGTGTTTAGCTGCCATCAATATTAATGCACTCATTTGAGGGGCAATAAATTGATAGAGTGTGGCCTTATAATGCATAAAAATTGCATCAGCTTCAGAGCCGTAATGGAAAATTCCTCCATGAGTTGAAGTAACTGGGGAAGGGACTTTTCTTACAGTCATTTTATTTGGCACTTTGAATACTCAGACCTTGACAAGAATCAGTCTTGCTGTCTTCCTCTAGAATCTCGGTGGGACAAAAACAAAGGGCTGTTATGATGTAATAAAAACTTAAAAAATAGTAAGTGAATAAACTGTCTTTGCTGTTTCGGAGAAAGGTTATGAAAAGTAGTTGCCTTCTGTAATGACCAAGTTAGAAATGAGTAAACTATATTTACCTCCAGCTTTATTAGTCTGAGAAAATGACTTAATAATGCTCTAAAAGAGAGCAAACAGTGCATTAAAAAAGTTATATATCTGTTTAAACACGTATGTCTGCCTCTCACTTACAGCTAAAAGATGTCAGAACATCTTGATGAGTGGCCCCTTAGTCTCTATCTATATCAGTAAATTAAATGTTACATTTCTGTGCTCTGAATCTGTATGGCTATGTTGTTGTTAGAAGTATTCTTGGCCTCAGTTTGGTCTGGATCAAGTGGTAAACTCCCAAATAATCCTTGTTCATCTTTGATCATTATCATGCATTATAGGCCCAACAGGCAGCTGTAAGGTGTCCATCCCTTTCCCAGGGCTAGACTGATAGCTGAAAGGTGAGTCATTTAGTGTGTTTTTTTTACCTCTGTGCCTGAACAGTCCCAGGGATTTATTTAATTCATAGCTAAAAACTTTGCCATCAAAAACTTCTGTGACTGTCATTTAAGAGCCAGTGAAAACTCTGCCATATTTTTTAACACAGACAGAAAGCATATATGTGCTGTAGCAGGATGACAACCCTATTAAAAAAAAAAAAAAAAAAAGAGAGAGAGATGGGNTGTGATACTAGAAAACTCTAATAAAAAAAAAAAAAAAAAAAAAAGAGAGAGAGATGTGGAGATTAACACACTAAATGATGTTTAAATGTATGTGCAAGATAGGTAGAAGGATGATTCACTTTCATCTGTGGTAGCACATGCCACTTGTGACTTCTATTCCAGGCTCTTGGACAGGGCACCAGTTGTGGCAAATGTCATTTTGGAAAGACAAGAAGGGCTTGATGTGTGCCACAGAGAGCTCACCAAAACAACGTAGTGCAGGTTGATTCAGTCTCTAAATTAAAGCACAGCCAATGTGAGCCATGGACATAGGTAAAGAATAGATGTTATAAGGCAAGGAGCTGGGAAAACCCATGCAAAACTATACAAAAACCAAGTGGTACGGTGGATTGTTTTACAGGCCAATTTAGGAATGATTGACAGATATGGTCATAACCCAGACTGAAAAATGCAAATAATAAATATCCTAGATACACACACAGAGGCACATATACACACAGAAGTAAAAATACAAGGGCTGAGGACTGATCCAGCAAACCAGCCTGACAGAGAGGGGATGCGACACTCTGCTGCCTGCTGAAATAGAGATGTAGAGAGCTGGATGACAACAGCATGCTGAAAAACACTGTAGCCCATGGCTCCTCATTATCTTCCTATCTGTGACTCTACATCTTGACCTGTGGGGGATGCCTTAGGGTACATATCCTGAGGTAAGAAATATCCAGCAAAGACGGAGCAGGAAATGCTGCACAAAGCCAGCATGGAAAGACACTCAGCAAATCTAGGAAGTGAGCAGCTTTGCAGTTCTCTTTTCCCCTTGAGTCTCTTCTGAAGGCCATAATAATAAAAATATAGAGTTTCTTTCAATTTGAGACAGGCAACAAGTAAACCTTGAAAAGCTTCAGGCATGATGAAGATGGTGATGAGGGTGATGATGGAACAGTGGACTCTGTGATGGGGTGAGGGGATGAGGAAAATGTGAATTGTCTTTTAGCTGTGAAACAGAAAACCTGAGAAAAACAGTTAGCAAACAGTGTGGATGTTTTCTGCAGCATCCACAAGAGGTGGGTGCTCATCCTCCGTCACTGCTCTGGAGGCTGATGTCATTGTGGCTGGAATTCCCACTCCCCAGGCCCCTTGCACCCATAGCGACTTTAGGTTGCCTTTATTACTCATCTCTCACTGAGACCAAAATTTGTATTGCGGTAACCCCTGGACACCATGCTCTTGACTTGGGATTCTGATGCGTTTGGCATTTTTAGAGGAAACAGGAGAACCTGCCCCAAACAGGAATCTGGGTTGGTGTCTCCCTCTTCAGCCCCTTAAAATCCCAGGCACAGGCAGTGGTGATCAGGAGATGTCTCAGCACCACTCTTGTCTTCACGGAACCTGCTGCCTGCGTGTTTGCAGTTCGCCAGGGCACCCCATCGTGCTCCCAGTCACCCCCTGTGCTCTCAGTGGGGAAAGGCTGCTCTCTGCGTTCTAGGGCCTAATCACACTGAGGAAGGAGGGATGAAAAAGCAATGCAGTCACCATCAGAGGGGCTTTTCAAACTCCAGAAGACCATGGATCCTTTTCCTTGTTCTTTCTCCAACTCTTTTCTCATTTACATTTAGACAAATGACATATAATAATTAGGTTTCTTACTCTGCCAAAACTTTAAATAGGGTCCTTTAAAAATAACCTTTAAAACTTCAAGTCCTTTTTTTTTTTTTTCAGGCAATGAACAATAGAAACTGCTTTTTTAACACTTTTTTAACAATAGTCGTTTGGAAATGCGGGCTGAATGCTGACAAGTTTGATGAGCACAGAGAGTTTTTGAGCCTATTGTGGCACTTTCTGTTTTTTTTACTTCATCCCCCTCCACTTCTCCCTTTTGACTCTTCCTTTCATTCACCATTGACAATGTATGCATTCATAATTGAAGAAATTCCTTTCTTAATGACTTACAGTCGTATGAGTTGTTGCTCTTGTCGGTGATGTGGCTGCTGTTTCTGCAAACTAAACACACTTGACTGCTAATTTCCCATTGAAAGACATTGGAAGGTTCCTGAAATTAATGGTGTAAGACAAGTTTACAAACTGATAGGCTCTGATGTGAAAATTAGTGTGTCTCCTCTGCAGAAGCTAAGTGCAGGAGGTTGGCATAGCGGTGAGCAGCCTGAATACTCATAAAGCTCCTCAGCAAGAAAGAAAAAAAAAAAATTAAAGATTTCCCATATTTCAGAGACTTGGAAACTGCAAGAAATAGACAAAAATATCAGAGTATGTAGGCATGGAGAAGGGGAAAGCAGATTTCTTAATAGCAAGAGGAAATTGGAGGATTTTTCATGAAGAAAAATATTTTACTCTGCGAAATCAACAACTTTGTTAAGGACCTGCTGTTAGTATTTTGCTTCAGTATAGTATGTGTTAAGTTATGAGTAATGTTTGCGGGAAATTGCAAGGATTTTTAAGCCAGGAGGTTATAACATACAATTTTAGTTAATTATGAAGCAGAAATACTAGAGGAAAAATAATGAACCCATGGAAGTTGAATATTGTCTTCCATTCCTGTAAAAGAGGATTCATCTGCTTAAAGCTAGTGGAATATTCTACCAGAGTAAGACTGGGTGATGGAAGAATAATTTGCTCTACTTCTCCTAGAAAAAAAGAGAATATTCCTGGTTGACCATTTGCTCAGGAACACACATTTCGCATATGCAGGCAGCCATTGCAGTTGTCACCCAAAAAGGTTCTGTCCTTAGACAAAGTCTGTCACATGAAGAAACCAAAATCCTTAACCATATCCCGGTTCTTCTATTTCTTCCTAGAAATCGTTGTGAATATTTCCTCGAGGTATGAAAAACTGGCCTCTCTGGTTTAGTGGTTTTTCTTGCTATCAAAATCCTTGATTAAATGACACAATTCAAAACACAATCTATTTCATTTTATTTTATACAACAGAATCAACGCTTATTAACTGAGAGGATTATTTTGTATTTTTGTTTGGAAATGATGCCATTTCTAATATCTCCTGGTGTAGACTTTATCTCATCAATAGTAGAGCTAAATGGATTTTTAAAATTATGCGGTTTTTGCTGAGATAAAACCCTGTTAAAATAAAAATAATCTATAAAAATAAATTTTGCCCACATTAAGGAAATAACAATGTGTTCTTACTGTTGGGAATTATCTTCAGACTACAAAATATCAGGAAACAATTACGACAAGTAATACATATTACTCAAAAAAATTTAAGTAGTGGTGGTAAATGTAATTACAATTTCATTGTCCTGTCCTTTTTCTGGATGACCTGCCCAATATTTTACACAAATTGTAAGCTACACTGACATCCGAAACACAAATGACCAAAATTTGATATCTTACACTTATATATTGAATCCATGCAAAACCAACAAATAAGAACAAAATAAAACCCGCAAAGATTTGTCCGACTGCCCTTCCAATATATTCACTTCAAAAATAGAATATATAAGCTGCTTTTTGACTACTCAGAGCAACTTTTAAGTAAATGATCTTGGGGCTGACTAATTCTGCATTCCGTTAAAAATTTAAAGTAAGCATAAGCAGGAACGGAGTGTTAATGGTTATGCTGTAATGACATCAGGAAGCAAGGGATGAACTCAGGCTGTTTGGGAAAGCACCATGAGAGCTCTTACAACAATGAATGATCAGTACTATTCTATGTGGACTTCTCTTAAAGGGATGAGTAACCTCTACAGCTTTTCAGAAGATGTGTTTTCTTGTGAAGATGTAAGCATTTCCACCCGTCACTCATCCTCCATGTGAACGTCAACGATCATAAAGGGTAATATGTAACAGTACTTGAGGTGAGTGTGCGTTTTCTGCTGTCTCCCTAGTGAATTGAGATGTGGATGAAAGATAAAAATAAGAAAGACAAGAGAGCTCCGTGGAGAAATACATGTCCTGTACACCAAGAACTAATTTAATAAGAACCTACTCCCTGCTAGTGGGCGATTAAACTAAATTGCCAGTCTAAACTTTTCCATGCTGCATTTCAAATGTCAACACATTACATTGCTATTCCTCTTAATTTCTCACAAAGAAAATGCAAAATGAATTCATTATGCTGGAGTAAGTGGAAAAAATGATGAGTTTCTCCAGAAGAGTAGGCAACGGGGAGAGATTGGGCAAGGCGATTATATTGAGATATTTGAATAGCTGGCCATTAGCAAGAGGATCCCCATTACTTTGCTGATAATTATATCCTCTTCGCTATGACTTCCCAGTGGAATAATACAATGTTCCCAGTGCAGGAGATAATGAAAAATACCATTCAGGTGGTACATATATGCCAAGAATAGTGTGTTGTATTTCTCCCCTTCCCCCATCATGTAGATTGCAATAGCTCGCACCTACACGATGTGTTAATGTGTGTTTGGTTGTTCAGGGCTGTGTGCAGGGCAAATAAATGTATCTTGAAAATGGAGCTGGCAGTGGAATATCATTCTCCCAGTGTAATTATCTCCCGTGTTTAGTGGGCCCGGTGTATTGCTGAGTACATTTTTG
The DNA here is from genome assembly GCA_013397775.1 of Eulacestoma nigropectus. Lineage (NCBI taxonomy): Eukaryota > Metazoa > Chordata > Aves > Passeriformes > Eulacestoma > Eulacestoma nigropectus. The sequence goes on from VZTE01005595.1 coordinate 20,955, forward strand.
TTAGCTATTATGTAAATGACTTTCAAAGCCCACCACATTGTAATAATGAGGACTTTGGAAGGGATCTTATAGAGATGAAGTTTTTTTTTTTTTCCCATTTTAAAGAGAGATGTATGTTTCTCCTAATTAATCCATCATTTTGCAGATACGTTTCTGTTCAGCAATCAAGGAAAAAGAAACGAACAAACGAAAAAAAGAAAGAAGGAGGGAAAATACAGCACAAGAACACCCACTCATTTACAGTAACTATTTTTTTCCAACTGATACATAAAATCTCTCATGTGTTATTGCTGCCTTATCACTTCTTGGCATTTTTATTGCTGTTCTATTTTCAGTTTGAGGGAATCTTGCTGCATACAGTATATCTGTCTCAGATTCATTAATTTTCACAGAAAACTCAATTTGCATCAAAATACTTGGCTGTTTGGATGTTGCTTTACATATCTTGGGGCCTCATGGCTTGCATGAGAACTTTGCCTTCAAATTATTTACCGGAGGGGAGAAAAGTAATGCCACTGAAATTGCTCAAATCTGAATACTGCAAAAGGCAGTAGAATTTTGTTCTTGGTTTCTCCTGTGAAAGCCTTTTATTGGACAACCCATGTCATTGGTTGGTTTGATTTGGATTTGATTTGTTCTAGTATTTAATAAGAACCATAAATGAATGTAGATTAAGTTCGGTAATGACCTGTGGTAACCAATTTTTCATTATACATGCTTCCATTAAAAAAGTTTTAAACATTTATAGGTCATGCAAGAAGAATTTTTTTACGATATTGTTATACAAGTAGAAATATTCACTTGGATACGATTAATGAATCTTATGAAGGAAGCTGTAAGAATTTGGGGGACTGGATTCGCTTCTTATTGTACAGTCATTCTGGCATAAATTTAAATGCTTCAAGTGAAGGGAGAGTAAGTGTTTCTCTTTTGTTAGTTTTAGTTTGGAGGTTTGGGGAGAGGTAGGAGGTTGAGATAACGGAGAGAAACTGAGTCAGTTCGTCTGGTGTTAGCAAGATGAATCAGAATTACAGAGTGGCCTGGGTTAGAGGGAACCCTAAATATCCCCTAGATTCAACCCCCTTCTGTGAAGTTCAGTTCCTTTTGAATGGAACTTTCCACTGTAAAAAACAGTGTATCAGGAAAGAAAAATAATCTCCAACATATCCATTTTTTTTTTTTTTTCCCACAAAGGATATGAAAATGAGGCAGAAGCTCCTGAATGTCCTTATGCATGTGGGCATCTATGTTGATAACATTTTCAGGTGTGTGAACTTCTGCAGGTTCAGTTGGCACTGTCAAAAGTCTAGAGTGTCCAGAAAACGTGAAAATATATTTGGAATGCAAGCTGCAATGAGAAGGTGGAAGCTTGTCACTTACACAATACATCTGGATAAATGTAACCCCCAAATGCAAAAAATGTTGCAGTATTAGTTGCAAATAAACGGTTGTGTGAGGCACCTGCAATAAAATAGTCCGATTTTACATCCTGTGTTTTGATGCCTTGACTTTCCACTTGTTCTCTTTCTTGTGCTCCTTCACACTCTTCTTGCTACGTTTTTTTGTTGTTTTGTTTGTTTGTGTGTTTGTTTTTCATACTCCTTTTACTCATATGCGTTTGTAGTTTTTGTGTGCAAGAAAATAAAGCTTTATGAACATTGAGAACTATTCACTGGTCTTTGCTAATATTCTTTTCTTAAGGAATACTTAAATAAACAATGTGTCTGGACACTGTATGAATCAAGAATCTTGAGTACTGAGTTAAAAGGATTGCCTGGACTTTGCCTTCACTTTTCTTCCTCTAGAAACTTGACATATGAGATGAAAAATGACCAGAAATGTTTTGTATTTTGTTAAGGTTGTCATCCCTAATCTACCCTTCTAGAGCAAGGACAGATACTTCTGAATAAAAGTTGTTGAGCAAAAGGCCAAAGCAATACGTTTTCTTGTGTTTCCCCATATTTACATAGCACATGTTTATGTTAAACAAAAAAAAAAACCTTTCAGCTATTTGATAACCTTCATAGTAACTAAGCAGGTGTAAAAGGTTATGACATTTTATAAAAAAATAGTCTTTTTCTGTCTCTAACACATACTACAATTAATATGCATGCGTGTCTTCCAGATAGTACCAGATTTTGGTGAGAACACACCAAAAGAAAATCTGTTTCTATTCTTTGAGTAAAAAATAGAGGGATGGATTAGATGGGCAGAAAGATAGAATGTTATTTCATAACTGGCTTTATTTTTTGTTTTATTCATATTTGCTTAAATTAATACTTAATATTTCATTTAATTAGTGTTATGCATAATGTGATTTCAATTAGTTTGGCGGGAGGTTTTTTGTGTTTTATGTGGCACAGCTTGAAATGCTTGGACAGAATCATGGAAATGGAATAAATCTGTTGACGTCAATCTAATTGTGCAATCTACACAGCGGTGTTGAAAATCAATCAATACAAAACATGTTTTACATATTTCAATATGAATTTTCTCCTGTCACTCAGCAGTGGTTACTCACCATAAAAATGTATATTTTCAACAAAAAAGAAATGATGAACTTTAAAGACTGGAATCTTATTCTGCAATCTGCGTTCAAGAAAAATCACTTTAGCTTGCCTTACAAATGACCTAGAGAGGCCTCCTACTGAAAAGTGATGGCTTTCATTCTCCATCTTCAGTCAAATTTTAGCATCCTTCCTGAGGGAGCCAGCTGTCACTCGGTTAAGGGTTTGGAAATCTAGGCACAAGCCTACTTTTATTTCATCAAGACAATTCAGATAATGTGGGCGCGTCCAAATAGCTATTAGAGAGAGTGTTAGCTTCCACTTGGTCATTAGGCTGGGATTCATCTGACTAAATGTAGACATCAATGAGGTAGCCACATATTTTTTATCTTGTCACCCCAGCCAATGAGGGAAACAAGGTCATGATTCATCTTGTCCTAAAGAAAATGCTCAGAATATATTAGATGAATTACTATTCCTCTCTCTAGACAATAACAAAGAGTACCCGAAATGCTCAGAGGTAGATGTCCGGTGTAGATAAATAAAAGTAAAGATGATGAATCACAACATAAATATTTGGGTCTTTTTCCGTAGATTCTGTGTAATTTTTATTTGATTTCTCAAGACTGTTTCAGACTAACTGCTTAAATACTCCTTAAGCTTGTCCTAGTCTGACTTTTGTGTCAAAGACAAGAGAGAAAACTCAGAAGGATCATTCATCTGAATCTGTGTGAGGCATATGACCTTCTCTGGTGATTATTTGTGTTTATTTTTTTTTTTCTTTTTATCTTTACAATTCTTTCCATAGAGGTTTTTCTGCCTAAAAGACATCTAAATTTAACCTCTGTCCCAATCCTTGTGCCACAGAATGCTGTCATCACAGTAATCCCAAACCGTGTTTGATGTCTCTTGAAAGCTGGGACCTTCAAAGAATTTTTTAAGTTATTTAGACATATCCCTAAAAATCTTAAGACATTACATTACCCTTACGTGATACATGCCCAGACCTTTTTGTTTAAATAACATACAAGAAGCTTTGGAGGTCATGTCCCTGATCTTCACTTTTGTGGAAGTCCATTCTCTGAATCTGTATCTTCTAATCATTTAGTGTGCGCTAGTCATGCGATGCATACTGAGACGACATCACTGTATCAAATGTACATTAGTCACTTTTTATTCCAGTCAAAGGGTCAGCTAATTAAGTCAAGACTGCCAGGTTCCACAAAAGCAACAAGAAAGCAGTGTTGTTTCTGGGCAACATAGTGTGTCACCAGCCCTGTGCCTTCAGAGCAATGTCAGAAAGATCTCCAGAGCCCTCAACTTATAAAACCATCCAAGAAAATTGTTCTTGCCTTTCACTTGAAGGGAGAAAACTAGGATTAAGGGGAGCCATTTCAGAACAGACCAACTGCCTGAAAAATTTGTTTCTCCTTATTTAGCAATAACAAATGAAAAGATGCTACAGGAAAAAAGAGTTTACACAAATGAGCAAAGAACCAGGTGAAGATCTGTCAGACTGTCTATCTCAGAAAAAAAGCAAGTAAACAAACAAACAAACAAAAAAAAAAACCAGAAAAATGTCTCCCCACATGAATAGCGTGATCATTCTCTACGGTTAAAAGTTTATGAAATTAATTTTGAAAGTAGGTTCAGGAAATTATGTTTATAAAACTGCTTTTTTCAAAGACAAGTGAAAGGAGAAAGACTGTCAGTCAATATTGGTCACATCAAACTGGCAAATGAGGAGAGGGTCTATTACTGCTTCCATTAATGTGCATCTTGCTGCCATCTCAGTCACAAATTTTGCATTACTACTCTCTCTTTCTACTTTCTATCTGCCTTTTCCCACTTTATATACACATTCTTTGTTCAACTCTCTCCAGCCAGGATGTCTGTGACACTCCGGGAAGACATTTTTATGACTGATACGTGCAGTAAATATGCTCACTTCAAAAAACGCGCTGTAAAAGGTCTACCCCATCTGATTTCATGTTATCCCTGTTGTCCCATCATCGTGAAAAATAGATACTTTAAAAGCAGGACAGCAACAAATTTCACAGTGGTGGTCTTGTGCTTCATTTTAACATTTACAACAGCCTTGGGACCTAACTAGAGAGCCCAAGTGGTGGAAGGTCAGGCTGTGTGCTAGCACTAAACTGGGCAGGCAAGATCATAAGCATTCTGCTGAATTTCGTCTATGCACTTTGATAAAATGTATTAATTAACATAGATATCAAGTAGTTTAAGACAATGTCTCTAATCTGTTCATTCCAGCATCATCTGCTCTAAGACACAGTCATATATTCTGGGGCTATTTTAAGGGCTCTAATTGTGCAATTTGATAACAGATTATTTTATTTCTGACTTGTCCATTCTGCTAAACTACCACGATTCTGACTATTTCCCAAAGCATGATGAATATCACTGAAGAAAAAAGAGTTGCACCATTTATTCGAACTTTGAGTGGGCCTTTTATTTCTCAGAATCACAGAATCATTTAGGTTGGAAAAGACCTCTAAGGTCATCAAGGCTGAGTTTTGACTGATCACCACCTTGCCAACTAGACCACAGCACTGAGTGCCACATCTAGTCATTTCTTGAGCACCTCCAGGGTGGTGACTCCACCACACCTCTGCACAGTCTATTTCAAGTTTTCACAACGCTTTCCATGAAGAATTTCCTTGTCATATTTGGTCTGAACCTCTCCTAGCACAGCTTGTTGCTACGTCCTCTTGTCCTGTCACTAGTTGCCTGGGAGAAGAGACCCACCCCCAGCTTGCTACAGCAATTTTTATATATTGTCACAGAATCACAGATTCAGTAAGACACCAGCTCTTCGAGTACAAGTTCCCTGCTCAAGCCGTGTCTCCCAAAACATATTACTCTGGATTGTGCGCAGACAGATTTTTAACATCTCCAGGGAGCAAGAATTCTCAGCCTCTCTGGGTAGCCTATTCCAGAGCTCAGTCACTCTCACAGCCAAGCTCTTCTTCATATTCAGTTGTAGCTTCCTGTATGTCTATTTCTGCCCATTTCCTCATGTCCTATTTCTTGTCACTACCAAGACGAGCCTGGCCCTGTCCTATTGACACCCTCCCTTGTACGCGTTGATACAATAAAATAAGAACCAACCAATAAATAAAACCACAAAGGGAACCCCAATTGCAGCCAAAATAAATCTTTCCCAAACCCAGTTATGAGAAAAAAAGTTGTTACTAAATCTTATTCCTAATAGAAACTGCTCCTTGTCATGAGCAGATATTCTTTGTTTTGTTTGGGGTTTTTCATTTGGTTTGGTTTGGTTTGGGTTTTTTTCTCTTATATTCTCCTGAAAGAGAAACCTGTGAGTTCATTAAAATTTTTGGTCTAATACTGTATAACGCATAGTTGAGGAATGAAGAAAATAAGCCAAATTGTTCAGCAATTTAATTGCAAATTTTTATTCTGAAACTTAGATATCTTTGGATTTAGGATATCCAAGATAAGAACTGACATTTTGTATACAACACTGTTTTCTCACACACCAGAAGACACTCTACATGAGACTGTGGCAGCCTGTGTTATTAAGAGGAATATTACTGACTAGAAGCTAGAATCTATCCAGAGGATATAGTCAAGATCTTTACTTTATGACTTATTTTCTCTTATTTTAGCATTTCCACTGAGGAGTTTCAGTTTCCACAAGCAAGTGTGCTCCTCTGAGGACATTGAGCACACCTCAAGGGAAAACTGAGGTGAGCATTCTTCAGATTATCAACCAGCTTGTCTGTCTCTGAGTCCCTTCATGAGTTTTTCAACATACCTATGCAAAATATGTGAGGAATATATTCCAAATCTGTTTCTTGGCCCTTTGAACAGTGTTGTTGAAGATAAATGCATGGAAAACAGTGTGGCTTTTGCACATCTTTCCATTTTCTTTGTTATTGAAATTCCTTTATTATATCAATGATTGACTAACTTGATTTCCAGTCACCAAGGAGCACTATTAGATACAAGGAGCCTGCCTCAGGATGCAGGCACTGTAAATTTTCATGATATTAATGGAACTATTTCTGGACAGAATACGATTGAAATCAATGAGGTTCAACAAAGGTTAAAATCATTCACACATGGGGAATTCCTCATAAGAGTATGGCCTGACACAAATAACTACCATTGAATGAAAAAAAATATGAGAGATCAGAAAAAAAAAAAAACAAAAAACAAAAACCCCAAAACAACAAGACATTAAAACAAGACAATAAAATCAAGAAGATGTTCTTAATTACTTGTACATATATGTTCCTGATTTTGAGAACACTAAGTGATTTCTTCAGGCAGCTCTTGGGATTTCTGATAAAGAATGATGTATGAAATCATCAAAATGAAAATCAAAATATCATTCGAGAGACATCTAGTTTATGCTGGTAAGTAATCTTTTCCATCAGTGACTGGATTTCACAGCAAGAAATTTCTTCATTGAAGACAATTCTGGCCCATTCCTTGCCAGATTGTCCCAATGCTAGAACTCTTTCTGAGGCTAGAAGCTAATTGTATCTCTAGAAAAGTAACCTTCAGAAGCCAGTCAGAAACTAATTGGTGTCCATACAGAAATGTGTTTAGGAGTTACCTCTATGTAATTCAAAAAAAATTGATGCTGTGGGACAAGATATACATATATAGGTATATTTGTGTGTGTATATATATATATACATATATATATGTATAAGGAAAACACTAATTGATAAAGTTACTAACGGTTTTCCACAAAAAAACTCAAACTAGCCAACTGATATTTTCAGTGATTTCCTATTCTGTAAAAAACTCCATTCTTTGTCAAGTGTTTTACTGTATCTAATGGTGTATATGCTGTATTAACCCCATTTTCTCTGCTGTGGTTTTCTAATGAAAATGTCTCTTTCTCTCCTTGAAGATGTAGAAAAATTAGTCTAATTTAACTTGCTTATATACCTTTCTTCGTCTATATTTTGTTGACTGTTGTAATCTCTCTGTTCTTTAAAATGTCTTCATGGCTTTAGGTTTTTTCTTTATTTTTTTACCCTAAGATTTTTTCCTCTTTGTTCCTTATCTCATTTGGCTAGACCTTGGTGCTGATAACATCAAGAAGGTGCGTTCAATCCCCATATGGGACATTCACTTAAGAGCTGGATTCTATGATCCTTCTCGGTGACTTCCTACTCAAATTGTACTGTGATTCTTTGTGATTCCTCCTCTTTTTTATTTTTTGCCCCCCTTTCCTTGTATTTCCTTTACTGCTTTCACAGTGAAAACTTGAAATCTGTACTGATAACTATAATTCCATTATGGATTTCCTTCTTGGGAGAGGCGAGGAGGTAGAAATAAGACTTTTCTTATTTTGAACATTTCAAGAAATCTAAAAACTACTTTTGAGTGGTTGGTGGGGGCAGAGAAGTGAAGGATGGTAATTTTTTTATTGCTTATTCCCCCTGTTGAGACTTGAATGCCAATCGACTCTTCTCACAGCACCACCTACTGTGGTGGTCTAGCTGCAGGCTAGTGTGGGGAAAGATTAAGCTTTTTCATCTGTAGTGTTACGGTTCCTGGGAGGCTCTTGCACTGCTGTTTCGGTAAAGAGATTTATAGAAGCACTTGATGAATTTTAGTCATTTTTTTATCAGTCTGTAACCATAGAAATGCGTGTGTAGAGACCACTGACATCTTAGGCACTGCTGCAATTTCTACAAATCATCTTACTTGTCTGCCTTATGCCTTGTTTTATATCAAACTTTTCATTAGGAAGGAATAAGACAGCTTATATACAGGAACAGCACCCTAGCGCATCTTTATGCTGGTCATGCAGTGCAGAACATCACAAGAATGAGCTGGAGGAACAAGGCAGGGACTTTGTAGCAGAAGGGGATCACCTGATTGTGTAAGGTTGACATAGATGAGAGCACAAAGTCCTTTGCATCCTCCTTCAGACACATAGAAACTTTAGGAAGAAAGAAGTCTAAGGGATCTAATAGTGGATATTTTATTGTCCTCAAGATGCTGTTTATGCCTATTGTCCCTGAGATACTTTCTGGTCAAAAATGGCTCCCTCAGCCAATTTAAGGTTGCTAAGAGTGAATGTTCTGGGATGAATGTCTTCAGAGACAGTAAATGTCTCGCAAGCCTACCACCTGCTATCAGTGCAAAAGTTAATATGTAGATATCACCCTAGGATCTTGGCCTGTGGCTCTTGGGATGGGAGATCAAAATGATAACCAGTGGTTTCTGTTTAATTAAACAAGGTGACAGAACTGGGTGTTCAGTAGCTGCCTCTCAGAATAGCAATATTCATCTTCAGTATCACAGATTCACTGAAAACAAGAATGGGTCAGGTTGGAGAAGACCACAATGGGGTCATCTGGTCCCAACTCCCTGCTCCAGCAGGGCCATCCCAGAGCACACGGCACAGGATTGTGTCCAGAGGGGTCTGGAATATCCCCAGGGAGGGAGACTCCACATCCTCTCTGGACAATCTGTTCAGGGCTCGGTCACTGCCCAGGACAGAAGTTCTGCCTCATGTCCAGGGGAAATTCCTGGGCTCAGTCCCTGCCCGTTGCTCCGGTGCCATTGCTGGGCCCCCGGAGCAGAGCCTGGGCCCTGCTCGGAGCCCTCCCTGCAGCCAGGGACAGGCAGGGATGGGGTCCCCTCTCAGCTGGGGCTCCTCTGGAGGCTGAACAGCCCCAGCTCCCTCAGCCTCTCCTCATACGAAAGACGGTCCAAATCCTTAATCATCTTTGTCACCAATTATCGGACTTACTCCAGGAACTCTTGTACTAAGGAGCCCAGAAGTGATGTGTTTATGTTCTTGTATGCTAAATTAAGTTTTCCTGGAAACCATTGGCTTGTTCATGTGTGGTTGAAATGACTATTTCCCTTCCTTGTCTTTCCTTCCATCCTCTTTAAGATATTTGTTTTTGCTGTTGTAATTTGGGGGATTTTTTTTGTTTTTTCGGGGTTTTTTGGGTTTTTTTTACCCCTGGATTTCTAGGTCTCTGGGATTTAGACAGTCAAATGATTCTAAATTTCTGGTGTTTATACGCTGCTTATGGATAGTTACCAGTAAGTACAGTTATGATACATCCCAGCTACATCTTGAAACATGAAGCTTGGGTGAAGAGTTGATATAATTACATTTAATGACAAAAAGCCTTCCTATGTCAAATTAAGTCTTTTTACTATTTTTTTCCCATATCTTGGTTACTCTTTTATATTTTCTTTTGTGCTCTGAAAAACTTCCTTGCTGCTGCTTTGACTGTTGAAAACCAGAGCTGTTAATAATGCACATTGCTTCTTGTGTAATCGTAACTTCACTGACTTCATCGTGCTGCTCTTGATTTTCCTGAGTCGGAAAGGAGAACGGGCCATTACTCAAGGCACAGCCACATTATATTTAAGCCGAGTGATGCTGTCACCAGTAGGTTTGTACACGTCGTCTTTCCACAGCAGTGTCACAGTTTTTCTCTCACAACTTGTAGTCCGTAAATACCTGCACCAATCCGTTGCACTTGCTAACGCAGAATAAAGACACCCCTATTCAAAGACTGCTCCCTCTGTTTCAAAAGTCTCTGCAATATAATGTAGCATAATTCAAAACTGAAGAAACTCTACATACAGGATTACATCCATTTGCAATCTGACATTATTCAGACGGGATTGCTATATTATGCAGAGCATAATTACAAAATGCTATCCTTGTAGTACTGTGCTTTTGTGTGTATGCAGATTATTAAAAATGGCTAATCTTAAAATCATTGCACATACAGTGCAGTCAACAGCAAAGAGAGTCTCAGCTTTTGTGCGTTGGTATAACAACATTACAGTTCGTGGAGTTGAGGTCCTGGCCTTATTTCTGCTCCATTATTGCGCTGTTGTATACAAAGGATGAAACCTGTTTCTCCATTACATCCTGCAACACTTGAGTAATTCTTCAGAAATAAAAGACGAATCTTGGTTTCACATTGTTTTTTCTGACTCAGCATTTGCATACCATTAGAGTGACAATAGTTTGTTTTTTTTTTTTAGTTCTGCAGAAATTCTCCAGCCACAGATACAGAATCTGAACTGAGTCAGAACACAAATGATTCAAAACTCTCAGCAAGTCACAAATGCCCTACCACATTCATATCACATTCTTATAAAACTGTTTTCTTTTACTCCAAACCAAAACAAAAGTAGGCATCTAGAATGCAGGCCTTCATAGCTTCATAATCATAAATTCTTAGAATTATTAAAGTTGGAAAAGACCTCTAAGATCAGAGTCCAACTGTTAACCAGTATAACAAATGTGCTCACTACTAAACCACATTCCCAAGTGCCACCTTTACACACATTTTGAACAATTCCAGGACAGTGATTCCACTACTTCCCGGGGCAGCCTGTTTCTATGTCTGACCACCCTTCTAGAGAAGAACTTTTTCCAAATATCTAATCTAAATCTCCACTGGTGCAACTTGAGTCTGTTTCTCTTGTTCTGTCACTTGTTACCTTGGAGAAGAAGCACCCACCTGGCTACAGCCTCCTTCTAGGGACTTGCAAAGAGAGATGAGGTTCCCTCCCAGCCTCCTTTATTCCAGGATAAACACCCCCAGCTCCCTCAGCTGCTCAGATGTGTGCTGCAGACTTCCCAGTCTGGGGTGGTACAGACCCACCAGTGATACAGACGTACTAAAAAATTAGAACAGGTGACACATCCTTTCAGCACGCATGGATTTCTTGACTCTGAGACGATTATCTGGTGTAATGGAACTGTTCTCATTGGAACCAGAAAAGGTGGGAACCATCTGGCATTAACATGGAAGCATGGAGCCAGTGATCCGCTGCTCTAGCACCCAACCACCGCAGGCTGAGCCGGGCATTGACTTAACCAGCCTGCAGAAACATAACTATAATCACAAATGCAACGGGGTCCTAATGGTGGAATCTACACAGAATAAATCCATGCTAAGAAGAAGAAGAAACATTTTCCCAACAGATACAAGCGAAGAAAGGAGTGGATCTGTATTTCTTGTGATTATTCACTATATTTTTGAAGGACAGTTTCATCGGGTGACAGAATTAGGGCAGGTGAGTGGGACAGAATCTTTAGAAATTAATTTTACTTAGTTAGGGAATTCTGGAACCCAATTCTGGAATATAAGTTTAATGCTGTCGGTGATTATAACTGCCTCATATCTCTCCTGAGCTGAGATTAATATGAAAACCTGATATTCACTTATTATTTGCATTTGCACCAAAGTAGCCTTGTCAATCAAGTGTAAGAATGTTCTTTTAAAATTTAAAATTATTTTAGTAATTCCACAAGAAGAATTTTATAAAAAAAAAATATATATTTTTTTTTTTATATTTTCTGAGACAGTAGAGACAGTGTGGGATTTATCTCTCTCACATTCAGCATCGTAAATTCACCCTGCCATCAGTTAAACTAAATCAGCTGCCCTGTTTATAAATGCTGAAAGAAGAATCTTATTTTTTTGTGCATGATCTCCAACCACAAGTGGCTCATTACGGTAAAGGCAAATGATAACCCTTTTCTGTACCACGCACAAATCCAGAAAGTGCTGTACAAACTCAGCATATAGATGTGAAGATTGCACAGGGCTTATGCCTTGGCCCAGCACTGAAAGCAACCACAACCTCAAATAAAACTGCAGCTTGCAACCCATTTGAAATGTTATTCAGTTAAGCTCTATTTATTGCCATCAAAAATAGCACACACAGGGACAGACAAAACAGTCCCGTTTCACAAAGCACAACCGGGATCAGCTGACTGGAACTCACACTTATGTTCATCGAAGGGCCGTATTCTCATTTTGTGCTCCTTGTTCCTATTTAGAGTTAATGGTAAATGTCTTTTCCTTATCGACTGTCAAATTGTCAGAACACACTTTGTATGTTCGAGGCTGGAGGATTCAGGGGGTGTCGGAGGAAGGGGGAGGACCATCTGCTTTGTTGACAGAAGTTTACTCCCAATATTTTATACCGAGTAATTATTCAAGGTCCCTTGTATTTTGTGTCTCCCAGAGAGGAGGTATTAAAAATGCCCACTATTAAATGCTTTTCACAGAAAGCAGGATTTTATGACCCTGTAACTGCAGGATCAGTGGTTTTACACTCTTTAGCCTCTGCAGTAATGTGCGCCTGGTTCTCCCATGCAGGCCATGCTGTGGTTAGTGTTGATTCAGTAAACAACATTTTGTTTCATCTCCACGGATATTAGGTCTACGGAGGACAGATTGCATTTGCTGATAGTGCCTCATGGTCTTAAAGCACACTTGACTAATTCTAGCTATCATTTGTTGTTTGTTGTATTTTAAACAAGGGCAGAATTTTTTAAAGAGAGATAAAGTAGAAGAAAGAAGAGCAAGGAAGTGAGGTGAATTGAAGCAAAGACAAGAGAACTTCTCAATGGCATTAAAAAATTAAATGAGGGGAAAAAACCTGCCCCAAACCCTGCTTGAGTGATTGCATAAGGGCAACATTTAAAGGAAAAAAAAAAAACTACTCAGGTGGATAACTGAAACATAAATGCTTTTAGCTTCTATTAACAGAAAGTGTAAGTTTGTTTTTTTTTGTTATTTCCCATTTTTCACTGTATTTAGATGCCATGTTCGTTACTTATGCGGCATCTGAACACATTGTTTTCCATCTTTTGGACTAGCACATGGTGCATGAAATCTTATCACGTCCTTTCATTGACTAACCTCGTTAAGAAGTTTGCATAAAAGATACAGGTGAGAGGCAAGTTTGCCTGAAATTACACAGCTGCCAGTGAGAACAAAGGACTGGCCTCAGTAAGAAGGTGCTGACTGCGGGGATCCCTTTCAGGGCTCTGTTCCTATTTTCTTTGATTATTTCATGCAGGAGTGATCTCCATGGGAAAAAAAAAAAAAACACAAAAAACAAACCAAAACAACAAAAAAAAAAACAAAAACAAAAACAACTTATGTCACATTTTGATCTTAACCTTGTTGCCTACCTAAGTGCAACAATGACGCTGAGGGAGATGGGATATCAGTCCCTTCCCAGTTCTGACAAGGAAGGCAGACAGTGGCAGAAGAGAAAAAGTCATGAGCCTGTCCTGATCACCAAAGGGACAATCCCACAGCATGCCAACTTTATTTCCAGTAGTTCGTTAGCCTAGATCAGTCCTCGAAGAACACACTAAGGTTGTCTTTGGGGTAGCATCAGCATTTCCAGCTCAGGGAAATGAAGCACTTCCCATACAATTTATATTGAAAGATCAGCTTAAAGTAGGCCAACAGCTCATTTCTGAACAAACAGCTGACAAAGGTAGATCTTCCATCCTCCCTTTACTTATTTGCTTGCAGAAGAATTACTTAGGGAGAAATGTCAGTAGCCGGTACCAAGACTCAGACTTCAGCCTTTGAGCAGAAGACTTAAATCTTAATATATAGTTACTGATTTGACCCCTTTTTCATTCCTGAGATGTGTGCTGTGCACATTTGCCCTGTCCTAGACCTGTCTGCCCCAGACTGAGATTCATAAGCCATTACTCAGAAACTACAATATTTCACCATTGCTTGAAGCTTGCTAGGGTCCTCTCAGAAATTATTCACTAAAGTTACATTCCTGTTGTTTCTTAACCAGGTTTTGTTGTTGCTGTTGATGTTGGGGTGTTTTTGTTCCATGGGTTTTTTTTTAAGCTCTTGCAGGAAATTCTAGTCAGCTTCCAAGCATCAAGGATTCAATTTTTGGTGGCCATATCTTCATTTATAAAATTATGTCTTCACCACTGTCCTTGGTTTTCAGGTCTTTTTAGCAACAGCCAATGTTTCATCCTTGTAGAAAAAAAACCAGAAAAGTCTGATTCCTGAGGCTGCACCATCCTCTTCTTTCAAGCTACACCTATCTGGATAGATCACAGAACCGTAGAATGTTAAGGATGGGAAGTGACCTTAATACATCATCTAGTCCCAGGCTCCCTGCCTTGGGCAGGGACACCTCCCGCTAGACCGGGTTGCTCAAGGTTATCCAGCCTGACCTTGAGAACTTCCAGGGTTGAGGCATCCACAGTCTTCCTGGTTAATCTGTTCCGGTGTCTCACCACCTCCACAGTAAAGAGTTTCTTCCTAATATCTAACCTAAATTTGCCCTCTTTCAGTTTGTACCCAGTCCCCCTTCTCCTGTCTACTACAGATGCAGAGTCCGTCTCTGGCCTCCCTGTAGCCCATTCAGATACTGGAAGATTCCTATGAGTTTTCCACTCAGCTCTCCAGGATGAACAGTCCCAACTTTCTCAGCCTGTCTTCGTAAGGGACATGCTCCAGTCCTCCTACCATCTTTGTGGCCTCCTCTGGACTTGCTCTAGCAGTTCCATGTCTTTTCTATCTAGAGAGCACCAGAACTGCAGTCAGTTCTTCAGGTGGGGTTTCATAAGACCAGAGTAGATGGGGAGAATCCCCTCCCTCGACTGCGGCCCACACTCCTTCGGGTGCAGCCCAGGATGTATTTGGCTTTCTGGGCTGTGAGTGCTCACTGCCAGTTCAAGTTGTTTTTCATCAGCCATCACCTACCAAGTTTATCTCTGCAGGGCTGCTCTCAGTCACTTCTCCATCCAACCTGTAGGTGTGTCTGGGATTGCTGCAATCCGGGTGTAGGACCTGGCACTTTGCTGTGTTGAATTTTGTGTTGTTTACACGGTCCCTCCCCCTAGCAAGATCTCTTGTAAAGGTCCCTCTGGATCCATCCTCTCCCTCCAGTGTGTTGACTGCACCACAGAGCTCGGTGTTGTCAGTGAACTTGCTGAGGATGCCTCGATCCCGGTGCCCCTGCCACCAACAAAGATGTTGAGCAGTGTCAACCCCGGCACTGGCGCCTGGGGAACATCACTCATCACTTCTCTCCACATGGACAATGAGCCGTTGGCCTCAACTCTTTGTGTGGTTAACTTAGATTATCTCAGTTAATTATTGTCCAGTATTCCACCTCAGAGAAAGATTTATACCTCTTTTGACAACAGATGGCTGTCCATTCAAACATATTCAGTGGTACACACGTCTATAAAAACCCACCAGAATTCACACACCCTTCTTGCACACATTGTCTGCATTGTCATAAGAAAGAAAGAAAATAAACAAAAAGGATGGAACGCAAATATTAGAAATATTGAACACCACGAACGAGATGTCTTTCCTATCCAAGTTCCCCAAGCTCGTTTTTAACCCTGAATAATCCTTGCTGGAAGTAATGCCTCTCAATACACCTGTCTTTCTATTTACATAAATATGTACATAAAACCAGTCTCACTCACAAGCTTTCCATGGCAGTAGTCTGCTATATTTTTTCCACACATCCTCACACACTCCCCTCCCCTCTTTACCCCTACCAAGTAACTCCTGCTGGGGAGATGCGCCAGCCAACTCCCTTGATGTGTCCTGCCCCAGAGATGGCAGCCAGATGGCCTGACATCTGCAGCAAGAAGAGCTGGCAGGTCGCCCTGAAATCTCCCACTCAAGGGAGCTGTTGTTATGTACTGAAGTCCTTATCCCTAGAAAGACTTCTTTGAATAAAATATATAATACATGATGAAATGCAATAAATCCTGAAGAAAAGGAAAGCAAATAGTATTTTGAGACTACTTACCACAGCCTCAGAAGCAACTTTTCCCCATGGGCAATATTTGCAGTGGAAGCCCACCAAGTCTGTCGTCATTCAGTACTTAAACACAATACGTGCCATAACGCACACCATGAATTGCAGTTTTTGTTAACACGCATTAGAGGAGGCCATGCTATGTACAAATGGTAGAACAGAAGTGGATCAACCCAAAGAGGAACAATTACAGCTTACGCATGTTGTGTCACTTCTCATGATCACGATTTAAGTACGTTGCACTGCTTCCAGAGTATGTGTTTTGGGAACTGTGTGGGAATTCAAATACCTTTCAAGCAGAGGCTGGTTTGCACTCCATTACTACGAGGTTATGTGGAGAGACAGAGAGATTGACAGAGTTCCGAGAGGGTAAAAAATAGAGGGAAATAATGTTAGTAATATAAAACACCTCTTAAAATAGTATTTTTTTTTTTTCCTAAAGCTATGAAGAATGTTGTAGCTTCAAACACCACCTGTGCAGGATTCAAAGTGCAGTATCCCTAAGGGACAGCTGGAATCACCCTGGCCCTCTTAGAACCATCTCTGTTCCTATCTCCATTGAGTTTCTGAGTGTTCATTCTTACATATAACACAGGCTCTGATAGTACATCTTTGCTGGAAATGTAAAGAAAAAGAAAGAAAAGAAGAAAAGAAAGAAAAAAAAAGAAAAAGAAAAAAGTACGTGACAAATTTCCTTTTTACTGTAATCTAAGTTTGAAGAACAGTTAAAGGATTTGAACAATAAAATAACAAGAAAAAGAGAGAAACGGAGAAAGTATAGAAGAAATACCAATCAGCATATTTTAGTATCAATACGAATTTTCTGTGCATCTCATTCCTTTTGGAAGAGCTCTACGTGTGTGTACAAAGCTCAAATCTGAAGGACCTCTTTATTTCAGTTGCAAATCAAAATGCTATCTGTGCACTCATTCTCAACCTAGAATTCTCCAAAGGTGAAAACCAAGTTAAAGGTTAATTTTGTTGCAAGAGAGCAAGACACCTTTTGCTAAATTCAGAGATAAAAAGCAAGCAATATGTGGTGGGAAAAAAAAAAAAAGGCACCACCAACACAAATCACTCAAACCAATCCATGGGTCAAATATGTTACATGCATATTTGTCACCTTTTGATGTCCAAAGCAATATCCACAAACTCGTTAGTGTTCTTCTGTATAGACAGCCAGGCAATAGACTCTAGCTATTTTATACAGCTACTGGTAGCATCCCTTGCCCAGAAGGCAGTGACAGACAGAGAGAGAGAGCAAAGAAATAACTTTCACAGTTTTTTTGTTTTCCCAGCTATCAATCAAATTTCCTCTGACATTGCTTCATTTATGGATTATTGCGAAAACACTGAAACAATGTGCAATGATAATGTTGTAAAGCTACAGAAATGAAATTGGTAGGAGTAACCCATTTCTCACTGTGTTCCCAAGCACCTCTCCACTCTGAATCCCCAGCATTGTTTAAGCTTCAGTTCTATATAAGAAAGCTAATCAAATGACACTCAGGAAAATTGACTTGGGTTTTCAATCTAGTTTCAGATCTCTATTGTACTTATTTCAAATAGCATTTGTTATTCTCTGCATATCCTTAGGAACATGCCCTGTCAAGAAATGCCATACAACTTCAAACCATGTTTTTTCCCACCTCTATAACTTTTTATGTATTCCCTTTTTACATTTTATTACAGCATAACATCTAAAAATGAAATAAAGATTATAGGCAACGCTTCAGGACTTGTAGTTCTGCAGCTTGCCCTGAATATCAAGTATTGTTGATAGGAACTTGCTTCTATACCACAATAAATTGCCCAAATCTCCCCACTGACCATCACTGTAATTATTTCTGTTTGGAAATGAAAGATTTGATTGTCAGACTGATTTTTCTTTTCTTTATATTTCCCACTCTCTTTCTTGTCTATCTTTCCCCCATTCACCTGGACTGTGAATTTTCTCTTGATAGTGGATTTAAAGATTAAATCTGTATTTATTTACCATAGTTATCTCTAAAAGTAAAAGAAAACAACAGATTGCAGGGGAAAAAAAGTAAAAGAAAACAGAGAAAAGTATGAAGGAGGGAGGGAAGAAAGCACGGAGAGAGAAAATGCGGAGAACAGCCATCCCAGCCCCTAATTTAACATGGATTTTTTTTTTTTTTCCCCTCATAGTACAAGAAAAGGAAATAAAGAGGTAATTACTCCCTTTGCATCCAACACCTAGGGGTACTGGCAGAATAGGTACTGAAATTAAAAGCACACTTCCTACAACCCTTTATTGCCCAAATGTGTCGGAATCAGAACAATAGGTCAAATTGTGCCAGCAAAAGCCATGTTTGAGGAATAACTTACACTTTAAACCCAAACAAATCAGAAAAGAAAAGTCAACACATCAGTAAAGAATAATCAATGTCAAAGCATGAATTAGAGGTGCAGGCCAAAAGTACATAAAAGGGGAAGATTCAGGGGGTTTTGTGTAGGAGCCGGGTTCAACTCCAAGGTCAAAAACAGAGTTGCAATAAATGGGAGTAATTTCTTTGTGTCGAAGAAAAATGTCAGGGAGAAAAACTAGAGTTTGTTATTGTTTTATTTTCCTTCAGACTTTGGGCTGAGACTCAACTGTTGTGCAGCCTCCGTTTCCAAGACTGCTATTGATTTTCCAGGAGACAGAGAAGTGCTGCTCTCCGCCGGGGCCTGGCTTTTCTCCTGAGCAAAGAGGAAGAATAATGGTCCTTTTGTCCTCATTTCTTTACACAGCATCTACCCTAACCAATGTGGTATGGTGCAGTGAGTAGATCTGCATCACCGGGAGATTATGCAAGTGAAAAGAGTGTTGTGGTGCTATCTAGAAAGGAGATTTAGAGCCTTAACAAAAATGTGGGGATGATAAAAAAACATTATGCCCATCTGCTAACTAGGGTTACAAAAAAGCATCATACTGATGGGTCTAACCTGCTTCTGAGCATAGAATTTGTTCCTTCTCTGGGAGATCTTCACAGGGGTTTCTGTTTCTCTACATTGTTTGAAGGTGCGTCAAAGCTGAGAATAATCTTGACAAGTACACCAAGAGGTTGCAAAATAATTATTTTTTATTTGTATGCCACTTGTTTCAACTAATTTGTTTAAAAATTCACAAAGAAGTCTTTAAATTGAAAAGTGCCAAACACTTGTCAAATACTGACAAATTGGGGATTCACTTCTCCACAAGCAATATGAATTCTCTGTTGTTGTGAGGTGTAAGCACACACACACGCACACACTCACAGAAAGATATTTAATATCACTGAAACAAAGCCCCACTTCTTTGCTGCATTAATTGCTAAATTGCAGAGAATTCAAAAATCAAACAAAATATTGGTAGAATATTAGCACAATTGCATAATCAGTTTCTTTAGCTTATAATATATGAGTAAATAAATATAGTTATATCTTTATATACAGTTAATTTATTGAGAAAATGTATTCATTGTACAAGCAGATGATTCATGCATATCACACACACACGTACATTTTAAATGCACTTCAAATGAGGACTTATATAGATATATGACCTGGTTTTCATGTATCTCCCTTTTGTTCCTTTTAAGCATAGGGATAATATTTGCTTTCTTCCATTTTTCTGGTACACTCCTCTCCAAGTTTTCAAAGAAAATCACTGAGACTGCTTCAAAGTTCTTCACGGATGCTGATGTGATATTCAACCAATTTAAAAGAAGAATACATACCAGGATGGATATAAGTACATGGCACTTGTTTAAATGGGGTATTGGGATAATCTTGTGAATTTTTAAGCAAATTTGTTTAAATGAGTGGCCTATACTTATATGAATGTAAATAATGCCCTGTAACTTTCACTATTTTAGACTTTTTGTCCACCATCCAACAACATAAATTTTGTTAGTTGCCTAAAAGCAGCTGCATCCAATATCAAATTAGTTTAAAAAAATTTTTAAAAAAATCTTAATAGGGTTTAATTGAACAAATTTCTCTGTGGCAGGATGAGCATGGCCATTTTTTTGTCCCTTTTCCTTTGTATTATCATATTTTATAAACTTCTGTGGTATAGTTGTTTTTTGTGCAATTTCGTTTCTTTTCAGTCTGCCTTTGTAATCTCAAGCTATTATCTTTATAGACTTTATAGTGTGCAGCTCTATAGTCAACACATGCCAAGGCAGGACCATTGCAGCTGAACCAGATCAATCTGTTGGATCTGAGGGAAGAGTAATCAGCTTCTCTCAGGGGCTGGTTTGGATCAGCTCAAAAGGCGCCACGTGGAAAGCACAAGTGAAGTTGCAAAGAATGAGGGACCATTTGTCATATTTTCATCATTAGCACAAATAGAGACCAGCCTAAGCTGGCTTTGAAATTTCTTCTCAGTTCCGTTTTCTTCCTTTCTGTATTTAAGATCAGTAGAGGCATACTAGTGCAGCAAATCTTATCCCTTACTACAGTTTCTATTCTTCTTTCGTATTAGAATAACTTTTTCTTCTTCTATTGTTTATTTAAAGAAATAAGTTTCTCTATTACTTTTCTTTCATAACATATTGTTGTCCAGTTCTCTGAATTTATTGAAATATTTGTTTCTGAAGACTTATTTATGAATTCTTTTATTTTCTCTTCCTCCTTCTTAACTATCATGAGCTTTATCTTTTTGTGGTGCCATTTGTCTTCTAGATTGTTAATCGGTTCCTCATTTTGGATGAGATGATTCAATTAAGAGCCTCTGCATAGAAATGAATTATTCTCAGCACGTCTGTGGGACGGTGGAAGTTTCATTCCACCAGCAAAGGCTGTTTGTTACAAGTGTACATGAATGTCTATTATGGAAGCCAGTTGAAGTTGAGGTTTATCTCCCTGAAAATGTTTTTAATTTTGCTGTGCATGACTCAGCTAACCCACCAAGGGTCCTTTCATACTCAGCGGTGAGAAAAAGGCGCTTTCAGATGAAAGCACCTGTTCAGGTACAGCTCTCCCTTGAAGTTTGTTTTTCTCTCTTGGACTCTGAAGATCTTGAGCCTGAATAACTCAGATGTCTAACTTTTGGAAATCTGCAGTTAATGAAGCAAATCCTGTTACCAGTGAATTGAAACATTTCAAAACCACAGTGAAATCAGTTCTGAATTTGAAACCTAATTTTTAATCTCTACAGGCTATGGACTTCAATCCATCATTAAATTTAAGAATCTGTATAAATATTCTTTTTAATCCTACTGCAAGAATAATTTGGAGTGAATATAAAGGAGATGGATATGAAACAAATCACCTTGTTTCCTAAGTAATTTCTGAAAAATGTGTTCCTTCAGATCAGGTACAGTAAGAAGCTGAGTTCTCTTGAACCTTCTATAGCATGATGCTGAAATTATAGCTGCCTGATGGATTTTGCTTTTAATTTAATTTAATTTACAAACTGCAGTTCTTTTTTTTTTTTTTTTTTCACACTATCAGCTTGTTTATTTTTGTTGTCTTCCTCTCTTTCTTGTTCTCTTAAGATGGACAAGTAAAACTTAAATTTCCTCTTCTCTCTCTCTCCTGTTATTGCTACAGAGTTATGCCCAGTTATTAGAACACATAATTCACTTTGCCCTCCAACATTATTCTTAGATGACCAATAGAGTTTAGTTTGTGTTCTTTTTTCAGGATAGCTGGAAGACACAAAGCCATTGTCTATCATGTACGTGTGTACTATGTATGTGGACTTAAGGACAGACTCATCTTACTCAGGACACTGTCAGATCTCAGTAGGTTAAAGTCAAATTACAGCAGCTTATACCTACTGAGAACCTGCATGACAGTCTTTTTATTGAGAAATGAGGCTGTGATTTAGGAACATTCTGGATAACAACATAATAAATTGACTTTTTTTTATTGTTAGCTCCAGGAGAAACGTTGAATTGTGTATATTAAAACAGTTGGTACTGGACTAGATTTCATGTAGAACTAAAAGATGTCATATAGAAATTAGAACTTCTGAGTCTCACTTCTCAAATCTGGGTTACTTCCATCAAAACAGGGAATTTCTGTTTCTGAGTTTACCTATCTACAGCCTAGGCATAATGTTTTGTCTCTTGGCTCTTTCAAGGCTTAATTAATGAATGCATGTTTTACAGCCAGTTGAGAACCTCAGATAAAAGGGTCTATAGAAGTGCAAAGCATTATTATGTTGCAGGAAGCTTGATTTTCTTTTCCATCAGAAAAACAAGACTTTGTGCAGACCTAATTGGTTTTTCTTAAAATTTATAAAGAGGATTAAGAAAACTGAGCCTATCTAAGTCTCCCTACTGGTAAATAAAAAGAAAAAGAAATAAAGACTAGAAGCAAAGAGAGGATTTATAATTAAATAAATAAATATATCCGAAGGGTAATACACAAGTAACTGTTTAGGAAAAAAAGAGCCAGATTTTCTGAGCTGAGAAGTGGTACATTAATAGAAATTAAATAAATAAATAAATAAATAAATATGACAAGGTTATGGAAAGGAAATATTGGAAAAGATCATATTTTAATCAGTTATCCTAACTCAGTTTTGTGATTCCCACAGATAGAGGAGAGTTTAAGACGATCAGTGAAGACAGATCCACTCTTTCTGTGGTGTTAGTTATTTAATACTTCACACGGACATTAAGGAATCGTTCTTTGTTACCCAAAGGGAAAGAGCAGGTCTTTTGTTTTGAGTCATTTGGAGAACACTGTAATGGTAGTAAGCACCGGAAGATTAAAACCAAATCCCTTACAGATGGAAATCAGCAAAGCTCCATCTAGACTAGCTCCATTGGGCTGCCATGCCAATCGATGGCAGCTGAAACCTGGTCTCCAAATATCACTGTAACTTTGTTCTTGATGTTAGGGTGGCCAAGGATAAGCTTTCTTGTGGGTTTTCATGGAATCGGTGCCAACTTGCTAATAGCCCTCTCATTACATTTTCTCATCACTCTTTGTGTTTTCCTGTTACCAGCTGAAACCCGTGACAACACGTGCTGAAAGAAAGAAGCCATAATGAACTGGTGTGTTATGAACCCTAAAATAAAGTTTTTCAGATTATATCCTGTGTTCAGTTTGCGGCATTTGGATTTTAAATTTCTAAGTCTTGTGAGGTTTAGAATTGGTTGGGAAATTGAAAAGCTATTTTCGTGGTATTTTTTTAAGTCAGTGCTACTTTATTCTCATTTGTTCAAAGTCAGATACATTTTAAGCCCAGTTTCCTGAGAACAGGGAGTATATATCACCTTTTGATGTATGCCTGCACACTTACATATATCTCTTTCTGTGTTTTGCACCCAAATCTAAGAAAAATGTGAAGAATAATGTGATATTAATTTTTTCCCAAAACCATGAAAATTTATGGCTGTTTAAAGACAAGAAAAATCTTTTATGCATAGAAGCTTTGATACAATTTTGCCTCCTGACCAAACCCATCCTGCATTAGCTATCAGAGAATCCACACAGGAATTCATTGGCTTTACTTCACTTAGTATTTTTTACTGTTTTTCTAAACCTGAGAAATTTTGCTCAAACAAAAAGCAAAACAGGACTATCTGATGGAATCAAATGATGCTCAGACAAAGGCAATTAACTTGATTTCTCATAAAGTTTTTTAGGTTTCCATTTAGAAAAGGAGGCCTTCCTCTTTTTGTTCTGAAGCGGTTCCATTATTCTGTGAATCACAATATTTAGTCACAGATTTTTGTTTCCTTCAACCTTCCATCAAGTGGGAGATATTATCTCATAGACTAACATTTTATAGGTCAGTGGTGTCATTTCAATAGCCGTGTGGTGCTAATCTTTGAACATTATCAAGTGTGAGCTAGAAGCAGCAAGGATGTTTCTCCACATGCCTCAGCTGTCGTCACTCCCATTCCAGAATCAGATAGAAAATTGGAACAAAATGAGTTTGCCTTTAAGTGGTAGAAGGCACAGAAGAGAGTGCCTATGATGGTCAAGAGTGTAGAAACATATTTTGTTGGAAAAGGAAATTGAAGTAGCTTCGTTTGTTTAGCCCTGAGGAAGCTGTTCTCAGCAGTCCATGACAGACAGCTAAAAAGAAGTCTTCCGTCAACAGGCTTCAAAAACCTGAGTAAGTGTTCAATCTTCCAGTGCAAAACTTTATATGATTGGCAGTGTGAAAATACTGGAAAACAGCTGTCCAGCAGATAAAAGCTGACTGGCACAAACATATCACTTAAACATCGAGGACAGCTCCTTATTACAAAGGACAATATGTGCTCCAGGAAGGGCCACATCAGACACACAGACATCTTTGGGAATAGAAGGATTCAAGAATTTAATTCTAAAAAGAGAAGCTTCCAGGGTAATGAAATTTATAACTATATATGAATGAGGAACTAAATTTAAGAATCGAGAGAGTCCATTCCAGACTTTCTTTTTTAAGGACTGGTTTTGAGTGCTGTGTAGGCGCTCCACTTCCTTTGAGTTCACTAAAAGGAGTCGCTAAGAGGATACTTCTGTAGCTTTAGGCCTATGGATTAATGGATTAACTTTCAAGATGTTTCATGAGTATAGTCAGTTTTTGACTAGATAAACCAGAGATGAAATGTCCCACATATTCAACATACTTACTATGAAATTGGACATTAGGAGATGTTTTCCTTTCTCTTTTTGTTCTCCTAGGAAGAATGGGAACATGTAAAGAACAACGCTGTAATGACACAAAAATTTGATGGCTTAATGAGTCTTTTCATCTCTCTTCCCTGTTCTCTTTGTGTACATTTTACTTGATACACATAAAAGAGTCAAATAGAAAGACAGGGGCATGAACAGTTGTGTCTCTGATAGGATGAAAATGGTTTGTGAGCTCATGGTCGCTCTTTGTTTATATTCTATTAACAATTTTCTTTATATCACAATTACAGATTGTGTAAGGCAAATTCTCACATGCACATAAATTAGAGAATTATCATCTTTGGGAAATGGTTTTAAGCTTTGTCCATCGTTTGCATGTATTGGGAGGATCATGGTGGTGAATTTAATTGGCTCAGCACATTTAGTTATTAAATGTACTGCCTTGGAACTGAAGGTAAGGATATGCCAGACAATAGCAGAGAGGAGCCAAATAGCTGGAATGGAGAAAAAACAGTTCTGATTGCTTTTATATGGATCTTACTTTAAAGAATCCTGAATTGTTCCCTGTGGAGCTTAAAAGTTTGATATTCTTTTTTCTGTCCATATAGGAAATCATGGTGATTGCAAATCCTGAAGCACTAAAGTTATTTAAAATAGAAGCTGTAAATATATACAGTAGAAAATAGGCATTTTCCTTGGTTTATAGCTCTAAAGGATTAAAGTAGGATTAAAAAGAGAAGAAAATAGATTTCAAAGTTGTTATGTTTTCTGCTAGTAAGTGTCACAACTACTTTGTTTCTTTTTTCTGGAGGATAAAGTAGGAAAAACCCAAAACAAAGGAAGAAATAACCACAGACAGTAAAAAATGAAATAATAAAATAATAAAAGTAATATTAACAGTAGGAAAATAAACACATGCACATTTACATACATGTATATGTATTTTTATACTGTTAAAGCTTACATTTGCACAGGAACTTTATTTCTAAAGGAACTCTAAACTTCTAATTAAATCACGTACTGGGCATTCACTGTAGAACCAACTAATGTTTACAATAATACTTTTCCAGTTTAATTTAAATAGTATTCTAAAGTAAACAGAGGTGAAAACAGATTACTAAACGTACTCTCAGATGGCATAAGAGAAAGAGGAAAGTACGATGGTAAATTCTTAGGAACTGCAAATGATCCATATTGTTCCTTCTCTAATCTCCAGAATATAAAAAAAAAGCGTTAAAAACATTAAAAAATACCCAGTTTTACAAAGCAGTGCTTAAACATGCAATATTTTTCTGCAGAATATAATTTTTACTCACCCTAAGACTGCTTTACCTTCCCTTAGGGATGGTCAGGGCTGAGAATGAAGCAGGAACAAAGGTCTCTAGAGCCACTTTAATGCCTCTTCATTTTGCTTTCTGTATTTAGGGAGTAGAGACCCAAAACTCACTAGAGGTAACAGGAACTTATTTACTAACAGGAAGAGAATAATGCAAACTGGGGCCTTTCAACTCAGTTGAAATTGATGGGACTTGAGAACACGCAACATCTCGTGGATGGTGCTGAGCACTGAGCCAGATGAACCTGAAGTTTCTTTGTTTCATGGCTGAGAAATCCACTTGCACTCCCAGCATTCATGAGTGTAATAAGGGTTCACTCCACACCTTCATGACAGAGCAGTTCCGGAGAAATTGAGCTGTAGTTATGTTTTCAGGGCGAGGTTTTTGTTTGTTTGGGGTTTTTGGTTTCGGGAGTTTGTTTGACTGGTTGGTTGGGTTTTTTTGTGGTTTTGTTTGTTTGTTTTGTGTTTGGTTTTTTGTTCTGTTTTGTTTGGGCTTTTTGGGGAGTTCTTTTTGGAGAGGAAAAATTTACGTACATAGAAACTACTGGCAGTGTGCAGTGAAGTGTGTCTGCTATAGAGCACTCCACGCTGTGCTGCATGTGGCTGTGGCCATTCGCACCAGGATTGTCTCGCGTGCCCAAACGGAGGGGTGTAGCTGAGGGCTGAGTCACGATCTGAACAAGGGCATCAGTGGGGAGCAGAATGAGCAGAAAGGTTATCCTGATTCTGGACTTTCTGCACGGCTTCATCACTCTCCTCTCTACAAAGGCTTGCTGACAACCTTCCCTGAGGAGAGAGAGAAAGAAACTTGGAGTGCATTTAATAGGAGTACCAACTGTACCCATGTTGGATGAAGAATAGAGGAGATGATTTTTTAAGTTTGTTTTGGCATTGTCAATTTTGAGGGAGTTTTGGGGGATATGTAGATGAAAAACACAATTTAGTGATATTTTTGTTAGGTATAAATAGGACAAGTGGAGCAGCATTTGTTCTTGACTCAAAAGGATTTGGACCTGTTAATTCTATAAGTTATCCTATGTCATCTCCCCAAAACACCGATGCAAATGCATTCCCAGATTTCCTGGCTTGATCAAAGCCTCCAACAAAGGAATTTCACATCAGGCTCTCTGTACCCACAAGATGCCTTGGCACAGGGGGAAGTGTTTCTGTTCCAAATGGGTCAGCAGTGGGCACAAACCATCATTCTATGATATGAAACCTTTGGTAGCAACTGTGCTTTAAACACATTAAATATGGGAAGAAAAATGTTCTGACCAACTCCAGTGTCAATAACAACTGGCCAAACAGGGCTCAGAAGAAAAGGAGAAGGTAACTTATACATCCTTTTCAGATCTAGAAAGACGGTGTTGACCATTCAACAATGGTCAACAAGACTTCCACCTATAAAAAAGTGAACATCCCACAGCTACCTATTATGATAAGACAGGAGAATACCTGTGTTGGACAATTCCTCGGGTGTGAAGTAAGTAAATTCCATATATTTATAACTGCCCCAGAAAAACTACTGAGAACTTCCCCACATTTCTGCAAGAGGTAATGAGTGACTTGATTCTCCTCGTTGCACCACAGCTTATTCAGAGGCAAAAAGGTACCCTTTAGAGCTAGCTAGATTGGATTTTGTGGAATTTTTCTCTCAAGGCCGTGTAAGGCTTCAAGCAAGCTCCCCTTTCTTCATTCCCCCTGCTTACCCCAGTCATGGGAGTCTTTTACACTGGGAAATGTGACAGAGGCCATTATATATCCACTGTGCTGACTTTACTTGCTTTCTGAAGCCCCGTTTTGTGCATAGCAGGGAGGATATTCCACAGTGGCCAGTTCCATGGGCTATAAGGCTGCTTTTCGCTGCCGCAGCACTGTAAAAGAGCCATGGTGTAGCTGAGAATTGTGCCTTACAACTGCCTGTGCCACTGGGATGCATCCCTTTGGAGGGATTAAAATGCCTAAAATGAGGGATGTAATGTAACAAGGAGAGCACATAGAAAGACAAGAAATATAAGAGGGAGAAAGAGAAAGAAGTGATTTTGAAGAGGACTAATAAAGTATATGTCACCCTGCTGATTGCTTTTTCTTTTCTTTTCTTCCTTTTTTTTTTTTTTTTTTTACTCAAAATGATTCCCACTCTCAAGTGTCTGACTTGCCAGCAAATGAATTGCATTGAAAATCTCTGTTAGTATCCTATTAAAAAGGTGAAGTTTTAAAGGCATTTTGTCCCATTATAAATTTGAAGTGATGAAATATAAAAGTAAATATTTTTGCCAGTCTAGTCTGCCCTTTACAGTCCTGCTTTCCTCTAGAGAAACAAAATCTGCCGGCTCTGGATTAGATCCATTTGCAATTGCCAACAGATTCTCTCTGATGAATCTTCAAGCGGTTGAGTCAGGTTGGACAGGCAAAATGTCCATCTGTACCATCCCTGATGGATGTAACAAAGCTTGGAATGCATTCACGGTACCAGAGCAGCAATCAAGGGAGCAGAGAACTAGTAGAAATGCTGATCTTTACTTTATTTTATTTCTTTTTAGTCTTATTCTATTTTGATTTAATTTATCTTTTAATATGGATTGAATATTTTCTGCATTTCTCTGCCTGGAAATAGTGAAGTACTTTTCCAAAGCCCAACAGACAGGATGCTTAGGGGAAAATTTTTCAAAGCGAAGGCAAGTGTGGGATTTAATCGATCAGCTTCTGTTGATGTTTCTGAGAGTCATGCAGCTAAAACTCTGTATGCTGCTTTGAAAAGATACCCCTAAAATGTCACAAATCTGGTAGGCAGACAGTTGTAGGAGATAACAATGGTACCCCTCTGTCTGTTTGTCTAATTTTAGGAAGATTACCTTAATCGTATCTAGTGACAGCGTATTTTGGGGGAAAATATTTCTATCGAAATAATGCTGCCAATCTAACATTTCCTATAGCAGCGCTACAGTTTGGGTTTTTTTTTTTTAATTTCAATATATATATTTTGTAGGAAGTTTTTTGCTTTCCTCCTGAAAAAATATATACATATATTCATGTCTGGAGCGTAAACTAAATCAAGTCAAAATTTTCAAATTCAATGGTTCAACGCATTTCCCTTTGAAGAATTTACAATGTACAAAGAAAGGCTTAGTCAGGGAATAACATTATGGTCCAAAATAATGTAGACTGAATTTGACCTTTGCTGCAGGTTCCCACTCAGCACAACCCATAAAAGCCATCCATGAGACCTCTATTTCTTCCCCATAGGAGATGGAGGGGATACAGAGTTCCTGCAGAGAACAGCAGAAGAGAGACACCATATCAAGTCAAAGAAGAATAGGAAAAGATTCCATCTTGACTCAACCTAATCAACATGATAAACACGTCTGGAGGAAAACTATGGTACAGTTACACAGTGAACAGTCTGAATGAAACTGTAAGTATTCTGAAAGCAATAATGTCTTAGTTTGGACCAGTGTCCAGGCAGAATCTTCTGGTTTTGGCCCTAGTTTCAGATTGATTGTCATCTTGCTGCCTATAAATGATTTCTTAGAACAAGCTATGTTTGCTTTAAAATGTACTGCAGGAAAATCCATTAGGGACCACCTTGCTGGCAGATGATTGAAGAAAATCAGAGTTATTTTAATGAAGATACCTCATCATAGATGATGAATTAGTTTCCCAGAAGTGCTCTCCAAGATGGAATTAGAAGGAAGAAAAGGTTTAATGACAAATCAACTGGTTCTGTGTTACCCCAAGCTTCCCTTTCTCTTTGGACAAATGCAATCTTTGTCCCATTTATAGCACTGTTTATTAAAACTGATTCATATGTTGGATCCGAACAACCACTTCTTATCCAGGCAACGATCCTGCTGAGTTCAAAGACTTCCAGTGATTCAACATAAGGTGTTTAGGGGTGTCTTTTCAAAGTTATGTATCGGTTTAGTCACATAGTTCCTGCTAACATCAAGGGAAGTTGGCTGGTTAAATCCCCACGCAAACTTCCTTTGAAAAAATTACCCCTAAAGCATCCCGTCTGCTGAGGTTTGAAAGGGGACTTCAATCAATATATTTGTTAAATGAAATGCAAAGAAGATCCATTATTTGTACTCTGGATACTCTTGCTTAATAAAGGCTGTAACACAGCGATGGTTAAACATAAGGGTTCTTATTCTGTTTGAATTAGTCTTCAAATGTTTGTCTAAAATATTCATACCTTTCACTTTACAAAACTGGACATAAAATTTCATTGGAAGAACTTCTGTCAGATGACTGCTTTTTAAAGCCTTTTCTCCAGCCAGAATGCATATACATATGTTAGTGAGGTCAGGTGTATATTTTTATGTATGTATATAAAGCTTTCATCAGGATTTTGAACCATGGAATCAAAATTTCTTAGGTGCTTAGTGAGAGTCACCTCATCTAATTTCAGATATTTAGAGGTTTATTGCTTAATTTCAATCTCAGGCTTCTCAGTATTTAACTGAGGTTAAAATTTTCATAATCTCCCTATTTTTCTATAAGATAGATGTTAGAATATTACAATGAATCCTTAGTCTAATATGGAGGCAAATTTTTATAGACACCAACTTTGTAGTTTGGGACCAAATGTAGCTCCACAGACGGCAGCAGTAAATTTCAGCTGTGGTTTAGGTCATCCTAAAGTAGACACCTAGATGTAGTGAGATGTATCACACAGCAACCTCTGTCAATGCTATTGGTCAGATTCCTGTTGATTATAAAAGTAGCCTCATCTGGGATATGGGCAGTTATACTTTAAATTAAACTTCTGAAGCCAGATCACATTTCTTTTACTACGAAAGTTATTCTCTCAAAGTACTGCTCACTTTTCCTTCAACTGTAACAGGAGCCCAGGTTAATTTGAATACTAAGGTTCATACTATTGTATAAATTTATGCCTTATCCTGTTGTCAAATTTAAAATTGAAGCATCAC
Source organism: Eulacestoma nigropectus (assembly GCA_013397775.1). NCBI lineage: Eukaryota > Metazoa > Chordata > Aves > Passeriformes > Eulacestoma > Eulacestoma nigropectus. The sequence goes on from VZTE01005595.1 coordinate 51,932, forward strand.
GCAACTCTACTGATAAGAGAAAGAAGTTCTTTCCTGTCTCATCACTTAGCACAGAGAGCAGAGAGATTCAAAAATTACCCTGGATTCTAAAGTGAAAATCTATCGTTGCTGAAAGATAGATGAGCAAAATAAATGTGCATTTCTTGTCTTCTCTATATATTTTCTGGTATCAGGACTTGGTTTTAATTCAAATTAGGGGAAAAAAAAAATTAGAAATACAGCAGTGATAGATTCTGTAACATCATAAAAATCAGAAATGACAAAACAGAATCATGGAGTGGTTTGGCTTGGAAGTGACCTCAGAGATCATGAAGTTTCAACCTTTCTGCTGTGGGCAGGGGAAGGGTAGGAAGGGGAGGGGGTGGGGAGGGAAAGGGGGAGG
>VZTE01005595.1:53315-69332 GCA_013397775.1 Eulacestoma nigropectus
GGAAAGGAAAGGGAAAGGAAAGGGAAAGGAAAGGGAAAGGAAAGGGAAAGGAAAGGGAAAGGAAAGGGAAAGGAAAGGGAAAGGAAAGGGAAAGGAAAGGGAAAGTTCAGGAAAGGAAAGTTCAGGAAAGTTCAGGAAAGTTCAAGAAAGGAAAGGAAAGAAAAGGGAAGTTTCAGGGAAGTTTCAGGGAAAGGAAGTTTCAGGGAAGTTTCAGGGAAGTTTCAGGGAAGGGAAGGCAAGGCAAGGCAAGGCAAAAGAAAGGAAAGGAAGGGACCTACGGGCTGTTTTCCCTAGTATCCCTAGACAGCACGCAAAAATGACTTACTGAAAAGGTGCAATACCTAGCTTGCTAAACTATGACTGTCAGGCCTTATTAATAAGTTGTGGTTCTTGGGGTGCAGGGCCAAGAGTTGGACTTGATCCTTGTAGGTCCCTTCCAACTCAGGTTATTCTATGATTCTGTGATACTATAAATAAAAAGTAATTGTGCAGCTCCCTTACTCCCGTAGGAATGCTTCTAAGCACTCAATCAGAACCTGAAGTGAGAGCTGAGGTGGGAGATGACCAAGACAGGACGTTACCACAAGCACCATAAGGTTTTTATGCGGTTGTGTATTTATTTTGTTGGCAGAGCTGATCATTCCTAGTCCACATTCTGCTTCTCTGCCTTGCCCACCCATCCTCCCCCTATTCCCTCACTTAGACTCACATCTCTCCTTTTTTTCTTTTTTTCCTCCTCTCCCAGTCTCCCTCATGTCAGAGACCTGTGCGATATCATTTTCTGCATAATGAAATCTAGAGTGACATTAATGTAAGTGTAATTTTATAGTGGGGAATGGGTCTAGCTGATTGTTTCTACCTGCTGTGTTTTGATGATAGACATTGGGATGTCACCATCTGTGTAATGAAATTTCACCTCCATAATGGTTCAGATTATCAAACATTCTTCCAAGCTGTCTCGCAGAAATTTATTTATTTATTTATTTATTTACTCAATAAAGATGGCAAAGTTGCTCATCTCTGAGAAGCAGAAGGAGGGTGGGAAGGGGCAGGGGTGGATGGGGAGTGGGGGGTTCCGAAAAACAGCCATGACTGGAAAAAATAACAATAAAAATAAAAATTATCATCGTGCCAGGGAAGAAAATGAAATTGTGCCACCTTTGTGTTCAGTACTGTGTCCACATTCTGTTATTCCCCCACCTCCCCTAATCAGAAAGAATAAGATGCCAAAACCATATTCCAAACAGAATACTGGCATGCCTAGGCAGTAAGTGCCAATTCTGGAAATTTTACAGCTATGGCATGTCTTTGCTTCGTTCATACCCAACTTCTGCTGATATTGGTATGTGCTGCATAACAGGAAAGAGTCAAACTTTTATTTTCTTCCTTCTAAATGATTAGGAAGCTGAATGAGTCATATGAAGAGGAATCAGAGACATAGACACAACATTTCAGATGATGGTAAAAAGCATTTCTGCACATCTTACTGTTTGGGATCAGGAGCTAGTCCAGAAGATCACTTAATCCTTCTTGATATTTCTGTCCTGTCACTTTCATATCTATCTTTCAGAGGCGCTAGTTTGTAGAGTTTCCCTTTTCCTCTCTTTCCTAGTGAGAAAAAATGGGGTTCTGGACAGCAGAGCCAGCAGTAATGTGTTTCCCCATGAGAAAGTTCTTCTATTGAGTGGTTACATAACTCTTTTCCATTGCCCACTCCCTCCTCTTGCCCCCCAGCCCCCTTCTAATGTCCTGTCACCTCTGCAGAGAGGAAAGCCCCAGGTTTTCAGAGAGGACAGATACAAACCCGGTCCCTCAGAGTCACGGCTAGAACAGGTGATGTTTCTCTTTTTCCAGTTGAAGTTATAGTCTATGTTTACCTAAAACTTCCGGATGTGTCACAGTCCCAGCAGATCAGACGCTTTTAGATGCACTTTGTGCCTTCATCTTCAATGCCAAAGTCCAGAAATCCCACAAAACATGTACACTGTGGCTACCTAGGACATAGTTTTGAGAAACTCCAGAAATGCTATAAATATGAATTGCTGCATTTTGACACTACGAATCTAAAATGCCTGGGGAACGCTGGGTGGATCAAGTGTTCAGACACTTCCCAGAATGTAATATGCTTACTGCACGCTCTAATGCACACAAAATTTTTGCCTGGAAAACCATAGAAGTTCCTGCTCTAAGAGATCATTCCAAAAGATGCTAACCAATTTGACTGTTCTATTGCTAATAACACATGAAATTAGCTGGCACATGTGCCTGTGAGAGTAAAGAAGCACAAATCCCCGTATCTGGCCCCAGTGGAATGGAAGAGCTCACCAATTTTCACAGATGAGTTTGCACTACAAGGAACTGGAGAGTTACAAAACAAAGAAAAATTTTTACACCTTCAGAGTGAATACAAAATTCCTTCTCTAAATTTTCTTGTTCTGTGCCCTTTCTGAGTGTCCACCAAAGGATACTCTGTGGTAATAGTCACTGTTTTACATTTATCTGCTTCCCCAGTTTCTGAGAGCCCGATAACCACGTAGAGTTGACCTCGTTTTACATTTCTTTTCACTTCGTCCAGTATAGGACCTTTATTTTACAGAGAAATGAGACTTCCTCATTGCTCCTACCTTGCTTCAGGCGTTAAATAGGCCTGCATAATTTTGTTTTCTTAGAAAGAAAACGATTTTAAAATAATAATAATAATAANNTAATAATAATAAAACCACTTTGTTCACTTAAACCGTAGAATGTTTCTTCTGTCACTGAATAGTTAATTTTTTATCCCAAAATTATACAGGGCTAAAATAATGGAAAAAATACGGGAAGACTTTTTTTTTTCTCCCAGCAAATCTTGGTTTAAGAAGAATAATTACTCAATTCCAAAAAAAAAAAAAAAGTTTTCTAAATTGAATAATTCTTCCCCCAAGATTTTTTTCCCCTCTCATGATTATTTTTTAAGTAGTCTAGATAATGACACTATTAGCTAATTAGTGATAAATGTCAGTAATTTTATTTTACTGAGACCATTTGAAGTCGTGTGTATTTATGCAAAATGCAGATTGACTGAAACTTAAAGAAGTATCAAATTCATTTATGCTCCAGAGGCCCTGCACTGAGCCATTTCCGCTCAGTGATTTACCAAACCCAAACATCACTTTGGTGGCAACTTAGAATCAATTCTGCACAAGATTGAAAAGCAGATGCTCTCACAGAAGTAATTCCTATGCCGTGCAAGAAGAAATGAGGTTAAATTGCCATATTTTCCTCTCAGGAGTCATTAGTAATGAATTGCAATTCTCTTTCATTTCTCTAACTCTTACTATTCCTTTACTCCATCTCCAGACTAATCTTTACAATTGGAAATTTTGGTAGTTCAAATGGGACAAAACATGACTTCACTGCTTGACTTAGACCCAGCTTCCACAGATGGAAGTGGGACCATAGGTGGGTGGCCTCTCAAGAGAAAAGTGAATTTTCCTGATTAGGACTATCTTACTGTAGCTCTTGGCATATGGAAGACAACTCAACTTCCTCTAATCACAGATCGTTTTGAGCAAGGAATTTGGGAAATAAGTCAGGCGCTGCCAGTCCTAGATGCTTCAAATGGAAAAGGAAGTGAGGCCATGGCTCCTCTTCTCCTTTGCCACTGGAGCTGGCCAGATGTGGCAGAAGGGCATGTTTAAAGCAATGGCAGATATCACAAATAAGTTTCTCCCATGAGAGGTGCACGCTGTGTGTGTGAGCGTCCCCCAGAGAACCCACACAACAACAACCCAAGCAACCACCACAAGTATCTGATGTCTTGATCATGTTCCTCTAGGAATTTTGATTTTTCTTCTTCAGCTTTACAAGGACACACAGTGAGAAGGAATGAGGGAATGGATTTAAAAAGAAAGAGGGCAGGTTTAAATCAAATATTAAGAAGAAAATCTTGAGGGTGGTAAGGCCCTGGCACAGGTTGCCCAGAGAAGCTGTGGCTGCCCCATCTCTGGAAGTGTCCAAGGCCAGGTTGGATGGGGCTTGGAGCAACCTGGGATAGTGGAAGGTGTCCCTGCCCATGGCAGGGGTTGGAAATAGATGACTTTTAAGGTCCCTTCCAACCCAAATCATTTTAGGATTCTAGGATTCTACGAACTAACTTTTAGTCCTCAAAATACACTCATGCTTTCCAGCCCAAAAGAAGCGTTCAGTGTGAGATTGCTCTGATTTCCTTGCTTTGCTTTTTGGAGAAGGAAATCATTATAGAATGCCTTGGTTCTTCCCATGGACATAAGACAGCAGGCATGCCCTTTTGTAGTTCCCAATTTCTTTTTCTTAAGATGTGCCCAGCAAAGCAAAATTTTGTTTTTCCTTTCATAAGTATTTTAGCTTTGTGCCTTATATGTTTATGAAATGAAAACTTAAGTGGAAAAACACTGTGTCTTCCACCACCAGCACACAGCAGACAGGAGCACTGCACGCAGGAGGGATTTCTGAGGTCAGAGGCCTGTGAGGTTTAGGGCAGCGTAGTCTGTTTTTTGTCAATTCCTCCATCCGTGCAGACATGCAGTCACCATTCAGCTCTTCTGGGTAAACCTCAGCAATTTCTTCCCTGCTGCATGCTCACACCACAGAATCACAGAATCATTTAGGCTGGAAAAAGCCTCTGAGATCATCGAGTCCAGCCTTTGACTGATCACCACCTTGTCAACTAAACCAGAGCGCTGGGTGCCACATCCAAGCATTTCTTGAACACTTTCAGGGATGGCGACTCCGTCTCAGCCCTGGGCAGTCCATTCCAATGTTCAACAACCCTCTCCATGAAGGAATTCCTCCTGATGTCCAACCTGAACCTTCACTGGTGCAGGTTGAGGCTGTTTCCTCTTGTCTTATCACTGGTTGCCTGGGAGAAGAGGCCAAGTCCTACCTGGCTGCAGCATCCTGTCGAGTTGTAGAGAGCCAGAAGGTCCCCGAGAGCCTCCTTTTCTCCAGGCTGAGCTCTTCAGCCACTCCTGGTGCTCCAGACCCTTCCCCAGCTCCATTCCCTTCTCTGGACATGCTCCATCACCTCAATGTCTTTCTTGCCATGAAGGTCCCAGAACCTGACACAGCACTAGAGGTGCAGCCTCACCGGTGTAATGCACAGAGGGAGATGCACTCCGCCGACGAGTGCCAACAGGAGAAATCCATAATTCAGAATACTCAAATAACCATTTATAACAGTTTTCTGCCCTCTGTCATCTCAAGTTCTTGTTTTCGTTATTCCTCCTGCATTAGCAGGAAGTCTGGGCATATGCCAGCTTGAAAGACTGAGAAGAGACCTATCATGTATGGCTCGAGAGAGACATATGCAACTTGAGAGCAACTGTCTCCCACCTTCAGCCCGAAGGGAGAAAACAGGAATATATTAACCATCAGCAACCTTTAACTAAAGGGCTCTAGCATTTCTAATCAGAGTAGCCTGTGACAAATCGAGGAGTTTGTCTGTCTATGTATAATGCCTATATTTTTTGGTACATAGCTAGACTTTAATAAAATAAAATATTTATAGGAAATAAATGAAGGGATATTTCCTGGGCAGCAATTTTTAAAGCTGTCAGTAACTGTTGTAAATGCTTAGTGCTTCCTTCAAGAAATAAATTGAACCATATTAACCATGTATATCATGGTTTGAGCCATCACCCTCTAAACCACAGATCTGCCGGAAGCTGAGAGACTAAACCAGGGGAACAACCACTGCATATTTGCCTGGTTGCTATTTTTTTCCCCTAAGTATTTGTCTTTGACCACTGTCATCAGCAGAACATTAGGCTAGTGAGACCTTCGATCTGACCCTGCAAGGCAAGTCTTATCATCCTGAATTATTATTGCCGACACTTGTTTATAGTCCTCTTGCTTTTATAGTTTTATTATGAGTGTTGTCCCCAGTTGCTATGCAAACACAGTCACAGTTCTACTGAATTTATCCTTTCTGTGAAAGTGTCGAGTAAACCAACAACGTGAGTTAGCATTAACCCTTTGGTCCTTTAATTGCTGCTGATAAAACAGAGGTCTGGGTACTACCATGACAACTAAATTTCTGTTTGCTACCTGAGGTTCGTGAGGAGAAGTTAAGGTGTAACACGAACAATAGAGATTGACATTGAGGAAGGTTTTGTAAAAGGCTCAGGTTCACCTGGTCTAACTTTAGGTGCTTGTATGTGTTTAGTACACTACTGACTTGACCTTCCTCTACAAGCAGTGAAGACAGGAATTAACACATTTCTCAAGCAACGCGGGATGTACTTCTTTTTCTGACAGTTTATAGGGCAATTTAGGATGATTGCGCTCCTAATTTGGATCCCTCAGTTATTGCTCAGTGGGATGAATGGGGCATTCCTAAGACCAGTTGAGGTTACTGCATGAATTTGCAGAATGGGAACAGTGAACCCAGAGATATGGTATTGAAGCAAAACTAAAATAACAAACATCAGAATAAATCACACTTTTTTTTCTGTCTTTGAGGGAATAAAGCTAGCCTAACATCTAAACCAAAAACCAAAACAGGTAAGCTTTATTAAAATAGAGGACTCTATTAGTTTATACAATGGGTTGTTGTTTGCTTTTTTACACCACAGTTATAAAATGGTATTTTGTTTATGTTTTAAAAGTGTTTTTCAAGGTATAACACTGCTAATAATGAAATAAAATATAGAACACTTGTTGGGTTTTGCTTTCGTGACAAATAGGCACTGACAAATCCATGCCACATTACCATCCTTGATTGCTCTGATGGAACTCATTTTCATCTCCTGTTCCTCTAATTACATGAAAATTGCATACTTTTTATGCATGACACATTTTCTGCAGCTTTAGAAAAAGGTTGTGAAGGGGAAAAAAAAACATTTATCAGTTTCTATCCCCCACTCATAAAGGCTATATGTCATCTAACCAGCGATCAATCCAGCTTTAACTGCCAGTTTTCTATGCTATTGTTATAATCAGAAAAGGAAGTATATAAAAAATATGTTTTTAGGTGTGTTTTCCCCCCTTATCTCTTAAGAATGGATATTTAGAGTGGTCTTGTCACCAGACTGTTATTCTCTTTTCAGCCTTACCTTCCCTGATTTTGGATTTCAAAGCATGGATGAATGATTCAACACCAGAGTAAGTAAAAAAGATTAACTTTGAACAATAGTACCTCTTAAGCTTTCCTCCCATTCCCCAGGTTTTATTGAAGATTTATTTTAATAGCCAGATGAGAGAGGGGAAAATAAGCATCATTGCTGCAGAGACATTAAAAAGTAAATGGACAGTACTAATAAATTACAAATACAAGGATAAATTAGATGGCACATACCTGTGTTTTAGTTATTTGTTTGCTTTTATGATGGAAAATGGAGGGGTGGAGGGGAAATAAAAGTTTATGTTGTCAGTCTGTATTTAACTGGAATGGGTTTGCACCAAGTGGGTGTATTTTCCTCTTTCCAGGGTGACAAGTTATCTAGGTATTTTTCTCCTGACAATAGCACTGATGGACAACACAAGCTCCAGTCACTTGAAGGCTCCTCTGGAGGTCTGCTGAAAATCTTCATAGAATTTCAGCAGTGATCACCCCTTGAGCTTTGAAGACAAGTGTGTTTCAGGATGTTGCTGTTGTTTTGGGGTTTTTTTTTCTAAGTTACTCATTATTCATGCTAATTCTTTTATGTCAGAAATTTCTAGAAAGAGGGGCAATACACACAATTAAATTAAACAGAATGTTCAAGGCTCCTTCCGAATGGAAGGCTAACTTGGACCTTGTATATCCAGAGTACTCTACCTTCAGTCACAGGTTAAAGCTGAGACTCTTGCTAGCATAAATGGGATAAACCCGTACTGGATAGTGGAAAGTAAGTATTGAAACTCCCGTTTTGTTCCCCCGGTTGAATCAGTTCTCGAGTCGACTGCAGAGACAAAATCTCCACAGACAGAGCAAGGTAGAGCTGTGTGACCTGCAGTGCTGGCAGGCAGTGAAAGCACATCTGTATGTCTGGTGACTGCTCTGCCCTTCTACCTACTGTTGTACATAGAAAAGACTCTTTTGTGCTGGGAAATGCCTCTCTCTGGAAACCCACTGTCCTTATTCAAGCTTCACATTCAAGAAAGTGGAAGCCTTTCAAACTTGGGGAATGAGGCCCGGTTCTGCAGATTTTTTAATGAGTTAAAATGAAAAGGTGATCTTGATGATAAGAGCACAGAGAAGTAGGAGCTTCCTGCAGCATTCACAGTAAAATGGCAATTCAGAAAATGAAGCTGGCAAGATACATCCCGAAGAAAGGGTGCCATGCCATGAGCTCATTCTGGTCTGATCTACATGCAGTTTAGTTCAGACATAAAACATTCACAAATAAATAAAGTACCAATCCGTCCCTCTTAAATACCCATCCACATTACTGCGAGACTTCTCTCCCCTTTCCCTCAGATTTGTTTATTATACCCACTGGTTACATCATCTATTATATTAACCCCCAATCTAGTTCTTAAAAACCTATGTAACCTTGGGTAAAGTTATCAGAGATGATAAAGGCATCACAGACAACTAATCCAACTTCACTTCAGTCCCTGCAATGCTTTTATCTTTGTAATTTGTTCTGGTGCTGGGGATGAATAAAAAAAGGAGCTTTACTAATCACCTGAGAAAAGTTATGCACATTGTGTGTGTGTGCGAAACTGGGGACTAAATTTTGCATACTCTTCAGAAGAAGGACTGTCTCCAGCCAGGGATGAAATTTTCAGTGAACTTGATAGAATTATTGTACTCATTTTACCGGAGTCAAGATTTAATTCTGTGTTTTGTGGCTTGCATAACGTTTAGTTCACTGGGGCCCCTGCACACTGGTAAAATATTGTCAATTAATAATAATGAATTTGTTTATTTTCTTTTTCTGAAGCTATGAAATGGAACCTTTAAATAATTAACATCCACTCAATTTTTTAGAAAAGTCTGTATTTTCTATGTGGTTTTAATAATGACAGTAAGAGAATTAACTATAAATTAATACATTCCAAAATGGAAGTAACAATGAAGTTTATTTAGCTTTACAGAAGAAAAAAAAATCATGCTTTTTGTCTTTATGTTTGTTTTATTAAAGACCTACATATCGATACATGGAATTTCTAGGTTTATAATGACAATTGTTTAGCTAGTGGTGCAAGTGTTCTTTGAGGAATATTTCCATTACGAAGTCCATATTGAAGTTGGGCTTGCAGTCCTTTTTTATGCTAGGACATACAATTGACCACTAGACATTGACAAAAACGCTTAGTGATCCCAGAGTTTCATGAGTTAGATGTAAACGTATTGCATGTGTGAAAATTCATACCCCAAAAATGCCTGATGCAAAAGCTTCTCCTAACTAATCTCTGGAAAGAATAAATGAATACGTATTTCAATGTCAACAACAGTATGTAGCTTGGAGAATGAAGATTGTGACAATGAAATGATATATTTTCAGAGAAATATAAGCAATGTTGTTTCTGTTACCAGCAGTAATGATTTGTTTGATCTCTGATGAATTCCACTGCGTTTCTGTGCCTTAGGATCCCTGCCTATAAAGATAGGTTCAAAATTCTTGATGTGAAGACATGCAAATGATTCTCCTTGCAATGAGGAACAAATACAATTATTTCTGAAGTGGCATCTAAAGCAATTTTGTTCTTAAAATTTCACTGAAAGTTAAATAATATATAATTACAGATATTGCATGTGAGGGAACAAGGTTTTTAATGCTCTGTAAATGCCACGTGCGTCTGACCTGATAATGTCAATCCTGTACTGTGAACTGCTGTAATCCAGAACCATCCTCTAGGGGTAGGGTGGAAGGGGTTTTTTTTTCCTAGTTCTTGTGAAAGGAAGGATATTTTCTTCCATGATGGAGAAAATCTAAAGCCTGATGAACCGAATCAGGTACATATCATTTGGCTGAGCTGAAAGAAAATCTACAATTGTGCAATTAAAGAGATTTAGCGAGAAATTCATGGGGGGTATAATTAGGAATGATGGGATGAAATCAAGGAAACAAAAATGTGTTAAAATATTACAGCGTGCACCTTACTGTGAGATCTATTAGATTATGGAAATATTTATTGCTGGAATGGGTAAACCTCTGGGTCTACCAAGCAATGAATAATGAGCCTGAACACTGGGCGTGAGCAACAGGACATGAGAGCTCTTTCCTGATTCTCCATCTGTCCACTCTCTCTGGCAAGCAGTGAGGTCCTACAAGGGCTGGATATGTACAACAGAAACCAAAACCAAAGCTCAACTGCATTTTTTCTTTAAAATGAAATTGAGAGGCATAGCCAGCCAATGGACAAGAAAAGCAAAATAAACTACTGAAACAAACCATGGTGTAGAAACACATCTAAGCAGGCATCTAGAGAGTATCCAAATACTGGCTGACTGGAAGTCATACAGCTTTGGTCAGAAGATGCAATGCCTTTTGCACATCTTCTTAATATAAAGGGGTAGAGATTGTCCCAAAACCTCTGTCTTATTCTGCAACATTGCTTTTTCATTCCATTTTCTGTAATAATCAATGAATTACTTATTTATCAGCAATTCAATATTTGATGTTTATCAACAACAATTAAAAATTCTGGTGAAAAAGTAGAATCATATACCTTCCACTGAGGAAATTAAATAGAAAGGTATCTCGTAAGGTATCACTGAAGCTGATAGGGTTTTTTCGCAACATCATCATCATACTGAAGATAATAAAGCAGTAAAGACATTAATAGTATATCTCAGCTTTGTTCTAGGAGCAGATTACTTCTGAGACAGGGTCAGCATGTGTTATGATCTGTGAGATGTGATGGATGGGACCTCATGTCCCTAAGTGTGGGCTATGACTTTTTGTAGTACAACCCTGCCCAAGGAGGACTGTGCTGTACAGTGGTTTGCACACACTTTTTACAGAAAATCAGTGAAAAATAACTTAAGCTACAGAAAAATACAGAAAAATAACTTAAGCTGCCATTGCAACAGCAGAATACTGCCCGTTTCATGTTTGCATCAGTCGTATCTGTCACTGACGGCAACAGCAGATAAAGGCATACCAAACCTTGTAAGGTCATCTTTTTTAAAAAATTAAAGACTAAGGGAAACCTGTCTGTATCTGGGGCCATAAGTCAAATACTCACATTAAAAATTAAGCCTCTAACCTGAGAGGCTGAAAAACTGTTTCTCCCTCACTGTCTGCTCAGGGATACCTGAGCTTTTCTGCCATGCTGTTTTATTTACAACAAGTAAGGTAGAAGGCAGGCTTAAGTGTAGGTTAAAGATCTGTATTATTCATGCTAATAATGCAGTTTCTCATGGTATATTCTATGTTTTTTTTAACTATTATTATTATTATTATTATCACTACTACCATCATTATTATTATTACCACCATCATTATTATTACTTTCCTCTGTGTGTTTTTTTTGAAATTCTTATGTGGCACTAAAGCAGAGTTCTGCAACTGCAATATGTTATCTAGTCCAAGACATCCAACTGTTCCCAGAATTCCCACAGATAACGCCACAAGCATGTAATTGTTGACTAAGAAAAATCTTTATCTTTGTTAGGGCTAACTTTATTAAAAACGTCTTTTTGAAATGGAGCTCTGAGTATTATTTTGTTTGGAAAGTCAGTAAAAAAGTGGAACAGTCCAGTAGCCAACACCTATGTGAACATTAATCAAGATATCAACAGACTCTTAGTTATTCTCCAAAAGTTTTTACTGGTTTTACCTCACCTAAAATACTCTGCTCTTACTCCAGCACACACAGGGTAGTCAAATTAAAGTGATTTATTATTCATCTCTTTTTTTTGTGTGTAAGAACTTACCATGTTTTGTTTCGGAGCACTTTTAGACTGAAGTGGCTATACATTAAAAAGGTAACAGTATGAAAAGAAAGTATTACTCAATTTGCAGGTATATGAAAGAATGAGAATTGATGTCTGAGCCCTAACTGAGCTCACAAGGCCTGAAGTGAAGTCACTTGTCCTGAAGGCCCATATAGCTGAAAGACTATTTAAGGTATTATTTATTTTTTGTTATATGTTTTATGCTTACAGCATTGGCAGTAAATAAACACACTGAAGAAGAAAACACTACTTAACGAGGAGTAGATGAGATTGAATGTGACTGTTCCAGACCTGTACAAGAGGCACTGGCCCATTAAATGAATGTGTAGAGCTACTTCTTAATGTGTTAGCCAAGTAATCAATTTCTGAAAATACCAAATAATTTAAAAATAGCCCTGTCTGACCTGAACCAGTGCTGGCATCAGACCAGGCATTTCTCAGGTACCTACTCCTTCCCTTAATCAATCAGTTCTGACATTTTTCCTTTTTCCTTTTATTCCTTTTTCTCTCTCCCTGTTTTATAAACCTTCTTTTGTAAAATTATGTGGCCAGCCAACCTCAAGAGACAAAATTCTTAAGCTTCTTTTAATATTCCATTAGCTTTGTAGCCCATTAACACATTGGAGTGGTTGTAAAGGGAGAATCAATACAGCAGACACAGCAGGACTCTGGAAACCAGGATCCTGGGGGTCTGCTCGTGGTGTTGGAATAGCTTTGCTCTACAACCTTGAGCCAGCCACTTAACCTCTTGATGCCTCAGTTTATTCAGCTGTAAGCAAATGTAACAACATTTGCATACTGCATAAAGGTCTTGAGAAACGTAATTTGTAAACCTTGGGCAACGCACATCCATTCATGTCTACTCAGACTTGTAATTCTCTTACAGGAGTCAGGTAAAAATCTGAGGCAATTTCAGGAAATATTGCTCTTAATATATGCTATTTGCTTTGAGATCTTTGAATAAAACTGATTTTTCAGTCTGGGTGTTGAATCCAGTGAAAAGACACTGGTTCTTCTCTTATAAAAGAGCCAAAACTGAATTAGGAAAAAAAAGAGAAAATTATAAAGAGTAGTGGACAAGATACATAGATCTTTGTTTACATGGTAGAATTTATAGTCACTGGAAGTTACTAAGACCAGATTCTAAGCAACTACAGAATACAAGTAGATGTGTATACACATCATAAATATCCCTTGACATCCTAGGTGACATTTCAATTCAAATTTGAAAGAGATCTAAAGATTCATTCATATATTCAGGAAGTAAGCTGGTCTCTAACATTAGTGAGCACAATGTAGGCAAGTGACCATGTGGAAAAGCATTCCATCAAACAAAAAACACTAGTTCTGAGTGATTTATGGGTCTTAGCCAATATAATACTTACTGTGTTATCATGTTCTAATCGATGCCTGTATTGAAGATGCACTTGAGGCCCCATCGGGTTTGCCCTGAACCATTTGCGGGAGTGTGTGCTGGAAGGGATTCCCCTGCACAGCTTTTTTAGGGGTCTGTGTATCTCTTCCAGAGTGTTTTCATAATTTTTCTGGGACAGACAGCATGGAATTAAAACATCTGCTGGTGATTGTGTACACTTCCATAATCTGTAATTTTTTTTCTCGTTGATTGTTCAAATATATCACAGAATCATAAAAGAGTTTGGGTTGGAAGTGATCCTAAAGATCCTCAAGTTCCAACCCACTGCCCTGAGCAAGGATGCCACTGAGTTAAGATTGCTCCAAGCCCCATCCAACCTGGCCTTGAACACTTCCAGGGATGGGGCAGCCACAGCTTCTCTGGGCAACCTGTGCCAGGGCCTCACCACAGTCACAGGGAAGAATTTCTTCCTGACATCTAGTATAAATCTCTCCTCTTTAATTTAAAACCATTCCCACTTGTTCTATCACCATCTGCCTGTGGAAAAATTCATTCTCCCACGTTTACAATTCCACTACATATAATTCCTGTATAATTCTGGTTCAGCAGGCTCCTGAGAAAACAAGCAAGGCTACAAACAGGTTTTTGTTTTTCAATTCGCCTTTCTGAGAGAAAGAATAACATCCAAAAGTGCTAAAAAGGTTAAAATTGAAGGACTGTAAATTTTTACTCTAAGAAATATTTGAAGGACTTTATTTTGTGGAAGATGACATTTAAGAAACTGAGACTTAAGAGAAATTTTCTGGAAGGGTAGTAAATCTATAAATTCATGTTATTTCATGTAATTAAGCTCAAACTCTCAGGTTGAAAAATCTTATACCTCTTGTTTCCTGTCATATCAGGACAACAGGCATAAACATTTCTTGTATCAGGCAGAGAAACATTTGGACATGAGAAGGAACTGTTAGAAAATGGATTTTCTCTACAGATGCTGTAGCCGGAATTGTCTGCAACAGCATAAAGATGGAATTCTGAGCCCACAAGTGGATATAGCAGACAAAAAGACAGTGGTTGTATAAGTGATGAGGGTGAGCATGGACTAGAGAATCAGTTGACCGAGGAACTGTGGCTCTTATTCAGTGGTTCATAGCTGGCAGCTGCTTCTCTCTTAGACCACATTAGCTATCTTTGACGTGAGTGAAATTTACTGAGAAAACTAAAACCTTTTCTTTGTTTGTTTGGGTTTTTTTTTTTTTTTTTTTTTTTTTTTTTTTTTTTTTTTTTTTTTTTTTTTTTTTTACTTTTTCTAGACATTTATTTCAGTTTCTGTCTATGGCTGCCCAATACTTCCATTTTGAAGGGGACTGAGAGTTTGTGCACTGCCATATCCATTATTTTTCACTTTGTTGGTTGCTAAGCAGTCCCTTGTTGCTAAGTAGGGTATGAGCACTTAATTTACTACATTCTTTTTTCTCGTACCAGATTTTAGAAATTGCAGATCCTGTTTAATCAATGTGTAAATGCATGCTTTTGATGTATTTTTCCTAAGAGCAATATTTTGATCATTCTTAATGATACTTAATGAAGTCACCGCATGATTTCTGATTGTACCTAATTGAAGCTTGTGACTTGCATTTCAATGCTATCATCTTACAGTTTTATGTCTATCAGATGAAACTTTACAAGGACCCAAATAAATTAGGAAATATACTGACTTGATGCATTTCTTGGAATTAAGTTGCCTGGAAAAATATGTATAAATTTTCAAATTAGTTGTAGGGCAAAACTATCTCTTATAATATAAGTCTGAGGTGGAAGAGGTACAAGAAATTGAGATGGTTTATTATTGTGTATTGTTAGCTTGCATAAAATGAGCTAAAACTGTTGCAATGTTTCTTAAGAATAGATACCTTTCAAAAGCTATGAGAACACTTAATTACATAGAATTTTAATGAACATATTGCGTTTTTTATAATGCTGACAACAGATTTGCATTGTACAAGCACAAACATATGACAAATACTCTCAGTCCTAAATCACTTATAAAGTAAAATACAAATCCTGCAAGTATTTACTATCAAGAAGCAGCCACACAAAGTCGGCAAAATCACCAGATCTATTTATCTGAAAAAATTTTGGGGTTCTTCATTGTCTGGTGAGTTGAGTGCCCAGCTCAACAGAGATCAGGAGGGTAAATTAATATTTTCAGACTAATGGAGAAAATAAAAAGAATACAGGCATTCCCCCTCAGACTTACAGAAATTCAAGAGCAAGATCCTGGAAATACCTTTCCACAGGAGAAAATGTTCCAGTGCTCTTTCACATCTTTCAGTTACCCAGCTGATTGTTACTTTTAAGGAAATTGAAATTATACATGGCATTGCTTTAAACTCTCCTGATTTGTGTCTGTGTATGGGAGAACCCTTGTGAGACATTTTTATAACTTGCCATCTACAAGTAAGCCGCAACAGTTGGTTTCAAGTGGGAAAAAACAGTTTTATGTATACATCTCTTTATTACATCAGCTATCAAAGTCACTGGTAGAGTTCTTTGTCCTTCCATCCATATCGTTACTATACCCACTTCTATTTGCTCACGCTCCTGTTGTTTATTTGGTTTTGTTTGTTTTTATTTCTCTTCCACAATCAAAAATGTTACTTCGTTTAAAAGGTGTGTAAAGAAAAAAAATTAAAAAGAGCAAATGCTTGAGTAGAGAGATTGAAGCAGATGATCCACTGTGGTCCCTTCCAACCTGACCGAATCTGTGATTCTGTGAAATGTTCAACATTAA
>VZTE01005595.1:69444-85042 GCA_013397775.1 Eulacestoma nigropectus
AATAATTAAATTGTAAGTGTATGACAGGACCATTTTTGCAAATTTTTGAGAGACAGTCTTTGGCAATGGAGTTTACAGGCTACCTGAGACAGTCTGAAGAAGAAATAAAGTGTCCTAAGTAAAGAAAAGTATTTTAAGGCTTTTTAATAAAGGTGCTGTCTAAGAGAAAGTGGTAAAAAGAGAGCAGTTAAATATATGGGTGCTCTTAAATCCTGTAAGTGACTTCTGACTCACAGTACAAGTCAATGGACTCTGCAAGTTACTTATGTTCAGGCCATGTGACAAATCTCAGCATTGAATAACGCCACATTTTAAGTGCTCTGTCGGCAGAATGAGTCAGAGCTCTTAGCTGGGCTCTGACAGGGTTGCTGCAAAACACAGAGAGAGTTGACTCTAGAATGCAGCATTCGAAAGCCATCAGGAGTCAAGAGGGTCTGCTGCCTGCTAACTTCGTAGTCAGAGCGTGCTTGCGGGTCAGATTAGCGGAGCAGGAACTGGAACCTTGTTACAAGAAATGTCTAGATCTTTCTGCTTGTTCAATTTCTAAGGTTATTTTTAAACTTTTTTTTGTTTTATTTTTTTATTTAGGACATGGAAGAGCATTAGTGGAAGGGACAGGAGATGTCTATGTCAGGCTTCATGCTAACCAAAAGATGCAAAGTGGAATAGGTGTCCTTGTCCATCCAGACTCACCTCTGCTGCCACTGGCACAATGGCATGTGGCCATTGCTGTAAACTTACAGCAATCATTTTTAAAACCAGTTATTATTTTTCCCAACTGTTTTTGTAGGAGTGGTTCTCCGGAATGGTTTCTAGGTCCCAGTGGATAAAAGACCATTAATGGACTAAATATAATTTATTCATGGTCATTTATACTGATTTATTCCATGTTAAAATTACCTTTAACTCAAGTAGCTGCTTTTTCTCTCTCCCTCTCTATTCCATATCAGCTTTAATTTTGCTTGGTTCAACAAAAGAAATTCCTTCAGTGTTCTCTCAGAAGATGAATGTTTCTTTCTTTCTGACCATCCTAGTAATTCTGTGACTTCCTCAAGGTATTAGATCAAATTACTTTTAAATTAATACGCATTCTGAATGGTAAAATTTGGATACGACAGAAGATCAGTTTAAGCATTGAGGAGAACATAAACAACCTCTTTAATACAATGTAGTAATACAGGACTCAGCAGAGTTGCTTTGAATTCACAGTGCAGTTGATAATATTACTAGTTTTTGGCATTGCCCCTGTCCTGGCCAAAGACTGTTGCTCAATTCTGACACCAGTGATTCCACCTTAAAGTCTCCATCCACCCTGTTCAATACTACAATCAAAATGAGAAGGGGAAAAAAAAAAAATAATAAAGATTGGGTTTCTGCTAGTACTATCATTTCAAACATTTTCAAATCACTGCCTAATCAGCTCCCTCCTTGTTTCAGATTGTCAAACTCCTAAGCAAGCTATTACTCTTCCTTACAATACTAATGTTTCTTTCCAGATATACAGCATCAGCAAATCCTTAGATGATGTGAATCATTTGTTCTGAGACATGAGAGGGGAGAATGTGAACAGAAGACTAAACTGTTTTTATTCTGTCCATCAGAAAATAATATTATTTAAAAAAGAGAAAACAACGAAAACAAACAAGCAAACAAAAAACCAGAATGAGAACTAGAAGGAAATTCATAATCTGTGTTACAAATCAATACTGTGTTACAGTACATACTACTCTGTATACATCAAGCAAAGTTTGGAGGTCTTTCTGATGGGAAAGAAGTTGCACAGCAGGAAGATTTTTTTCATGCCTGATCTTGAAATATTTCCTTTTTTTTTTTTTTTTTTCCCCAGCAGTTATCACAGCTAGAAGACAGAACACTGAATTATGGAAGGACAATGAAAGTCTAAAACTTCTGCATCTCTGTGGCAAGTTTGTGGAGTGTCCTTGAGTAACACTAGCAAGCATGGGAGCAGAAGGGGTGGGAGGAAAGAGAGAAAATTTATTGGTTAGGGGTGTTTTTTTTGTTTGTTTTTTGTTTGTTTGATTATGTTGTTTTGGTTTTATAACAACTGAAAGATCCACAAGGAGTAAATCCACTTTGTGTGTGAAGAAGGAGAGGAAAGGATGCTGAAGTTGAGGTTGCTTGCTCTATCCCCTGCCCCAGCCCCAGATATGTGGTAGTAGGCACCAGGCAAATGTTTCAATCTTCCTGTTCATTAACTTATGAAGCTCTTTTAAAGACATGAGTTCAGACTGTGCCAAATATATGCTGGGCTTGTAATGAAGACAAATGCCCACTTGAAGCTGAGTTCAGACTGTGGAATTCATTTCACTCTGGAACTTTTATCGCTGTTTAATTGAAGTGACATTTGGTCAGTCTCGTTAGATATGGATTCAGACCAGGGACTTAGAAGTGGAGCTCCAACAAATTCTCTCCTCCAAAGCTGATAGTTACTGTTTTAATTGTTGTGCTACTTTTGTGCTGTCAGTTAGCCTTGCATTACTGTTAAGGTTTCTTTGGCTTAATTTGACTCCTATCATTCCCAAGAATGAATTCCCCATCTTGTTTGTATTTTCTGTGTTTTCCCAGATCAGCTGAATTGTCTGAAACTCATGAGGATTTGTGCATTGTCTAAATAAAAGCATTACTGGAGTAGAAAATTCCAAAAGGAAACCCTCAGGGCTGTTAGGAAATTATTGTGGTACTTGAATAGGACGCACAGTTCTCTTATGGCTGTAATATAGCAAGAAACTGGCTAGTTCACACACTACTGATTTGAAGCAAAATTGCTTAACACTGATAGCTCTTAGTCTGGTATCTCTGAATCTTGAATTAAATTATCCTACTTTTCTGGTCTCAGGCCATTGTGATATATGACACAGAAAAGATAAAAGAAGCTACTTCAAATAAGGATTTACCTAATCAGATATAAGTTGTAAACAACTTTATCTGAACTACTCACTTACAAACATCCCTGTGTAATCAATGGAGAGAAATAGCCACAGCTCACACAGAAATTCACTATTCTGAACTAGGTCTCCAAAATAGATGATATGCAAGAATTCAGAATATTTCATTCCTAAGGCTTTTAGATCAAGGAGACGAGATGCAGTTTTCTACAATGTAGACATATAATGTAAGGAATATTGAAAGATGAATCCCTCTCTGAGTATCATTCCTAGGTAATTTCCAAATAAACGTTGTTCTCTTTCATGGTAGTACTCCAGTAAAAAAGAGAGTACAGATGAACTGTGATAATGTCTTTTACAGAAATAAACACATCTTGAAGCTCATTATACATGTAATGTATGGATGGAATCAAGAATCTTTTAAAAACTTGGGGAAAGAGGTGAGTGAAAAACTAGGTAGAATCAGTTGATGTGTTGCCGAACTGTATCTATGCTTATCTTATAGAAAATATAAATAATTACCTTGGTTACTCAACCAGGTATTCCAATATCTGAATCAAATAAAAACCCTTACACCATGGTGTGAGGGAGTATGTGTCAATTTTTAGCCCTAGATTTGATCTAAGACCTCAGGCTAAGATACATAAGCAAATAAAAGTTCTGTTATTGCGTGAAAATCTGCATTGAATTTTAGGTTTAAAAAGCCCCATTAAAATAAAAAAAAAAAAACAAACAAACAAAAAAAACCCCCAAAAATCATGAACAAACAAACTAACAAAATCCCAAAAAGAGTGTTTGCAAAAGCACAATATATTGCTTAGCAAGAACTCAGGCAAAATCTATTTTCTAAGGAACATTGAAAGCTGCGTGACTGTAAAGTTCTTTTCTCTGTTCATGCTTGCTCAAGCTTCTGTAAATAGGTAGTTCTGTAAATACAAGTATACAAATAGCAGTTTTAATACTCTTATTATATCCTATCACTATAATTAGTAAAGCAATACTTGATAAGTACTGATAAGGCCTGATGCAAAGAAAATGGGTAGAAGTTTGAAAAAAATCCCTCTTAACAATCTCCCCATCTTTACAGAGCATATCTAAGAAATTTCTCTAAATAATGAAAAGCATTATGTATTTTAGTGCTTTGTTTATGTGCTCTATCTCAGGCATTTCCTAGAACAGACGATAATATGAACTATTCTCTAAATTTCCCTATTTCTTTTCCATAAGTATAAGGGAAATCTAGACAGCTCTCAGTGAGATAAACAATATATATAACTTGTCACATGAATTTCACTCCTTAACAAAAAAAACAGATTTAGTGAAGCACCTAAACGTGTTAAAATTTCATTGTTCAAATAGTTGCAGATGGGAATACGGACATGTTTTAAATAAGCATATATCATTCATATCAAGTGGAGTTGCTCTAGACAGTTTCCAGTATAACCAAATGAGTAGCAGGTGTAAGCACATATTTTTATAGCTCTCCTATTCCTTGTCTTTTTGAAAAATCAATTTATTTTTAATAAAATAATAAAGAAAATGTTTTTTATTACAAGACCGGGGAAATGAGTTCAATAATTTAACCTTTCCCTTCTCCCCACACAAACTAATAAAAATGGCTAGGCAATGTAGTTAAAGACCTTGCAGACTACTCAGAATATAAATAATCACATCCAGTACAAATAAACAAGCAGTTACATTGTTTAACAATTAATGGCCAACTCATGAATAAGAACACAGAACAGAGAGAGAAATATTTAATTTTGTATTATGGAACATCATTAGGAACTATTTGATAAAATACAAATGTGGTAGAGTCTCTTAAAATGCATAACTTTCACATATGATCAGTTCTCTCATCAACACACTTTGTTCTTATGCAAGGAGTTTGATAATGATGGAAATGAAGACATGCAGCATTTAAAAAAATGTGATTTATAATAGGTGTAACTCAATGGTGAAATTTCTTTTGTCTCCTCATTTTCTGTTTTCATGTGGAAGAGTCATACTGTGGGCTCTGTCAATTTGTTTTTTAAAGCTATTTCTTCTGCACACAGCCTGAGCTGAAGAAGGAGGAGATGGCTGATGAGAAAAGGTGGTGACTGACACACTCTGGGCTATATTACTCTACCTTTCCAAACAGGGTAGGCTGGTACCTCTTTACGCCCTCTTTTCCTCTTCTGGTGTTTACATTAAGAAAGAGATTCTCTGCTCACAAGAAACATTTTTTTCTTCTATTAGTTAAAGTTTCAGGGAATATTCAATCTACCTATTTTATGCATTGAAATCAGACCCTGGAGGGGTGTAAGCACCTAGGTAACAAAGACCAATCCAAAAAGTTAACTTTCTAGCAATGCATAAACCTAATGTTAGTATAATCCAGAGGCTTCTCCGTCTTGGACCACAAGAAACATGTGGGGAATGCACACAACCTAATTTATCTGATGGCTCAAGGCATTCCTCAAATGCTTGCCTCAACCCTCATCTTAATGATTTTGTTAATGATTTTTGTAAAAAAAGAGGTATTCACCAGAGGCACAGCATGGGAAGGAACTACAAATGCAAATGGAAACTGGAATGCTGTAAAGAATTGTGTACTCTCAAAAACCTGTTCAATTGAAACTGGGAAAAATGTAACTGTATCACAGCAATGTGTAATATCAATGAAAAAATTTGGTATAAGGAGGAGTTAAGATGTGCCAGAATACAAAAACTTGGACTACCACATCTGCAACAGGGGAACAGAGGTCCTGCTTTACAAGAGTAAATAAAATAAAGTCCTTCTTGTCATAAAATGTTGAATGAGGGCATGACTCCTGACTACATATTGGTTATCTCAATGGTGGCATAAAAGAACCTCTTATGGGAAATCATAAGGTTTCTCTGAAACATTTAGAGAAACAGAATTTTGGGTAGAAAGGTCCGAAGGCAATAGCACTGAGATGAAATTGAATTAATTGCAGCAGAGCAAAATACATCCTTGCTGGAATAACAGGTAACTAGCATGGCATCCCAAGGAAGACTTAACTCCTAGCAGTGGTCTCTCTTTACATGTTTCAATTGTCCTTCACCAAAATGGAGAGACCAAATTTTGATCCTTCACAAAGAAGTTGTAATTGCATTCATTAGATGCAATTGTAAAATTCGGTTGTGCCATTAAGTGAAATGCCAGAACTACTTTTTTGTTGGCTCGATATGACCCAGCAACCCGCGCCTGCAACCCAGAACACCAACTGTGCCTGGGCCTGTTGGAGTGAGTCCAGCAGAAGGGCACTAAGGTGGACATAGGGCTGGAGCACCTCTCCTGTGAAGACAGACTGAGAGACTTGGGGCTGTTCAGCCTGGAGAAGACTCACGAGAGACCTTAGAACACCTTCCAGTATATAAAGAAGCTATAAAAGAGCTGGAGAAGGACCTTTTGTGAGAGTATGTAGTGATAGGATAAGGGGAATGGCCTCAAGGTGTGGGAGGCTGGTTTAGATCAGGCATTAGGAAGGAATTCTTTACTGTGAGGCTGGTGAAGCACTGGAACAGGCTGTCCAGTGGAGTCACCGTCCCTGGAGGTGTTAAAAATGGGCGCCTGAGAAACCTTGTCCAATAGAAGGTGTCTCTGCCCATATCAGGGGTTTGGAACGAGACTATCTTAAGGTCCATTCCAACCCAAACCACTCTATGATTTTATGCTTTTTCACAAAAGCTTAGTAACTAGAACCAAATATCTCATTTTTCTGTGCACTCTGTGCCATTTTAATGAATAGTTAGGCATCCTCTATTCAGGCATTCTCTGAAATCTTTTTTTGAAAATATTCATCTTGGGAAGAAAAAGATTCTTGACCTCTTCTAGCCCAATAAACAAGAATCCAGATTTGTAACAATCATCCTCATCTGCACCACAGATATGTTTCTTGAAGCTGGCTTTATCAGTTAAAATAACACAGATAGTTATGTGCTAGCAAAAATTAGAACAAAAGCAAACTAAAAAGCAATTGAAAAACTACCCCAGCAAATATTTCCCCGAACTCTCAAACTCTTTTTTACTCTTCAGTATGCAGTTTCAGCCTCTTTTGTTTCCATTTTATTTGCTTTGATTTATAAGAGTTTTTATTACACAGATATTTAAAGAAATTAATGTTTAATGTTGTTTATACAATAACTCATGGGTCTGATGCAAATTCTATTGAAATAAAAAGTGAATCTTTTCATTATTTCAGCTTGTATTGGATTAACCTTGAAATTCCCATGTGTGCAGAAAATTTATTATTTGTTATTCTATTTTTTTTATGCGCGTGATCATTATTTGTTGTTCCTTGTGTATTATTGAATTCAAATCAGAAACCATAGCCATGCTATGTAACTTGTCTAATCTATTGCAGACATCGTGACTAATCAACAGAGAATGTCATGTGATTTCAATTCTCAGTCTTTGGATCCTTCCTAAAGATAGTGTTATCCTTAAACAAAAAGATAACTTTTCCTAAGAAAGGTGATTTTTCTTCCCTAATGCATTCTACCATCATTTTAGATTGTTTTAGAGTTTAATAATAGTAGTAGTAACTTTGTCAAAATTTACACTGAAGGCACTTGCTGACACTACCACCAGTGAATGTTGATGAACAAAGAATTCAAAACCGATTTCAGTTATTCATTTTTACACATAAAAGGAATGAATGCAAAAGTAAATATTCTCTTTTATTCAATTTTTTCATTAAAAATATGCACATTTGAATACTACAGAAGTAGGAATATATTTCTTCGTACAAGAACTCCGAGAGATACATTTTGAACCCTCAGAAATGAAATATTGACATCTTGCACAACCTGAAAATGCAAGACAGATAGAGCTGCTGTAAACCCTTGGTAAAATCTTGCGTGGTTCCAAGGTATCTTGTGTTAGGAACACATGGGTGCAAAGGCATGGACGATCTCCATTCCTGAAAACATGCATTTTTCTTTGAGAGCAGAGTGGCAAGAGATAGAAGAGGGCAGTCATAGCCAATGTCATAAGTTAGTGATGTGCAGAAAAATTTGCATGACTGTTAATTATATAGACAACAACTCCAATAATGATGAGACTCGTTAATATTTATGACTTAGCCATACAGTAACTTATATCAGAATTAACCTATGAAAAATTAACAACAGGATTTTTTCCTGTGTGTCTAAGACTATTTTAAACGAAATAAAAATGGAGAATACTTGGATGGTTTCACAAATCTATTTAAAAGTATTTCTGTGTTTAAGCGGTATTTATGTAGAAATTCTACACATATTATCGTTAAGTTAAAAAAAAAAAAAAACTTTCAAGCTACTCTAATGCTTTCTATGTTTTCATTTGGTCCAGGAAAAATATCATTTCGTTGACAGGACAAAATTATTGTTTCCTACTGAGAGGGAAAATTAGCTTTTCTTTATTTCATTGTTTTGAGAAAGAAAAATGGAAGAGTTAAACATTGTCAGAGAACTTTAATTCCTAAATTAAAATTATTATGCTGCATTCCCTGTTGTAGTGGATACCTATTCCTTCTAAGCTGTCAATGGTGGGGGTGGAATACATTTCTCCTTTGATATCAGTGCACACAAAATGTCAGTTTTTATGGAGTCGGAATGTGGATCTAACCTGTAGTTTTGGATCCTGTGATTATTCCAGCAAAATGTTATTATGGAAAGTTCACTGGCTGAAATACACACCCTGCTGAATGCTTCATATCTTTTCAACATCTTTATAAATACTTTGATTGCAATCAACAATTCAATAAGATACCAAAGGTAGAATTGCTATGTCCTCTGAACATCTGCTGACTTCGGAGCAGATTTGACAAAAAGAGGTCTAGAGTGAAAATGTCAAGATCCAAGACAATTCATAGACAAAACCTATAGTCATATAACACCCAATGTTCCATAAAAAAAATGAGATTCTCTCTGATTTAGGTGCAGCAGGATCAGATTTACTTTACTGCAAGAGACACAGTAAATACTTTATGTTCTTTACAAAATATCACAGGTTTTTCATCACCTTAATGTTTTTTGTTTGTTTAAACATCTACAGCTGGTAAATTTGCAACTTGTAACTGACTTCATTTAAAATCTAAAAATTTACTTCAGTGATACCAAATAAAACAGTCAGAAACAAAGGAGGGAAAAAAAAAAAAGAAGAAGATATTGGGATCTCCGCAAGAAAACTTTTATCCATGTTATAGAGGGATGGTTAATTATGTCAAAAGAAAAATAATGTTTCTGCTTTTTATTGGCAAGTAGACTTGCAGATGAATCTGCTCCCTCTGACAATGGATGGTCCATAATTTGGGGATACATGCTTGAGTGCTCTTCATTGAACTTCTGTGAAGAACACGAATCAAGATTATCCTAAAAATTTATACCACAGCAGAAAAACTGAGTAAGATTAACAATGTGGCTGCTCCAGGCCTGTTAGAAAATTTAAAAAAAAAAGAGAAACCAAGTCTTCTGAGCAGACATTACAAATGTGCTTGGCATGGATCTAGTAAGTGCAAAGTGGAAAAGGGGGAAAATATATTGAATATATCAAGCTCAGGGAGAAAACTCTGGACTGCTACTCAGCCTAGGTAAACCTCCAAGGCAGATTTTCTGGTCTTTCTGAACAGATCTGTCTGTTCTATAGCCTAGACAAATATCAGAAAAAACCAGTATTTTTTTCAGCACTTGATTCCCTTTCTCTCTAGCTAAGGTTACCCAAGTGCCAGACTACCTTGTACAATATTCAGTGTTTTTTTATTTCCTCTTCTCTGCAAATTGATCTTAATCCCAACTAATCTACACAATGAGAGATTATAATTTGAGCCACAGCATCAAGAGAGATGTGAGCGCACCATTGAATACATAAGAAAAAGCTGTTCTTTCCAGGAATTGAATTCCTCAAGTGAGTAACTTCAGTTTGTAATGTAATTACCATTTTGTGATTTACTGTCCACATGCACACGCATCTATATACGTGTCTATACATCCATGAAAGGATATCTGTGCATATGTTCAGACACAGAGTCTAAGATGAGCCGTTTGGGTGGTCAGCAAAAAGCCCTGAGCTCTGGACAGAACTGGACTTCACATTTGCTGCTCAAGCTGGAAGACAGAAATGACAAGATAATTATCCTGCGATTACACAGCACTTACCTTGCACTGCTTGTATAGCATGAGGCCGACAGCTAAAATGTAGTTACTCAAAAAATATATGTAGCAAACAATGAGTTTAAAATAAAGCCAGACCCTTTCTTCTGGCCTTTGTTTCTTTTTAAATTTAGTCATTTAACATGCCATTCCCTTTATCAGCTCTTTGTTCTGCTGACTTATGAGAGAAACAGAAATTGGTGCAACAAATTTGCAGTTTTAACAGGTTTATTATTACATTATTCCTTTATGGGGTCTTCTACGTAATTGCACAAAATGATGTTATAAATTCCCACCGGAAATACTTATTCTTCTGTAGCCTGATGTCCGATGTCTAGAGGACACGAGCAGTGCGTCTCCCGCGTCTGCTATTAGCATGCCCACACGTTCCTCTTCGGCGTAGTAGAGGGCAAAGCAAACAGGGGACAAGGACTAAGCCATCCAAATGGATAGAGGGAAAGGGAGAGAAAGGGGGAGAGAGGATTTGAAAATAAGCCAACAAGCACTTACAGCAAAACTAAATACCAGCAAAACATTTCCTTCACAACAAAGGTTGAATCAAAACCCTATTCCCCCAGCATATGAATTAGAAGAACAATCATGTGATTATGATTAAAAAAAAGAGCATTACATTTTATGTTCAGCTATAATTGGTATTTATGACAATTTATGTAAACAGTAATGAAGCCTATGTGATTTTTGCAGGGAAATTGCATTATGACACCAATGATCGTTACTGTTAATTTTCCTGAAGATGATGGCAATCAGCAGGCATAGTTTCATTGTAAATAGGTTAATTTAAAATTCAAACGCTGCTGGTATTTCAAAATGAGTTCACATTTGATTTCCGAAAGCTTTGGCCCTGGCTGTCAGGATGTCAGGGAAAGAATGTTTCACAACAGAAAGAAAGAAAGAGCAAATGAGAGTGAGGAAGAGAGACTAAAGCTTTCTTCCAGAAATGTGCTTTCCCTTGCTAATTCAACTGTTTTCCTAGGCACGATGTGATCTACTCTTTTTTTTCTAATTGTTTACACAAGTTCATAGTGAAAAGCGGGCTCACCATGTCTAGAAATCAGGGGCTAACCTAATAGTTTATCCAATTAAGTTATGATGGCTTTGCCAAGGGTCAATGTAATGGTATTCTCACCAGTGGAAGGCAGAGGCATCACATATCTTCACACAGAACACCAAAACTCACCTAGAAGCATGTCTTGCCTCCCGGCAATGTATTTCAACACCTAAAAATACCCCACTTCTCAATACATTATTCTTCCCACCACTTGCGAGTAGAAGGGTTTCATATACGTAAGCATAATCAAACTCCCAGCTCTGCCGTGTGAGGAAGTGCAATATCATCTCCTGTTTCACAGAAGGGAAATTGAAGTGCTAAAGCCTGAATTTTTAGTTGCCAGCACAACAAAGAAAAGGCAACTGCATACTTTATGAATCCTGGTCAGACAGAAAACGGGGTTCCGCTTACACTTAGAACCCCTGAGATTAATGATTCCACAACCTTCTCTCTTCACATGAAATATCACGAGGTACTTCTCCATGCATGTTTTTATAAATTATTCAAAAAAAAAAAACATTTTCTGTGTTTTCAAGCCCTTCTACCAAAGCTGTTTGAAAGCATTTTATTATCCTATATTGATTTGAAAATGAATATCTAAACAATAGATTTCTCCAAAAGTAGGCAGAGAGTGAGTAAGCATGGAGGCCAGCTGAGATAAAGACTGCAATGCAACCTTCTTCTTTTCTTCAGCACAAGGTCACTTTCAAGGACAACATTAACAACTTGTTCACAATCTAAATAGCATATTTCGATTAGAGTTTGCAATGTACATAGGCAGCTTTTTTTTTTCATTCTCTCCTCATTGTCAGATAAAGTGTTTGATAGGAATCTCTACTGTAACCTTTCAGTTTTCATTTGTTTAGGAGAACTAAATAATGAAATGCCAAATGAATTAAGAATGGTATTTCTTATAATATCAAGTGAAGACAATTTAAATAGTCCATATTCACAAGCTTGCAAAGATGAATGATCTGTTCATTTGTTAGTGTAAATGAGATGCATTTTTTAGCTATTATTTGTTGTGTCTTGAGAATTTTTTAAGAGTGAAATTTAGTCAGTTACACGAGATGGGCCAAAGAAATACAAAATTGCACTTTGAGAATTACAGTTTCCTATTTTCACAAGTGTGAAGGTCTTGGTCCTCTTCGTCCACTTCAAAGGGAATTAAGCACTTTTTTTTGTAAACTCTACTACTAATCCCACTAATACTTTTAGAGAGGTAGTCCACGATAAAGCTCAGGTGAGAACTTAATGTACTTTTTTTTTCTGGAAAAAATGGCATCTCGGTTTAAAGAGAATTATGGTAACAAACTGTATCCATCTGAAAAAGATAAAACAGAGGTCTTAGTCCCTTATTCCCTTTAGAAATCCTACATAATTCAATAAAAGGATCCTCTGAATTTTTATTTTTTTTTTTTTGGTAAATTAGTCTTTGTTGGTCATGTGATCAACATCAGTAGTCACAGTATCCATCTGATAGAACACTCAGAATATTAATTTTACTTTCATTCTGTGTTCTCAAAGTCACAGTAAAAGTACCTGAAACACTAGGGTAAAATAGCAATGGTTGTGGAATTATTTCAGGCAATATTTTTGTGACAAATTTTAAAAAGAGTGTAATTTTAGAAAGCATGATTATGTAATAATAGTTGTCTTGATTCGAGTAGCATTTAGGGACCTAAACCAGAAACAGGGTCCCATAATATAATGCAATGGAAACAAATAAAGGGTTTTTTTCTCAAAAAGACCTTATTATTTATGCAAGTAAACAAAACAAAATATAAAAAAGAAAACAATGAGTAGAAAATATAATGGAAACAATTCAACTTATTAGAAGCTTTCTGCTTCCATTAGATACTGACATTACTTTCATTATTTATTTGTCAGATACAGTACTCGTGACAAACACCATCACAAGACACGTCTCAAGAAGAGAAGTCTTATTCAGCATCGAATTAGTCTGTCAAATCTAGAAACAAATGGAGGCCATAGAGTAGGATGGTAATGTTTCTCAAAATCCTACCATATCAACTTGCTTGCCTAAAATTTGGATATGAGCTTCTTCATCTAATTGACATCCAGACGAGTTGCATCCAGTGCTTAATTATAAAAGATAGGAAATAATTTCCTGCTGCGGTCAATGTAAACAAAGAGAAGGCTCCACATCGTGATGCATCTCAGCTTCATGTTAAGACATTACCTTAGAACCGGATGAGCTTCATGCTGGATATCCCTACTCCTCCCCATTAATGGCTGAGTAGGTCTACACAACTACTTGAAATTACTACTTGAAGCTTGGCTTCCATGAAGCATTACGCCCATTTTCAGTGCTCTAAATGTGGTAACCTTGTCGTGCTATGTTGACATGGCTGACAGCAGGCCACACAGTTTGCCGTGAGTTTGCAAGGACTTGAGTCTGGGGTTAGCAAGGCCTCTACTGTTTGATCTTTTCTTGACCTGCCTGCAGATCTGTTTTACTTGGTTTGGCTGTGTTGTCCTTTAATTGTCCAGGTGTCTGTGGAAGATTTGCTTTGTTTTTGTTCATCCTCGCGTGGCACAGCCGTAGTTATATACAGATAGCAACGATAAGGAGTTTTCCTGCGTAGAATGAAGGATTTATGACAAATACAATGGCATCGTGTAGAGAAATATAGACTTGGTGTCACAGTAGAGGGCTTGAGAAGTGGGGACATGGGTTGTACAGCAGAGAAGTACAGACACGAATTGGCAAAAGATAGGGCACATGATACCTCTTGAGTCCACATGGATGTCAACAACTCATTCATGTCAGATAGTGACAAACAGGCCTGAAGCTGGAAAAAAAAAAAAGATAGTTTTAAGGGTAACAAAGAGAACAGAGAAAATTTTCATATGCATGCAATTTTCATTAAAAGGAAAAAAAAAATATGTAGCACATTCTGTCGTAGCACAGCAGTCCAGGCAAAAAAAGAACAAAGCATAAAAACATGTTCAGAAATATGTAAAAATGACCTCACAGACATCCTAGAAGGAGGAAGAAGAAACTGTAAAGATCAGAGAGATGCTTTTCCCAGCTAAGAACTTGGGATGCTGACGATCCACCATAACTTCTAATGCCACCACCACTACCCTCAACAGATGAAACCACTTGGAATGCTGGGGAAGAAGGTAAGTGTATCATGAGGAAAAGAGGTGAAAACCCAGAAGTGTTTCTTACAACCAAATATGTCAGAAAATTGAGGACTTGTAGATCTGATAGAGGAGAGAAGCTGGTATTTTGAGTTATAGTAGGATTCGACCAAGATCAATGCTGAGTGTCATGGCCTAAAATCCTACAAGGAATTGTCTATACAGCAGTAAAACTTACCCTAGAGTTGTGGCCAAAATTACGACTCTGTTCGTTTCGTTGGCCCTTGGTTTTCACATGCACGTCCTTGTTTCAAACAACTTAAGCACAATTTTTTAGAAGTTTCTGCAAAAGAAAATGAGACTTCACCCCATAATGTAATTGGTATTGAATGTTGTGACTGAATAATGATCTCCAACAGACAGCGAATACAAGTATTCAAGCAAAGCAGACATGTTTATTTTCAAAGCTGGAGACCATTTTTCAATCACAACATTCAATTTCTTTTTCATTAATTCCATTACAGCATCATGGTTCATTGCCAATGAAAGAGCAGATAAATAAAATAGATGAGAGTGACCCACAGACTCAGAAAATCAGATGCTGATGGTGCTAGTTAAAAGATCAAATAATCACTACACAAACTTGGATAGGTGGAAAACTTTGGTGATTAAGTGAATTTTGTATGGTCATACATAACATTTGTGTAAATCCAGTGACCATCATCTGGATACCAGAATTTAATCAAGAGCAACATTCTTCCTTATTTAGTTCAACAAGTTACTCTTTAGTTTAATACTGACAATTTAATCAAACTTGAATGGACCGAAACCCACCTGAACTGCTCAATGGTAATGGGCTTTTGGGGTAGGGTCCTTCCTTACTGATTATTGCTAAACATAAACCCATATGAAAATAATAAGCTCAGTATTTTGAGTAGTTATATTTACCTATTTAGAACCTCAGCAGCAACTTCATGAAACAGGCAATGGGATATCCAGAAAGGAGTGAAAGGGAGAATAGTTTATGTTTTATCAGTCTCAGTAATAACTCCCACTCTTTTATTTTTTATCAAATTTCAGTGCTGTCTGGATTCAGCACTGCAAAATCTGCAGGGAATTGGTCCTGTGCTCTGATCCGTCTTCATTTTGTTTTTGTCTGTCACTGCAAAAACATGGCAAAGGGAAAGAGAAGACCAAGCCTCAGTATTTTGAATGCTGCGCTGACGTAAAAACTGAGCTAACACTAATTCTCCTCATGAGAAGACGTCCCCTCTACCCACATGCTGGCATTGTGGGGTTCACTCTCAGCACCCACCATCTGCCCAGCATGAGCACAAGTGAACAAGGACATACAGCAAGGAAAAAAAAAAAA
>VZTE01005595.1:85079-113273 GCA_013397775.1 Eulacestoma nigropectus
AAAAAAAAAAAAAGTTATTTATTATTCATCAATCTCCAGGGCTTCTTTGCCACTCACAGTTAGCTCACTTGCCACAGACACTATTTACCATTTGACAGTTCAATTCAGGTGCATCTAACGGAAGCAGTGCTTGTTGCTAGCACTCATGTATACCAGAACAGTCAGTATCTCTCAAGCATGACATGCACATTATAGAGCAAATGCAAATGAACAGCCCCTGTTGCAAAGAACTTACAATCTAATATGAAAGAGAGAGAGAAAGAACAGCAGTGCTGGGCGTAAAGAGTGGTAAGAGAAGAGGAATATTGCTAAGCCAAAGAGTTTGCAAATCACTTCTCACACACTGCAAAACTCAGGACTGCCCTAAGATAATTACACATATGCATGCCGCACTAATGGGATATAGCAATATCCTGCAAGGATAACAACAGGGCTGTTCTGTAAATTCTAAAGTACTGATTTTGGCCCAGATAGGTATATACACTACCATAATAAGTCAGATTGCCCTCCTTTCCCATTCACCCAGGCAGACATTTAGGGGTACAACACAGACGAGTTTAAGTGTTGCAGTAATTTGAAGGAGAGGACTTGACCCACACAAGAATATTAGACCAGATGTGCAGTTGAGATAATTGACATCCTTGCAAGAACATCTGTATCATCTGTGAAGAGCTGTAGTGTTCAGGTGAAGTTCTCAAAGACTACAGAAATGTAAATATTGAATCCATCTTCAAAAAAGGCCAAAATTATGAACTAGATATTTACAGGTTAGTTAGCCTTACTTTGATCTCAGGAAAAATCATAGAGCCAGTCTATTTCAATTAACTCTAACTTTTTCACAAGGTTCTTTTGGTTTTCTTTGAGGATGAATAACTTACAGAGAGACTTAGGAAGATCCACAGAAAATCCTTATGTGATATGAGATCCTGCCACAGTAATATTCAATAGACAGTGCATAATGTAAAATATAAAGTGTATAATGCTTGTACATTTAGCAAAAGAGGGGGAAAGGGGCAGTTTATAATAATGATTATATTCTGGCTCCTTCATCATATTCCAAATATTTCAAGGAATATAAAGAGAAGTATCAATTGCAATTCCGCGTAAATTAGTAGTTATCTCTCCCAAACATTTTTACTCAGACCATGTGTTTGTTCTTTGTCTTTGCTACAGCCTTCCATCACAGCATCATGCACGTTTAATGAAGAAGTTCAATATTGGCTGGGCCTTCTGAATGCCAGACATCTCCATTCAGTGCCACTCACTATTACCCTGCTTTATGGGTGTTCAGCTAGTTTTCAGTTCATGAAGCCGAGTTCGTATCTGAGCCAATTTGAACTAATTTTTTGAGACACTGTATCAAATGATTTACTAAAATCCAAATATATTATGCCAAGTGCATTCCCTTCAGCCACTAATTTTGTAATTCTGTCATAAACAAGCAATCAAGTTCATCTGACAAGATTCATTCTCCTAAAGCCCTGCTGCTTGTTTATAATAACCATCCACAAATACATGAAAGATGCATGCACCCAAAACAGAATGAGGCTGGATCCTGAAAAATATGGGAAGTTGAAGCTCAACAAAAATAAAATGTGTGGTGAAGCAATCCACTTGTTAAATGAAGAGTGTTCTGAAACAGGCACTACAGAGATTGGTAGTCTTGCTTGCTACTGAAAGAATTTAGATTTTAGCCAACATAGCACAGTTTGAGCTAACTATCTCTTTTTTGTTTTCCTATTTGTATTTTCTCCTTGCTTTCTGTAAAGACTGTATGCATTTCAAAAAGCTGTGGAAGAATAAGATAAACATGTATAACTGAGATTTTGCTTAGGGATAGGATGTAGGGGATACAACATTAAAAAGAGAAGAAAAAAAACAAAACCCACAAAACGAAACCAAAACAGGAGCAGTACAAAAACATGTGAAAGCCTCATTTATTTTTTCAATATGTTTCATAATCTAAAATGAAAAGAGTAACAATGAAAAAGGTTATGTAAAATATTTTGCTCAGAATGGAAAACATTTTTCCTAGGACAGCATCTGTAATGGTGATACGGAAATTGCACTTCAGTTCCATTTCAAAACTGGTATTATTTTCCATTACCACCCCTATATTACAGCATTGGTGGTCTCTTGATATGATTCTATATAAATATATAGGGATGTGTATGTGCCACACACATAAATATCATATTAGTTTTTGTGACTTTGGGGGTGGTGTCAAGGAACAACAGACTAAATCGGGAACATATTGCTTCTGTATTGGTTACAAAAGCACAAAGAGAGGGGAAAAATTCCCCTTGTTGGTTGCTCATAGTCTAGAAAATTATTTTAGAGTAGACACCCTAACCCTTCTCCAAGCTTAAAACAAGGTGTAATGAATGCTGCTCCTGTGCACAGAACAACTCCATCCCTGATAGATAAATTTGTTATTATCCAGAGATGAATAATTTTCTATTTACTTTCACAATAAGTATACTGCTTACCCTTTCTACGAAGTTACCAAATTATGAACAATGCACTTGCTTTTCTTGATGGAATAATTACATCCTGGTTTTGATGAGCAACTCTCTGTTACTGATAGTCTTGATTTGTCCATCTCAATATTTTCAAGGAAAAGAATGAGAGACTTTTGTTCACGTATTTCTTCAAATCATCAGAACTTACAGAAAATTTACATATCTAGTTGTGATACGCCACAGAAAGAGTTTAGAGGTCAGGAAAGCACAGCAAGTTGTGATTGACAAATAATCAAAAGTATGGATTTGAAGCTAATGAAAATACAAAAGACCTAAATTAATCTGAGAGCCAATCACAATTTTTGAAAGGGAAATATTGACTTCCTTCAAGCTTTTGAAAAAGTGCTCTGCAAGCTGTTCATAACATTTCAGCTATTTCTCCTCCCATCACCTAGGACCTAGGAAAATATTCATAGGAGTCATATGGACCATCATTTGCCCAAATTTCCTCTTAGTCAAGCCATGACCGACCAGTCAATGTAGTAAAGGGAAAAAATCTCTGTTTTCCCCTAAAATGCTCCTTTTGACTCAATTAGTGCTTCAGTTTACATAACACCTTTATTAGTAACTTTGAGCTATCATGTTTTTTTTGGATATATTTTCTTTCCCTGCAATATCAATAAAAACTTATGGCTAACAGCTAGATTACTCATTTTATCATCTATATGTTAACCACCACTCCATACATTAAAATTCCTTAATTTGCCAGAAGGACCTATAGCAAATACCTTGCACTTCTCTACAGATATGGCGATCACCGATTTTACAACGTTTCTGGTAACTGAACCTCTGGTAATGTAATGAAAGCATGTCCAGTTCTGGGATTAATTACAACTGGCTTCTTTGTGACCTTAAAAACACGAACTACTTCTGAATTCATGGAGTAAAATTGCTCCTTTCAATTGTCAGAACACTTTAAACACATTTCATGCTTCATGTCACCCATTACTATGTAGCAACCATCTCTGTACTGATAAATAGTAGTTTTAACAGTTCACAGAATCATTAAACCACAAAGAAATAAGGATGGGATTCACCTCACCTAACTTTAGCCATCTAAAAAGTAGGTGATTTATGTAAGGCAATCACATAAACAAATTCTGTTGCAAATATAAAAGGGTAAGAATCTTTAGAAGGCCGTTCATCCCATCTTAAAATCGTGTTTAAGATGGCAGAATGACTTTTCCAGGTAGAGGTTTGTGTTTCGCCATTAATTTAGAGGGTGGTATGCTGACTACTGTAGAAAGAATTTTACTTAAATTGCCTAAGTGTGGGTAAATAAGTCTTATTCTACATGTCACTAAACAGTAAGGAAAAAATAAATATAAACAAACCACTTGAATTTGGTCACCGTTCTTGTGCTTTTCATTATTATTATGATATTTCACACATTCTCATTCACTTAATGCAGTGGTTTTACACCAACTTTTTTTCTTTTTTCCTTTTTTCTGTTTTGTTGAAGCTTTGATTTGTAACTGAGGAGTGATTATGTACTGAGGAGAGTGCCACTCAACATTCCCCCAACAGAATTGCTAAGCGTGCGTGAAAATATTTGCTTTCTTTCTGGAGTAATGTTAAAAAATAAATGTAAGTCAAAAAAATAAAAGGCAGAACTAAGAAACAGAGAACTGTTCTGCGCTGTGGGAAGGAGTAGCTCTGCTTTTAGGGGCTACAGTGGGCAAACAAGCTGATGCAATTCCTCCCAGCCAGGGCTATAATACGAAAAAGCTAATGCAATCCCTAGCTGTCTAAAGAGATGAGTAGGAATAGGGACTGGTTTAACGTTTATATATGACAAAGATAAAACAGATTTAGAATTTCTTCTATTTTTTAATACTCTTAATGCTCATCTTTCAAAAACAATGATGAAAAATCAGAGAAGACGCAGAAAAGAACCACAAAAATGATTTAGGAGTCATGGAAAATGCCTTATAGTGAGACTGAAAGAGCTTTACCTATTTACCTTATCAAGAAGAAGATTGAGAGGTGATTTGATTAGAGTGTCTAAGTACCTTCACAGGGAGAAAACACTAACTACTAAAAAGCTCTTTAATCTAGCAGAGCAAGGCATAACAAGAGACAATGTCTGAAGCTGAAGCCAGACAAATTAGAAATAAAGCACAATATTTTTTAACAGCGTGAGTGATTAACCACTGGAAAAACTGCTAGGGGAGAGGTGGATCCTTTTTTGTCTTGAATCAAGCCTTTGCCTTTAAATCAAGCTTGGATGCCTCTCTGGAAGATTAAGCATCTCTTGAAGTAGCTAAGTTTTGAGTGAGTCTTGAAAGAGCAGGGGAATGCTTGCATAAGGACTGCAAGATCTTTCAGTGAGCATGCTGTGGAGGTGTTCCACTGCAGATGAGGGTTCGTGGTATTCAGGAAGGCAGTTTTAACGACCTCATTGTTCCCACTGCCTTTAAAATCTGTGAATCATGAAAATTGTAAACAAAATCTGGCCTCAGCCACAACTTTATTGAATACAATAGAAGTCCATCTGGGCACCTAAGTCCTTTGAGGTAGAATTAACTGGTCTATCAAGTATCTTCCTTTTTTAAGTAAAAGAAAGTGGGAAATGTAATTTGCTGCTCCTGAACATTTTCTAGATTTCAGACAATATCCTGTTCTGCACTGAGACAAACTGTAGAACATTTTCAGTTCCATCAGACTTGCCAGCATTTTGGAGAATGATGCTTTATGCACAGATTTTCTCCTTGTGTGATTCTCCTGCAGACTGACCTATAGTGAAATTATAATTACCACAATGCAGCAGTTCAATAATAGAAATCATTGCCTGAGAGTCATCAGGAATTTGGTTTTGAAATGACATTTTAAGTGTCCTGAAGTGTGTTTTTGCCTCATGTGGTGATATTATATATTTGCATTTACACTGAGTGCTTAGACATGAAGGATCAATATAATTTGCCTGTATGACATAAAAATGGGGTTTAGGAAGGAGGAAAAAAAAAACATTTCATGGCTGTTTCAGAGAGCTGGGGAAAGGAGTGACCCAAAAGGAAGAAACAAAGTCTCAGAAGGGCAAAGTTCTTGTAGAAAATCTGTTATTTGCATTTGAATGTGCTCCAGTCCCGTGTCCAGCTGGGCAGAGCACATTCAGCTGCACATTGTGCTATTGTGCAGTGGAGTGGTGTTCATTTGGATTATGTCCCTGTACGCTGCTGTGGCTGCTTCTGCCTGTCTGGGTATGTGATATGCTGTGGATGCACGAAGGCACAGATTTCAAATACAAACACGTGTGCTTGTGAACGATTAGATGAATAATACTTTTATTGCTATCTGTTACAAAGAATTTTCTTTCTTGTCCCCTCAAGATATAGCTATGAATTAAAGGAAGCTGGCAATTACAAGCTGCTGCTGCTGTACAAGAGAACAAGGACAGTGACTGTTTGCAGATCATTCTATCTTTCATTTTTTCTTTCCTTTTCCCCTGCCTTTCTTTTGGCTGAAGAAAAGTTTAGAGGCCAGTTTTTTCTCCTCTGCACTCTACTGGCTGTTCCAGCCTGGAGCTAGCTTGTTATAACCTACTTAGTCAGTTGGGCGCTGTCAGTCACTACTTCAGAATCAATGGTTGCAGATGTGAGCTTGGATGCTATGCTATTTCCCCCTGCAGTAACAAGCACTTAATAGATTTTATTTTAATTTTTCTAACTGCTTTGTCTTACAAACAATGGCAGAAAAAGTTAGGGGATTTGCAAATGATTTGCAGATAAACACGTGCTTACCGAAACCAGGTGAAGTCTTTTGAAGTGGCAATTCCATGTCCAAGTGAAACATTAATAATGATACAAATCATACACTTACCCTATAGGGAATTTGTTTGCATGAACATGAAATGTCAGTGCATCAGGATTTTGCTAAAGGAAAGAAATATTCAGCAGGTCTGTCATCAAGGGAGCACAGTTTTCTTATTTAAAAGAAAAAAAAAAAAAAAAGAAAGTCACAAGTATGGCTACGTTTGGAAAATTAGAACTTTTTTTTATTGTATGTTGCTGCTATTGTTATTATTATTACTATTTCCTCCAGTGAGAATAAAAATTTTTAATCTTTTCCTTTGCTTTGGAGGGATGGTCATAAGTAAGACTCGTGCTCACATTCCCATGACTTTGCACACCTCTGTTATTGTATGGAATTGCTCTCATGCGGCATTCTCCCAGATGCTGCTGGCTTTCAGGGGGAAACAGGAGGCAGACTGTGGGTAGTTACTTGTTCCAAAGCCAGTGCTGACCTTTCCTGATGTTGTCAGATCAGGTTACCTATTGCAGCTCTGAGGTCTTAATTGCATTCCAGACAGCCTCAGCTCCAGTTTTAACCCTACTCCTTAGGAAGCAGCAACATTCCAGGGTGGCAGATTTTAAGCTCAACACAGCGAAGCAGCCTTGTAAGCTACACATGGGCAAAATTGCTTTCAATAATTAGGACAGCTCTGTGTGGAAGAAGACAAAGGTGCATCTCACCTGTCTCAGACCCTCCATGGACATGTCCCAGGAACCAGTGGGTTGAGCATCCCTGTTTGATTCCCAGAAGATCTGGCAAGGAAAACTATGGCAGAAGACTTTGGGCCTTTCACTTCTTCTGTGAGGAGGTGGGGTATAACTAGGAAACACTGACAGCAATATCATGAGTTAGGCTATCTTTCACTTGCCTCACTCCTGGTGAATTTATCTCCGTTCCTGGGGAAGAAAAAAAAAAAAAATATATATATCTTTGTTTTCTACAAATAAACAATTATCTCCCCACCTTTTCACAGAAACTGATAGGCCAAATTGCAAATATATATGAGAAGGAGGAAGAAAAATCCTTCTTTACTGTCAAATGAGGTTAATGTATAATTACAAGATGGTACTGGAGTTCTTATTTCTAGTGGACTGTGTTGCTGA
Organism: Eulacestoma nigropectus; assembly: GCA_013397775.1. Taxonomy (NCBI): domain Eukaryota; kingdom Metazoa; phylum Chordata; class Aves; order Passeriformes; genus Eulacestoma; species Eulacestoma nigropectus. Next base: position 92,497 of record VZTE01005595.1, read on the forward strand.
ATGAAGATACAAATCCCATGATTTCTACTAGGTGATGACAGTTCAGATTAGGTCATCTCATATGATTGTTCTCAGAAGGGGCAGAAAATTAGTGCTCTGAAAATTTTCATGGAACATTTGGGATTTCAATGGAAATTAAAAATAAACTAATATTTTAATGATTTTCAATCTGGATTCTTTCTCAGCCTTTTTCTGAGATTGCTGTTTGACCATATAAGAAAGTATATAGAGAAATCTTGGTTGAGAGGAGAGAACAGTTTCCCACCACCCAGAATGACTCACACATTGCCCATCACATGAACTGGGTCCTTTTTTCTGATTTCATATCTGAAAGACCCTCACTTTGCACGAACAAAGACCATAACCATGACGTTGGAGGGCAGGTTTCCCTTCTACCAAGGTTTCTGACCTTAAGAGTACAATATCGACGCAACAGGAAAAAAAGCTCCCCCATCCTAGTTTTTTAAAGCTGAAGACGAGAGATGGTACCCTCACACCCGTAAAGAAAAAGTTCCCAGGTGGTTTGGTTTTTTTTCATCTCTGGAAATCTTTTACAGACAAATGTTGAAAGTCCAGACATTGCTATGGACAACTCAAGTCCCAAAGGATTCATGAATCCGATTTTAGCTACTTCTATCATATTTGGTTCTTACCTATGAATATGGATATCTTGAATGTATTCCTTTGTGAATATAAAGCTTCAAAAGACTTTCACCATTGGGAATTCAGAACAAGTATTTCTTAAGAGAAGTGACCAATATAAAAATAAAATGGACAGGCTGCAAAAATAAAAAGGGAGATGAAAGCTTTATGAAGTAATATCTATCTATAAATTTAACATAGAGATTAGAAATATGTTTTATATACTAGAAGATTTTTTTTTTTTATTACTCTTAGAATATTCCCTCATTCAAGCCTTGGAACCCTCATAGAGCTGAAATTTACCCGGCAGAGAAAACCTGCCTAGAGCTGCTAAATGCTGCCATGTTTGACTGCTCACCCAAAACAGTTACCCCTGTTTCAGTGTAGAAGTGATGCACTGCAAAAGGTTTTACTTATCATTCATTTATTTAAATTACTTTCTGCAAGGCCAAGTGAGTTCTGGGAAATGTACCAGACTGTGGTCCCTAGAGAATCAACTTCTATTTAACTTTAAAAAAAACCAAAACAAAATAAACCCCCTCAAAAAAAACAAACAAAAAGAAGACCAAGTAAGAAACTAGAAAAAAAACCAGCAGATCCCAAATGTTATAATCACACTTCCCCTCCTCTGCCCACACAAAAACCCCTACGGAGAACTGTAGATACCACTTCCTGGAACATTTCAGTTTCTAGACTGAAAACAAGAGTCTCACTGATTATGTTCTGCCTAAACTGGAACTTGGCTGAAATCTGGAAGTCTTTTCTAAGAAAGCAATTAGGAACACTTGCTCTCTGTTCCACCTGTTCCCGGCAGCACCTACTCCCTTTTAGGATAAAATACCAATCTACCTCAGACTGAGCAATCCTCAGCTTTACATTCACATATAGAACTAGAAATGTACTTAATCACATCCTGCTTATATTAAGTACTCATTTTATTTTTTTTTCTTCAATTTTCTTGTAAAGAAAATGCCCTTTCAGAGAAGTGAAAGACCAATCTGAACTCCCAGTTCATCTTCCTTATTTTCTAGAAGACCGTAAATATTAAGATACATAAAGAACCAGGTATTTCTTTGTTAAGTTTATCAGTTTTGTATTCCACAGTCAGTGGATTGAAATAAAATTGTCTTCTGTGCAGTGTAGTTTACAAATCAGTAGACTAAAAGCAATCTAAATATAATCCTGGATGCTTTGCCTTTACGTTAGAAAAATAAAAGTATTATGTCACAATGTTTTTATCCTTGTCCATCTAGCCTCCATTTTTCAAGTGTTTCATTTACTTAGGAACATCACCATTCATAATACTAACTTCTTGAATTTATATGTGGATTTATTTGCATTTACTGTATCTCGTCCTGGATGTCAATCTCTCCTACCTGTCTGGAAACCAAGTAAAGGATTCTGACTGAAGAACAACTCTCAGTATGGATTTTTTTTTTAATTTTCTTTTTTTATTATTATTATTTTTTATTTCCCTGGGAATCAAACTCTTCTCCTTTCTCTGTAAAAAGAATGACAACACTAGACAGAGTTTTCTGGGGAGTGGGGTGTAAAGGCAATGACTTACCTGCAGCCGTTGCACCTCATGACATTTATGTGTGATAAAAATTGTTGGTGTTTCTTCCTCCTAAGTCTTGGGCATTTAGGGATTAGTTTTACATAATATGAGACAGTATATTTTATCATTCCTCATCTTCCTACTTGCCCCCAGCTTTGCTCACAAAGCCGTCTTTTCGCTTGTTAGACTGTTGCCTTATGTGGTACGAATTCTTTAGGCGCTAAACTACACAATTGATGAGGTTATGCTAAAGCTAATAACTGGTTAGAACAGCCACAGTGGCAAATTACTGCTACAATTAATGAGCAAGCTAAAATAAGCTCAAGGCCAGCCAAGACAAGTCCAGGCAGAGTCTGACAGGTCCTGAGGATTTATGCTGTTCTGTTAATACAAGCCTTAACCTGTTATCAGCATGTAGTTACTATAAACCCCATGGCTTCTTATTAGCATTGGCGTTACTGTATTTACTGGGCCGCAGAACCTGAGCAGACACAGAGGAAGAAATGTGGCAGTCAGAAACACAATCACACTTCGGACACGGCGATAAAATGAGGGATGTTTTTCTGGGCCTCGCAGTTTGGAGCTGGTCTCTGCACAGGCACGCCTGGAAAGGCCGGGGATGCCCTTGAGTATCCTGACCGGAACCCAGGTGCTGCTGCGGGGAGGCGCAGCACTCACAGGCTCGTGGCCGTTTGTGACAAAGCTATGTGGATGCACTGCTGCTGCTTCAAGACATCCCACACAAAAGTATGAACACATAAATGAGTAACGGAGCTGAGCCCTAGTTTTCTATAGGTTATGAAGGCATTGTTTGTTTGGTTAATTTTGCCTTAGGAGCTGGGGTATTTTTGGTCATTTTGTTGGCTGGGGCTGTTTTGGTATGTTATTAGGCCATCGTCAAACGTTTACTGTTTATGCTGCTTTTATTTAAAATTTACTTTGTAAATTTAATGACATGCTTACTTCCAGCTGAGGTAAGCACCAAGATGTGTGAATGCTTTTTTAGAGTTCACTGTCTGAAATGAAGGTGGTTCAAACAGTCATTTAAAAACTGAAAACAGAGAACCCGAGTGGCCTTTATTAGTCAAGCTGAAAGAACAATCTCTTTTAGCATTTTGTTTTCCATTCCTTTGTAGAATTAAGATGAAGGCAAAAAAAAATTAAATTTTTTTGGTGGGTTAATTTAGATTTCTTGAAGATGTTGGAAATAAAGACTTTAATTTACTGGTCACCAAATATAATTTTAAAAGGCTGTATGAAGCAGCACGTTGCTCAAAGATTAGGGTCGGAAAGAAAAAGATACAAAACCCAAAAGATTATTTTTATAACAGTGAAAATTGTTAGCTCATGAAACAAAGTACACAAACAGAAAACATTTTCTATCTCTGGTTTTCCTTGTATGAAGAGGCAACGCACTGAAAGGCAAGCTACAGAAGGTGTGTGTTCCTGTGCTGGGTATAAACAGGCAAAATGCCTCACCTAGGGCACAATGACTTGACTTGTGCAGTGCTGGGGTTGAGATACCAGCTGCTTTCTTTCGTCTTTAAATTCCAACAACAATTCCGTTCATCCAGAGGCTGTTACAGTAGATCGCAGGGAGACGTGATGGAATGAGCTCTTGCTGTGGGACCTCCAAGATGATATAAAAGTATCGGCCATGCGCGGGAAAGACAAACTCCCTCAGCGTCGACTTCCCTCCTTGAGCTCCCTGTGGAAATCAGAACTGGGGTTGGCAGCCTGTGCCAAGCCTGTGGCAGTGTGTCGAGAGCAGCTCTCCACCAGGAACACAACACTGGAGTTTCTTTCCAAAAGGGTACCAAACACCAATATTCAACTACTTTTGCCTCCTTGTTGTTCAAATTCCATCTAAACTGATAATCTGGTGTTGAAAGGCTGCATAAGTTATAACCAAACCTAAGAATTAGCTTTTTCCTCCTGGTGGAAAGATAGTTTTGAATAAATTTAAAGGAAAGCATGTTTCACGGAATAAAATTGCACAGGAAACACTTTAGCTGCAAAATTTAAAGTAGGATCCAGAATCTCGGGCCACCTTACCCCATCAGCTACATTTTAGGAAAGAGAGAAGGGGAAAGAAAGAGGCTTGACTTCTTTCCATCTACTGCCACCGCTTGAAGTTGGTGAACAGCTTCATCTCTGTTTGTCTGCAAGTCTAGAAAGAATTCTGAGGTTTCTGCAATATTCCATTCTGATTATTCATAAAATAATTGCAACCCAGGAGTCCTTCTTTATATTTCTAAGAAACCTGAGTGATATCGTTAGAAATATTTTTGGAAGCAAGAGAAAAATGACACAAAAATAATTAGGACACTATGAAATATGCTAAGGTTCTGAGTGCTTAAAGTTTTTCCTCTCCCTCTTTTTTCCTAAGAAATGTATTTATTTTAATTTACATTTAGATTAGGTTCCCAGCAGCAGATAGAAGGAATTTAAGTCAATTTGCAATAGGAGACAGACATTCTAGCCAATGAAAAATCAAAGAAAAATAGCAACCATCTCTTGCTCTCCTTTTGGACAATTGTCTTCAGAATAATCAGCATCATGAGAAAAAAAATCTTTCCAAGGCCAGATGGGCTCCATGCCTTAGTGCTGACAGAAGTAGCAAGAAATACAGATAAAGAAACCTGTTCACAGGTCTATTTAAAATCTTTTTGGAACAATAAGTAAACGGACAGGCGTAGCTAAAGTCTGTCTGTATTACAACAGTCTAGAAGTTCCGTTAAACAAAACACTCATTTTTATTAAATCAGGAGGATGGGGATCAGCACAAGCAACAACTGACTTTTTGTGAGCTGGAGTACAGCAGACCCATCCTTCCTAAATGTAGGTAACTACTCAGGACCTTGAACAAGAAGCCTCTCCATCTCAGTTTCTCCCTCTAGTCAGTAAAAAGTAGGTAAGTACCTCTGTCCAATGATTCAGTGACACAAAAATGTGAGTTAGCTTCTGATGGTGACTATAATTTTCCCTTGACTACAGTTTGAAACTCTTCTCCAAGCCCATGAATAAAAGGCATAATGAACACGGGCTGTAATACTCTTGTGTCTCTCGTCTTTCCTGCATGCAACAGCATAGAATGAGATATGCCACTACAAAATATGGATTAGAAGTAATAAAAGTATTCATCATGGCTGCTTAAGAGCGCAGTCTCCAACCCCTGCTGGACCATGAAAAATAATGCTAAGCAAATAACTTGTCACAGGCAACAGTGCACTTCCATTTAGCTATTCAAATGGGCGGTAGGACCGATGACTTCCTGTCAGTGCCCACAACATCACGGAATCTCCTGGAAGCTAAGACATTTCCCCCTGGCAGAAGGAGGCCCCTCAGGCCTCCCGAGGATGGAATTCCACCTTCTGTTCCCACGCCTGGCTGGCAGTCACTGTCGCTGCCTTACAGATGTTTCTGTAATCTCATCTCGAGGGCTGTCAGAGGTAGACACGGCACAGCTTCCGCAGGCAACCTTTCCCATTGCTTCCCCAGCCTCACTGTCAAGAGCTGCTCCTTTAATGTGAAGTAAATTTTCCCTGTTGGGTTTTAAAGCCTTTTTGTCTTTTCCGGTGTATCAGGGTGATGAAAAATAAAGGTTATCCGTTTCTTTGAAGACTGATTATGTCCTCCCTGACAATGGTCCTAGGGCTGAGAGGCTTCCATTCCAAGTTCCGTCCTAGGTGATGTTTTTTTGAGATTCTGATTTCTGGCCTCCGTTTTTGCTAATACCCCCCTAATTAACCAGAAAGGCAACATCTAAATTGGAAAATGTTCTGGCTGAGGCCAAAAGCTGAGCAGGTTTTGTAAGGATGACTTTCAATTATGCATTTCAGCATGCTGTTTACCTCTATTATGGCAATGCCATACGACTGGTTATATTCATCTAATGATTCATTAAAAAGTCATGACTTTTTTTTTCTGTTGATCTGTTGGCTAAGCAAGAGATTTCTATCCTGTATTTTCACAGTCATTGGCTTTTAAAAAATTGCATTTTCTTCTACTAAGTAGAGTTCCTTTTTTGAGTTCTTTTCTCAAATTCACTTTGAATTGTAACCATGTGCTGTAAAACATTTGTTGTCCCTCATGTTCTGATGCCACCTACAAATTTAAAACATACTCATCCAGACCAAAAAGAAAAACATTGGATAGGACTAAACCCACATAAATAGGAAAATATAAACATTTCTCTACAACCAAAAGATAAGAAAATTAAGAAAAACTAACTCTGGAGGTTGCTTTTGCCTTTCTATTCTTATTGGATTAGTTTATAAGCTCTGACCATATTAATATTAAAATATACAATACCATTAGATGGCATTCAGTGTTATATGGCATAGTTTCCAGGTTCTGCTGGACTAAAAAACCCTGATATGAACTGTGAGTGACTTCCTCCACACAATTCTTTCAACAGCTCTTAACATTCGGTATGTAAATTACGCTTGTTTATATTGCCAATTTACCTCCTATTTAAATCACATTGGAATTTGGACTATTGAGTTTGTGTTAATCTGCCTGGCAGGATTTGGCCTACATTGGACAGAAGGAGGGAGGAGGGATGAGGAGAGAAAGAAAAATAAAGTAATCCTCAAACATTTTTACACATTAAAAAAATTAACTAAGATAAGCTATGTAAAAATGTTTCTTTAAATTTCTAGCTCACTCGTCCTTTTAAACAGTTATTTCCAGAGGGTTAATTAGTGTATAATTCTTCCAGCAAGAGCAAAATAATTTCCCACTAAGCTTGAATTTGGCAAAAACAATCTACATCACATTGTCGTTACAACTGAACTTACTTAACTTTTTTTTATTTAAGTATCAAGTGGATGTATTTAAGGCATGGGGAGGGGGAGGATAGACATGAGGGATTGAAGGTCCATGCTCATTTTTTATCCATTGTTTGTGCATAAAAGTACAAATACGTTAAAAATGTCAGCTCATACAGATGCTTAAGATGTTCCATCCTGCTAAAAAAAATATATGTCCTAAGTCCCTAATTCAGATAAGTTGCACTGAGTGGTGTTTACTGTATGTATGGGAGAAAAAACTGCTAACAATGCATATACTCAAGGTTTTCATTTTTCTTCTATTTTTCAACCTCGTTTTTCACTTCTGTTCATCTGCTTCAGGCTTTTATTTATTTATTTATTTTTCCCCCAGAATTTATGCAGTATCTTCCTTGTACGAAAAGCAAGCCAACAGACAAATAGAGAGAAGAGGAACTTGTCGGCTAATAAACTACATTGTCTGATAAACCTCTGCGAATGAGGCGTTCTTCTTTCCCTGCACGGGATCTCCATGTAAATGGAGTTTGCATGGATTAGCTTTACAAAGTGGTGGACTGAGCTGTCTCCTGCTTCAGCCCTTCTCTCTGATGGCCTGAAAATGCTTTCCATAGGGTCAGATCTGCTGGAAAAGGGCTAGAATCAGTACTTCTGTTGGGTTCAGACTAACTCGAAGGCAACGAGGTACAGTGGAACAGAGAGACATGAGAAACTGGAGAGATCATAGAAAATTATTAAGGTGTTTGTGAACAGAGAGAACATAAACAAGCTAATATCACCTCATCCCAGAGGTGCGAACAGGAATCTCATAAACAGGGACCTCAAAGTCATTCCATTTATCTCCTTCCTACCCACTTTTGGACAGAAGAGTAAGAATTCCAACCCTGAAGGTGGTGATTAGATTAAAGAGAGGAAAATGAGAACGTTAAGGCAGAGAGGCAAAATTACCAGAAGATAGGAGAATAGAAGTGAAATTCTAAAGACAATGATGATGCTTTTCTGGACAAAACAACCACAAAGAGCAGTGGGAAGGATGACAATAAGACTGGCAGGCAAACATAAATGCAGACAGGTTGTAACCATAGGGATGAGGGCAACAGGGAGATGGTTTTAAGTAGAGGTGATTTCCTTCCAGAATTGACCAACAGAAGTCCATTCATCCTTTGTGGGGAAGAAATGTAAAAAATGTGAGTATGATTTTTAACGGGGATAAAAATAGTACCCTATGTCATGACTCGTTACTTTATTAGCACAAATGAAGGCTGTAATTTTAATGAGTAAACTTCACGGAATAACACAAGATGTCAATGTGCAATTTAATTTAATTTTGGGAGAAAGGCTGGCTTTTTAAATTCATTTTCTAGGTTTGATTTGGTTTGGGTTTCAGTTTTATTTTGAGGCTTTTTATTTGTTTGTCTGTTTTTGTTTTTTTTTTTTTTTAAATTTTGGTCAGTAAATTTCATACAATAGAAAAATAGAAGATCATCAAGCTTGCAAAGTTAAACACTGCAAAATTGTGAAATGCTGGCGTTTACTACCTTCTCTGTGACCTTAATTTAGCTGTTTTGTGTTGGACTGCAATGAGATTCCCTCAGTTGCATACTTGGAAAGATTATAGGGATAGGCTTCAATAAAATTGGATATATTATCTTCTCGTACACACGCAGTCATACACACAAACCCCAGCTTGTCTTTCCCAAGCAAATCTAGTCAACAATCTACACCTCTGCCATCTGCGTGCAAAGGTTTGCAAGTTCCGTGTGACCCTGAGCTTAAATATTGATATCCAACTTCTATAGGTACATATGACAACACTAGCTGTAAAGTAAAAATTATCCAATAAAACGCTGTGTACTGGTTTAGAGGCTTGATATTGGAGTATCTGCAATGCAACTCTGATGTACTCTGAGTTTGTGTCAGCATGCCAGGAGCTCCAGGAGTTCAACAAAGAGTAACCTTCAGCTCAGAAAAGGCTATCTGCGTCTTTTCCACATGATGAATTCCCCCACAGACTGGCTGGTGGGGCACACACAACACATAAATCAAACTTAACTCAATTTCCACTTTAGTTTTTTCAGCTCACTTTTAAAAAGAAAACAATGTATTATCTTACTTAGTCTAAGGCTGCCCTAGCAATACAGGGGAAAGAAGAAAAAAAAAAAGGCAATACACATATTCTTAATGAAAACTTGGTAACCTGCAAAAATAAGCTTTTTTACTCTTTAGAAAGATGCTAAAACTGCAGTGTCCACAATTTTGGGGTAACTGAGGTTTTCAAGTGTCCCTTGTGATAACAGGATCAGTACAAGAACCAATTGTGTTCAGTTTATGTACCAGCAACTCAAAGGTAGGCATAAAATACGCACAAAGGACTTGAAATTTGCTGATGAAACATAACTGAGGAAAGAAAAACAGTTGATCAAAAAAAGAAGTACAACAGTATAATTCTAAACACTCAAAATGAACAGAACCACAGATGTGGGCATGTGGTTTGTGCAGTTTAATGTGGAGAGGGGCTGGGGAGTAGATATTAAAAATAGACAGGACAAAGGCAATATGAAAAGGGAGAAAAACTCCAGTGGCCACTAGACTACTAATATAATATGTAAGAGAAAGCTCCAGTGGAGAGAGGGACTAAAACTTGAAAGCATTCAGAGCAGTTGGTAAACCACAGTAGAAACCACAAGAAATAAAACCAGAAAGATATTAAAGAACTGGGTGAAATTTCTATAAAAGCTTTTCAGAGTTCACTGTGCAAAAAGCACCAAGGTTCTCTGCAGTTTCCAAACCTGGGCTGGCTTAATGCTTCAATAAACAAGGAATAGGCTAGATAACAGTTTTGATCTATTTCTTATTCATACTCACTCAAAACTCAGTTAAAAAAAAAAAATAAATAAAAGAAGGAAAAAAAAAGCTTTAACCACAAAAAATAGATCTACATGTTTCTGCAAACAACTTCCTCTGGGTTTTCTCTTATATACTTTTTTTTTTTTTTTTAATTTGTCTTAGTTTTTAAGAAATAATCTGCCTTGCTATTTCTCTATTGCTTCTTTTGAGGGGAGCGTTTATATATTTACACATCTAAAAATGTGTGCAATAATAATAGGATGCAGGGCCTGTAAAGGATTTCGTAACTGATTTGAAAAGAGTGGTATCCATTCTTCTGTCTAAAGACAACTGCATCGACCTTCTCCCCTGGAAAAGCTGGAAGAGGCAGTGTCTCCACTCTGCATACAAAAATGTGATGGATAAACACACCCGGGCTTCTCTCCCACACTCACCCACCCACCCACTGACCAAGCAAAGCAAACAGCAACATGGAGACGCCTTGACTTTAACAATTAATCCTTAACTCCATCCTCTGCTGAAGCTGTGCTTAAATGTAGAAGGTGTAGCCAAGATCTTTCTTTCTTTCTTATCTCTTTAAATATCATTTAAATACGGAAGTCTGAGGTCCCAAAAGGTGTCAGATCCAGTGTTTGTAACAGATCGACAAGCGATATGAGGCAGAGACCTCTTATAGAGAGTCCTGCAGTCTATCAAGCCAGTCAGTGGAGAAGTCTAATGGCAGATACAGTCTGGAGAATAAATGTAGTTTATATTAAAATAGGTAAATTAAATACATAGTTTTTTTAGGAAAAGCAATTGATTCTGGCAGTCAAAATTTCTAAAATATTTTTTTGAATAAAAGTGAATTAATATTAGAGCAAAGTTTTCTTTTACTGAGCCTCAAGGTCATCATATAGACATATTTGTTACACAATTCCTATTTTTCTTGGTCTACCAAACTATCATTATTTCTAATCCTTTTACAGAAGATGACACTATGATTCTTGCATTTTATATGGTACTGAAAGGATAAGCTCTAGATAAATAGTACAGATAGATCTTATAACCATACTCAAATCTTCCGAGTTCCACCTCGGTAATTTTTTTAATCTTAAGAAATGCAAGGCCCAAAATTTTTGATATATTATTACTGGTTTAATTAATTAACTCCGAACAGATTTTTGTATTACGTAGTAGAAGGTTTACATTGTGGAGCTGTTTCATCTTACTTCCATCTGAAGAAATCAGGAACAGCAGTCGTAAGGAAAAAACCAGAAAGTTAAATAGAGAAATTTTTTTTTCCTGGTGGCTGGTGAATTTTTCTCTTCTCTGAAACTTCCCTTCCCTTCCCTTCCCTTCCCTTCCCTTCCCTTAAACTNGGCTGCTGATTTTTTCTCTTCTCTTACACTTCCCTTCCCTTCCCTGAAACTTCCCTGAAACTTCCCTGAAACTTCCCTTCCCTGAAACTTCCCTGAAACTTCCCTTCCCTTCCCTGAAACTTCCCTGAAACTTCCCTGTAACTTCCCTGAAACTTCCCTTCCCTTTCCCATTGTTTCTTTGAGTTTTCTTTTTCTTTAATGACATTCAGGTCTATGGATGCTGAAAAGTTAGAGGCAGAGAAATTCTTCAGCCTTTTCTCAGTGTTCTGTGAGAGCATTGCTTTCTCACGCAGACTAGCCGAAAACAAGGAAGACGGTTTTGTAAACTAATTCCTTATCTTTGCACCTGGAGTTTGTTGTGCCGTGCTGTTATGGTACCTTGAGGAAAATATTTTGAAATGGGTGTTGTACAGCCTCCACCAATCATTCTAGGAGGTGGTTGATCAAGGGACCAATAGTACCATGTTACTCTTGTGAACCAAGTTATACAAACCGATTTATAATTAATTAAATACTCCACTTTTTCCTGCACTTTGATGGTGCCGCTCTTCGCCGCTCTCGCTACGGACAGTGACACAAGTCATCTTTTTTTTTTTTCCCCCTCCACCTCTTGCTCATCTGTAATGTAGAAAAACAAATATTGTGAATATTTTGTTCAAAATATGCTTCTTTAAGTCTGCAAGTAGAATATGACCTTTAACTTGACAGTGTTAGATCACCAATAAATTATACAGAAAAAAAAAACCTAAATCTCCTCTGGCAATAGTCAGCAGCCATACAGATTTTGACAAGCACAGCAGAACTGTAGCCGTTGCTGAGGGTAAATTCTCAGTCTCGTCAATTCCTTTAGCATTTGGGAAAGAAAGGAAAACCAAGTTGAAATAGATCTAGAGGGGGAAAACTAAAGGAGGAGAGAAAGAGAGCACAATGTAAAACACAGCTGCAGCATCTGGAATGTTGTAATTATTTTTCTTGAAAGATGCTTCCTTCTTCTCTTCAATGTGAAAATCAGTCCTGTACGGAACATGGAAGAAAAAACAACCTAGCTTATGAAGCCAAGACCAATAGATTTCTATCCAGAGATGAACATGACAAAGATCATTTGATATTGAAGATATAGGCTGGTTATGTGAGTAATTGTTAACTTCAAAATTGAAAGTTATTTGAGAACAAGCAGTGAATTCTGACTTTCAGGTGTGCGAATAAAGGCTGTTATCCACTTTATTCTCTTGTAAATACCTTTTGGGATGCTACATTCTCTCCTCAGCCTTCCCAAGAGACAAATTACCCCCTTTTACTCTGTATGATAATGTAAATATAATTGGTATCATATTGATAAAAAATCCATTAGAATCTTTGTGAGATTTTTAGATGAACTTCTTTTAAGAGAAATTGGATACTTAACCTGCTCAGACACTTTTAGACAGTTAGTCATGTATTTATAGCCTTAGGCATTTAAACTTCATTACAAATCTGCTGGAATGTGCACACCAATTCATATGTGACAGTGGCTGCCTTACTTGAGGCAGTGACAACCACACATTTCATCTGCTGGCCTTGTATCAGAAACATCTCTAAAAACTTCTAGGTCCAGGGTGGTGGGAGGAAACATTTTGGATTGTGTTATGTCAGTGCCCATGCAGCCCAAAAGAAATTTACGTTCTGGGAAGTGCAACCACAGAGACTCAGAGCCAAAGATTTTCACTGCAGTGTCCACCTCTGCTGGCTAGGGCGTGATGAGAGAGGTGTTATGGTCAGCAGTGTATGTAGGCATGGGATAAGTCGGGTCTGTGAACTGAAAATTATTTATTTTCCCTGTAGAATTGTGGGAATCTGGTGGGTTTTTATGTTTGTTTAGGGGTTTGGTTCGTTTGTTTGTTTTTCTGGGTTTTTTTTGTTGTTTGGTTTTTAATTTTTTTTTTTTTTTTAATTTTGGTAGGAAAACATCTTTTTATTTAAATGCTCTTATAGAGGGAGGGAAAATAAACAACTATGATTACAAATATAATATTATAGTCTAGCTATAACTTTTTTTCTCTCTCTCCCTGAAATGGAAATCACAACCTTTTTTTTTTTTTTTTTTTGGTCAAAATATTTCCAAATTTTATTTCTTATCAAATTTTGAATGTTTCAGTATCTCAACAGAAGCAGTAAAAAAATCTAACTGAAAATTTTGAGAAAGAAAAATACACAAATTTATTTCTTCACGTGTTATTTTCAACTACATTATTTTAATTAAAAAATAAACCAGAAATGTTTATTTATTTATTTATCAAAGAACAGAAAAGCCGACACTGAAGCTTCCTGTAGAGAAAAAAACCTATGAAAATCTTCAATAAAGTGCAATATCTGCCTTTTTAAAAGCTTTTTGGCCCTAGTGCAACTTACTTGAGACTGTGAGTCAGAGGACCCTTCTATTCCCTGAATACTCACTCTGACTATCACTTATTACTGATTTAACAACCACAAGAAGAACTTTGCTGTTTAAATATTTAACATTCCATTCAAATGTGAAACAGCACAGTGGAAATTGGTTCACAGTCTCTGACACAGGGTCCCTTACAGGAGAAAAGTAAGGACTTGTAAGAGCAGAAGTCAGAAAGTCAAAGGCACAAAATGAGCCGCTATTAGCAAAGGAAGTAAAATGGATTAAGAAAAAGTTCTCCAAGAGTCTAAGAAATGAAGCGTCGACAAAAGAAAATGTTAAGTCTGCTGCTTAGCAGAAGGGGAAGACGCAGATAATAGATGGTAAGGGGAATTCGGAAATGCTTGATGGGTTTGATGCTTGAGCTGTCAGTGAAAAGGCAGCGGTAGTTAAAAAAGGAAGAAAGAGGCCATGAGGCAGAATTAGGATAGCCTGGGTTAAAGAATAGTGGGATAACCTGAACATTGTCAAATCAGCAAGGGCTGATGAAATTTAATCTACTCTCTTAAAGCGTCTGCCAGGAGAAGTGTCAGGGAACATTTTGCATGTATTTTTTGAGAACTCATGAGAAAGTCCAAATGAACTGGGAAAGGGCAGTTATATTCTGGGATCTGGAGAAAGCAGATCAGTGGAATTCCAGGGTAGCAAATTTGTCTTCTTTAGTTCTGTGTTAATTGACATTACACTTCAAGTGCATTGATATCCTCTTCTCTGCCCCATAAGCAAATACAAAACTATTTTTCTGTCTTTCAAGACAAGGAGCAGAATGAATCCCTGATAGTCTGGGGAACTTATTTCCTGATCCAGTGATCACTGGTGTTGAAGGAAATATTTTCTGTGGATTTCAATGGGTTTCCCATCAGCATGTCCATGAGTGCTCTGAATGAGAATGAGAAGGGGATTACAAGTGTAAACAGAAGCTGAAATGTTCTAGTCTATTTTCACAGGTCCAGCAGAGAGGATTACAGAAAGTAAAGAAAAAAGCATGAATACATTGATTTGGGGGGCTTAATAACTTAAAGCTCAGCACATAGCATAAATATATATTTTAATTTTCTTCTGGCTTAAACCAGGCAATGTAGAAAGAAACAAATAGTTTAACAGGTGATGGTTTCAATCACGCTTTAAACAGGATTCCACTTGCTGATTCCATAGTGCATCTAAAAATTCAGAGAATGAAACTAGAAACCGAGCACCTGATTCTACTCAAACTTAAAAGACTTTTATACAGTTTATGAGAATTGTCATTGAATGAAAATGTGCAATCTAGGATCTCACAAGCGAGAGTAGGATCATAGCAATAGCATAATTATTACAGTTTGTATGCCTGACTTTTTAGCTCGATGGGTGTGAAAACGCATTCAACTAACTTGTAGATGAAGTTGCATGCCTAATTTGCAAGCATTAAGAAGGTTGCATGTGCAGATTGGATAATTATGTACACACACAGTTATCGTCTGACATTTGCCCAGACAATTATCTAATCTGTGCCTGGAATTGTGGACCCAACTTGACTGTGTCTGACACTTGCTGTCAAACAGTGTGAAGTTCACAGGCAACTTCCCTGAGGTCCTGGGCTTTGGCTAGCAACTTGGGGAACAGAATGCATTAACTTCCTCTAGAGGTAATTAATATCTTCCAAGAATCTCATCTGGAAACAAAATACATAACAGTCTTGGATATGTGAAGGAATGGCATTAAATCAGTGAAAAGAAATTTTTAAAGAAAAATAAGAGGCAAAAGCATTAGCTACACTGTGTAAATACAAGTTCAGGGAATGCTACATATGGAGCACTACGGCAACAAATCATCTAGAGAATCCTAGGAAAATAGTATTTCCATTACAGGACTGCCTTTCCTGCTATATTGGTCAAGGAACATTCACAGCCTTTCTCACAGAGTGGATGAAATCGGCCCAAACAGACAAGCATGGTTAATTGGTCACTTATACGAGGTTTTGCAAGATCAAAATCCCATGTGCATTATTAGAGGCATTATGTAGATTGGGTAGTGGGAAAAAAAAAAAAAAAAAGGAGTGACATAGTTGAAGCTGTCTGCATATTTTTAATCATTTGATTATCACCACACTGATTTCAATCTCATCTATTTTCATAAAAGGCAAGTCCTGAAACTTTTCAGGCATGTTGAGCCCACGCAGTTAAATTGCAATGAACTTCACTTTTGAACTTACAAATGTTGACATGTTCCTCTTTCTCTCTCTTTCTCCCTCTTTATTTTCTAGGAAACCAATGCCATAATGGAATATTATACACTATATTTCAATAAGAAAAGACTGATTGGAATAGATTCTGAGAAGAGAAAGAGAATAATAAAAAGGACTGGAAAATACTGCTGCCAGTTTGAGGAAAGGTTAACAGAGCTGGCCATGTTCATTCTGGCAAAAAGGAGATTGAGAAGAGACATAAAATATCTGCCTACAAATATGTAAAGGGACATTGTAAAAGGAGAAGGAATGAATTATCCTCCCCAGTCCATGAGGAGCAAGAGGTAACATGCTTATGCTACAGATGGAAATATATGTTAAAAAGCAGGCTTGTTGAATAATAGAAAAATGTGTTTGCCAGTATGTTTTCTAAATCTGAGAAAGCATTATTTATCTCCTTTTTGTTTGGTTTAGTACAAAAATTCTGACAAGCATTTTCTCTTTATATACGTGTTAGTAAAAGGGCAATTATTCTTAGGAACAGCGAATGTACTCAAAAAGCATGATAAAGGGTATGCTACTGAGTACACTGTCAGGCCAATAGAAAGCATGAATTTGTGTCCCAATTCAGAAATATTTATGCTGAAACTTTGCTGCAAGTTTATATTTAAAAGCACATCACTTCTTACTTGAGATGTTCAATCCTATTAGAATGGGTTTGGCTCTCGCACAAAAGCTGAAATTAGCTTCTCTGTTCCAGCAAGTTTCTCTTTTGATGAAAAACAGAGTACATGCCTAAAGTTAAATAGAAGACTCCTCTTCCTGAAGGCAATGAAGTAAAAGGTTCTGCTTTTGGTCATATTTGCCATGCATTTAGCTGGTCTACCTTGACGGATTTGGTCTCAATCTGTGTTTCATAAAGATCAGGATCAGGCTGTGTTTTTTAATCTACTCAATTTAATCTTCTAACAGGGTGTAAATTAACAGAACTTTATTGACTCAGGTGGAACCATCTTATTGTACTCTCTACATGCTTCTCATACTGACCATGATACCGTCCCTTAATATCTGTCTGTCAGCAGTCTGTGAAGTTGTCAACTTCTCTCTTATTGTCTCCTCTAAGTCTGTAAGTGCCGGGCTCTTCTTATTTCAACAACCAGAAAAATGCCATTTAACTCCATGGTCAGAGGGGAGGAAAGGAAGAAGAATGTTGCCTGCAACTGAAAGTGAAGGGAGCATTTTAAGTAGATAGAATGTAATTATTCCATTTGGAATTTAGCCAGATCATCTGGCTATACATGCTGTATTTGCACGAGGTGTATGGGGGAAACCATAGATTTCTAATGGTCAAACTTTGTCAAGCCCTTGATTCTATGCCCCATCCATCTGAAAGGAGTGTAGTTGCACTTCGCTATTTTCATTCAAAACCACTTAAAAAGGTGAGCTCCTATATAATTGGAATTTTAAAGGAGTTCATGTTGTGTTTATGGAGCAATCACTACTAAATGATTTCATTTAAATTTTTCATAAGCTACACTTTATAAAAAATTAAAAGAAATAGACTCTTCAGAAGCTTTGCTAAGATATAAAATCTCTTAAAGAAACACATGCCATCTAATCACACATACTTTCAAATGTCGAGTTTTCTGCATACAGATAAACAGAAGATGGCATTGACGGGAAGAGAGAGGCACTTTTTCCTTACTCTGCCAGTAGTTTTCATTCAGCTAGAACATAAGAAAGGGACTGCAGCAACCCAGGGAGATTCAATCCAGCAGCTCTCAAAAGAATGGATGCAAAACAATAGATCAGTGAAGGAGAAAGGCTGCTTATTGTCCCTTCAGTTGACATCGGCCTGGTTCCCAGGCAAGACTATATCGTACATGAGACCAAAGACGAATTGAGCAAGCAGACCTAGTCCTACTGATAATGAATTAAAACTCTGAATGTGAAGCCCTAGTGTTAAGTCTTTGTCCAGTTTCGAAATTCCAGTAGTCAGTGTCTCAGCTGGATCCCTGCCGGAAAGTAAGTGATGGCCTTTTCCAGGGAATTTAAGAGCAGACACAGTGTCAGCCTGAACCTCTGATCTATTGTCAGAGCCGCAGAGTGAGGGACAGGTAGAGTGCTTGGGCAATGCTCTCTCTGGGTACAGGTGCTTTGAGAATTTCCAGTTCAACTAGTCTGAGACACCCAACCCATTGTTAGGTGGGGTTATTATTAATTAATGCAGAGTAGAAACCATTTAAATTACAGCAGAAGTGCTTAAAATGATTTTATCATCTAATCCACGTGGCTTTATTTATGTAACTCAACCTGTGTATCCTGAAATTGTAGGACAATTACAGACCTCTCAGCAGGATGTATTCTATTGTTTCAAGTATGCCTCCATTTCAAACAGCCACGGCTCTTTAGATTTCCAGAGGTTCAGCCAAAAAAACAAAACAAAACAAAAAAAACCCTAAAAAAAAAAGGAAGGAAAAAAAAAGGAAAATGAAAACTCTCAAAGTTTCTGTGAATAAGATGTGAAAGTTCATCAACTGAGTGTGTGGGAAAAAGAAAACAAAAAATGATCATGCACAATCAATGAAAAAGTTTGTTCTTTGAGAAACTCTTTAAAATGAAAAAAAAAAAAGAAAAGAAAAAAATTATATGTCTCATTAAAATGAATCTAGGTTGATTTACAGTAACTGTAATCAAGGGTTACCCGACCTTATAAGCTGTGCTATTCCATTTATAATAAATCTCAGCAGTTAAAAATAGATGAGCTTAGGACAGATAATAAAAGGAACAGTTTTAGAAAGTTACATGATTATTACAGAGAGGTTTCACCATGCCATCTGTCGACAGCAACCATGGTAGTGCAGTGATGAGGTAGGTAGAGGTTTCTGAAAGGTGTTTGAAACAATCCAACTTCTACCTGTTTTTTCTGTCAAAATCCTCACCAGCCTAATGTCTTGACACACGAACTGAGGGGGAGCTGCAATTTCTTCTTTGAGTAATGTATTGAGAGCAGCTCTGAGTAGAAGGGACTTGAGGTGTTGCTTGAAAAGAAGCTTGGCATGAACTGACATTGTGCCCTCGCAACCCAGAAAGCCAATAATCTTTTAAGTCATCCTGTGACTTTGTTAAAATGATGCTTAATCATTGCTTGTATGATGTCTACGCCAACTGGAAGTTTTTCGACCTCTTCTCTTCTCTTCTCTTCTCTTCTCTTCTCTTCTCTTCTCTTCTCTTCTCTTCTCTCCTCTCCTCTCCTCTCCTCTCCTCTCCTCTCCCCTCCCCTCCTCTCCTCTCCCCTCCTCTCCTCTTCCCTTTTTCATGTATTTGTTATACCAATATGCCAAGTTCATAAATAGAAAGCTGGGGTAAAGGTGTTGCTTTATCTATTTTGTATTGGATGNGACCCTCTCCGACCCTCTTCTCTCCTCTCCGACCCTCTCCTCTCCGACCCTCTCCGACCCTCTTCTCTCCTCTCCGACCCTCTCCTCTCCTCTGCCTTTTTCTTTAAAACCTGAAAAAAGAAAAACAGTATCTTATTTAATGATTGCTTCTAACAAAGAAAGTGTAAAACATAGGGAAAAAAAATAACTAAGCTCAAGAAGTTAACTCAAATGCCAAGAAAAAATTATCTATCAACAATTGACTAGATATGATGCATACAATTTAAAAACACATAGGAGAGCTATAATTAAAAGAAAAAAACAAAACAAAACAAAACAAACAAACAAAAAACCAAACAAAAACAAACAAACAAACAAACAAACAAAAAAAATATTAGCTCCAATTTTTGGCCCCGAATGTCCAAAGAACTCTGTTTAATAAAGAAATGCTGGTTTCTGAAAACTTTAAAAGAATGGTGCTGTAAAATGAATATGAGGGAAAAAAATAAAACTGCTTAAACTTTCTCAGCAGGACTTGTAAATCAAAGAAAATAAGGAAGGAGTCTAGTTGGTGCTTAAACAAAAGTATGGCAATGCCAAAATCCTTCCCAGGTTCTTTGTCTAGAAAGACTTCCCAAGATGTTTATCCTGTTTTCAAGAACATGTGCACACACATGCACACAAATATTTACTGAATTCATCAATTTACGTACATAGATTTTTATAATTTCCCCACCATTTCCTTATTAATTTAATTGGCTGGTAGTTATCTGAGCTTCCAGTGGGGAAAAGAAAAATAGCTAAAAAACTCAACCATTTGTATTTTAAGATACATTTTTTTATTATTTTCAATATTGCAACTTTTATTTGATGAAAGTTACTATTAACATATTTTCATAATCTTCTCAGCCTAGCAACAGCAGGAGTAAAAGGTGTGAGGGGCATGCAATATTCATGAAATTAAGGAGAGTTGAGATGAAAGGGAGTTCCATTAGGGAGACCAAGTGTGACAATATGACACATATTTGCATATTTTACACTTTAAATCTTTTCAGCACATCCAAGTTGATATATGGATGTAAACATGCATTGCCAGTTTTTAGCATATTATAAGCCCTCAAGACTTTGCATGCATTTTAATATGTTTCATTATTGCTGCAGATTTTAATTTCGAAACTGCACAGCTTTGATGGAAGAAAGCTGGAAGTCAAAGCATCTGGCCTCTGCTTCAGGCAAGCACAGCCTTTTCCTTGAACACTTTTTGTATAAGCAATTCTATTTATTTGTGTGTGTGTGTGTGTGTGTGTGTGTGCATGCAAGGGGTGACGAATGTGCGATACACTTTCTTTGACACACAAGAAGGAAAGAAAGGAAAGGAAAGGAAAGGAAAGGAAAGGAAAGGAAAGGAAAGGAGGGAAAAGGAAAAGGAAAAGGAAAAGGAAAAGGAAAAGGAAAAGGAAAAGGAAAAGGAAAAGGAAAACCATCTGGACTCTGTAGGTATATAGATGTTCTAACTAATCTCATTTTTTTTTATAACTACTTTAATTTTCTGATTGTCCACCAATACAGAAAATACTGCAAGGTCCATGATTATGGTGGCTTGGCACTCT
>VZTE01005595.1:121825-142512 GCA_013397775.1 Eulacestoma nigropectus
ATATTCAACCAGGTCATTTTAATCTGCATTCGTCTAGAAACTTGTATTATTTTTCCCCCAGCATGCAGCCTTCTTAGGCAACAGATCTAAAGCTGTCCAGTAGGAGAAATGAGGGTTTTTTCATTCCAAAATGTTCCTTTTAACACCCCCAAGTTCTTTCTTTTCTCATAGTCATACACAGAGTGAAATGTTGAATTTGTCTCCACAGCTGAGCATGCCTTTCCTAACATCCCTCATTTGTTATACATCTACATCTCTCTGAGAACCAGTATCTTCATTAGGCTCACTTCCATTCTATTTATATCAGCTTGTTTGTATCACAGCTTCATATAGACAGTGACTTTTTTGCCTGTGAAGGATTTGTGCTTGGCAAGTTGATGTTCTGCAGTAGATGAAATTCCTGATCTCAGGTTGCACAAAACAAGCACAAACAGCTTCAAAATGTGCCATTGTGTGTGACAGCTGCAGTGCCATCTTCATTTTTAGTCCATTCTTGCAGCACTCAGATGCCTCTTAATAGGTAATGCTACATGATTGCAGGCAGGTACTCCAATTCTAGGAGGAGTGCTAAAGGCTGCAAATAAGAACAAAAATAGA
Organism: Eulacestoma nigropectus; assembly: GCA_013397775.1. Classification (NCBI taxonomy): domain Eukaryota; kingdom Metazoa; phylum Chordata; class Aves; order Passeriformes; genus Eulacestoma; species Eulacestoma nigropectus. Next base: position 122,423 of record VZTE01005595.1, read on the forward strand.
AATTACTCTCGATGCTTTATGATCTTTTCACACACAGGAAATCAAGAAACACCAGCTGAAAATTGTCTCGACAAACGTGAGAAACAGGAGAGAAAACTCACTTTCTGCAATTATAGCACTGCATTATACCTTTTCCTAAAAGTTCACTAAGTACTTCCTAGATACGAATTACTCTGTCTTTGAGTCACGTCTGTCTGGTTAGTGAGTTTGACTGAAGGTTTGTGAGCTAATGCAGAGGAGATTGGGTGACTTGCTGAAAGGGTGTGCATGAGAGGGCTGAGACGGCCAAAATGGAAATCTCTAATGCCCTGCTCACACTGATGGAATGTTCTGCTTTTTATGAAATACTCCTGTATGCTTCCGACTCTTCATGAAGTAAGAGAAGACCCCCAAAATCAGTAAGGGGTTTTTTTTAACACAATAATAGTGATGAGGTGAATTAGGCCACAGGATCAGTAACACGCAGACCTAGTGGAAGGCATCCCTGCCATGGCAGGGGGCTTGGAACTACATGAACCTTAAGGTCTCCTCCAACACAAAGACTTCTGTGATAATTCTGTGATTTAGAATGGGTCTAGCCCCTCTGAATACCCTTCTTCCCTTGCACAGAGACAAGACTTTCTTGCCAAGCTAGATTTCAAAGCACCCACAAATCAAAACTGGGAGAATTTCCCCGCTCACTTCTTGTGTTATCATCGGTTTGCTTATCTGTGTAATGGAAACACACTGTCATTACTTAGATCCAGTGCTGCAGAAATTCAGAGCAGAAAGAAGCAGTACTTTTCACAGCAAGAGTGATTAACCACTGGAGCAACTTACTTAAGATTTCTGTAGATTCACCAATGCTAGAAATGTTTAAATCAAAATATTCTAAGAGATGTGTTCTAGTTCAAAGAGGATGAATTCAAGGAAGTCCTATGACTTCAGTTATGAGGGAGGTCAGATGAGATGTTCACAATGGTCCCTTCTGGCTTCATAATCCATGAAGCTACGAAGCTATATGAACCCTTTCAAGAAATAAGGATGATGGTAACTGTCTATAAATACTTGATAACATGAAATTGCTGGAGGAACTATTTAAGGTGGTTAATGATGGTATTATAGGGAATAATGTCTTCAAACTGAAAAGACCAAGGTAGAATATTTAAGAAAGACAGTATTTTCTGGAAGTGAGGTCAATTGCACAGTGGAGTAATTTGCAAAATTGAGTTCTATAAAAAGAGATGTGCAAGAAGAGAGTGAATAAAGAATGTGATTAGTCTATGAAACAAGTTTGTTTTAAAGACGGATAATTCAAAACTAAGTTATTCAGAAACTCCATCACTGTGTTTTTTAGTGATTTTAGAAAACAGGTGTGCTCGCTTTTTCCTTTTTGCTGTTTTGTTTTGTTTTTGTTTTTGTTTTTGTTTTTGTTTTTGTTTTTGTTTTTGTTTTTGTTTTTGTTGGTTTTTTGGTTGGTTGGTTGGTTGGTTTGGGGTTTTTTTTTAGAATCGATTAGAAAATGGTTTACTGGCTAATGCTTTCTCATCTGAACAGGAAACTTCAGGCACTAATTTTTCCACTTGACTTAGGGTAGATCTTAGGAGGGAAATAGCTCCAGTCCATGAAAAAAGCAAGATTTCCCCTTCTGACTTTGTTGGTTTGTTCCTCAAAAATGAAAATACTCCCCTTGGAGACAAATACTTAACCAGACTTGAGTGCACATCCTTCCACCTCGGTGCAAACTGACTCCAAGAGACAAAGTTGTGAATATAGAAAGGGCTGACATTTTTTGCTACTGTGGTCACGTTTCCTGCGGTTCCCCTCAGCTTTTTTTGCATACTGAGGTGGTTTGTCAGAGCTTCGCACCCACTCTGTGTCTAAAGGAGCCTCATTACTGGTCTGTGCAGAGACAAGCGAGGTGGAGAAGGGTGACAAGGTTTGCATTAATTGCACAGCTATCTGTTGTTCCAGGGGCCATTCAAGCATATAATAACTTAAGTAGAGTTTCAGTGAGTTGGAAGTTCTTGCTTTTTGGAATATTTTGCCAAGCTGATTTCTTATTACAGCACAGTTGGTATTTCTTTTTAAAGTCTTGACAGAAAGCTGTAGGTGGCCACATAGCTTTTGTCCTGATAGTAATACATTTGCAAGATTCCGTCAGTCAGGCAAAAAGTTGACTGGAAAACTGGATTTTATTATATTGAAGTTCTTGACAGAGGTAATCTCAGACAGCACGGTTCAGACGTGAATTTACCTGCAAATGCTCATGAAGCATGGGCGTAGCTAGTGCTTGCTTTGGGCTATTAATTAGGGATGCCGGTAAGTGGAAAGTTGCAAATCATAGTCAGATTCTTCTAAGTCTGTAGTATCTCATGATCTTGATCAACAAAATTTACCATGACCTCAAGCTAACTTTCGGTAAATCTGGTGACATTAGGCTGAGATCTGCACCATCTTCATTCTTTCTGATTGTCTGTAGAGGAAACTTCTCCCAGGTTACCCAAAGGTTAGAATTTGTGTGTGTCTATGATTCTATTTTAAAAATATCTTTGATTTTAAATCAAGGTTGTTACTTCTGCAGATTTAGAAGTCAAATGAATGAATGGAACAAACCAGAGAAATTTAGCAGGGAAATTCAATGCATGGTGGAGATTATGTTAAATTTAGATTAAATTAAGTTGGAAAAAACACCTGGGAAGATAATGTTTCTTAAAAATTTTGGAATGGTGGAGACTAGATTCTTATATAACGTAAATAGAAAGGTAATTCTCATTGCTTTGGCATTTGTCAGACCTAGTGAAGACTAAATAGCTCTTCTGTCTATTCCAATCTTCAAATGCATCTCTGAACTTTAATTGAACTTACAATCAGTAAAGATTTTAGCAATTGTGTTTTGTCAGTAGGGCTACCCAGAGAAATAAAAACACACAAAAATACCAGCCTGGGAAAATAAGGAAGGGGAAAATGTTCAGCTTTAAATACTTTTAAAAAATCAGTCCCTTTCATAACCTCTGTTGAAGGATGCACTTTTTTTAGATTTTGAGCCCAAGATGTAAACTACCATTTGGCCACCTTGCCTCAGTCTCTTTTAGCACCAAGCTAGTAAAGGTAGCACCTTTTTTGGGTGTGCTGAAGTTTCCTTGTAGCAGCCATTCTCCTCTCTTAGAGGACCGTGCCACTATGCCTCAGGTTAGAGCAACCTTAAGGTCACTCTGGCTTTTTAGGTGACATATTCACCAGCCCATAGAGGGCTATAATACAATCCCTATCACCCTATGTGAAAAGCTAAAATTAGAGATTAAAGCACATCCTTTTTAAACTATATTTGCAGGTTTTAGTCTGGTTTAGTCTTTGTCGTCTGCCATACACAATCAAATATATGAACGAAAACATCACTGCCATGTTTCAACCACTCACAGTATGAGATGTACCTCCCATCACATGGTTTCCCATGTCAGTTAAAATGCACAAAATTATACTTTTAAGATTTAAAACCAGTTGATTACAATTTACATCTTATTAGTATAACCAAAAAAGGTATCTATTACCAAATGTAAAATTAAATGATCATTAAGATAATTAGCCAGTTTGTTGTTCTCATTGAGTTTATTGTTTCAATTGTGTCTGTGAAAATTAGCAAAGACCTTAATTTGTACAGAAATCAATGAATTCTTTTGTTGCTGTTTTCATTGGTGTTGTGATGATACATTCACATATTCAAATTGTTTCGCTATAAAAGCCTGTAGTGAGAGTTTACTTCAGGCATTGCCAGAAAAACATAGTACCTGATCTCAGATGGATCAAAGATCCAAATAACTGGTTAAAAAAATATTCATGGCCAAAATTTGCTTGATGGTTTCATGCTCTTGGGGCCTGGTATTTCTTATCCTGAGTTTTTTTTCAAAAATAAGATATATACATCTCATGCTTGAATCATGAGAGTACTGACAAAGTGAATTTTTTGATGTAAGTCTAAATGTTATATCATCTAATGTATAATTAGTCTGGTATATATGGATCCTTCCTGTGTTCCTTCAAGAATATGAGAAGTGTCTCGGTTCAAAAAAAAACCAGCTGTCTTTTTAGGTGGATACCTAAAATACAAAAAAGAGGCTTTTATTTTGCAGTAGGGAGTCACAGTGTGTAACTTTTAGGTTGTCTTGATGGTATAACTCATAATTGTGTGAGTAGATTGACCAGGCCGAGATTTATCTCACCTGTCGTTAGCGAAATGTTCCATATATTTATATCTGAAGTTTCTTTATTATCAAAGAAAAAAAGAAAGAAAAGAAGGGCAAAAAGAAGTGAAAGAAAAGGACCTAGTATATGAACTCTCATATATTTTTAATGACTGCATTATGATGAGAGGAATAACCCTTAAAATGGACTATTTTCCTCCAAGGATTACAGAGGATTATTAGAATGATGAGATTTGATGAAGACATCTACATAGTAGACATCTGCATCTGAGCGAAGAAAGTACATCCTTAGAGTCTATACATAATGCATAGAAATACTCACATCAGTTCCTGTGCCTCTCCCCTGGCAGGATAAAGACTATGGAGAAAAGCAGTGAAAAAAGTCAGATGACCTTCAGCTTAGTTTTAGAGGAAAATTAAGCTTACCTACCTGATTACAAGAGAAGAAGATAACTTTACTACTTGCTGAGACATGGTAGTTAAAGAGTCTTTCCCTCTTCCTTATTTCTATTAATAATCATTAATAATTATTTGAATTTTGTCCTGTGTTCTGGCGAATTCCTATTTTTTACAGAGTGGCTTCTTCCTCTCCCAGAACAGCTACTGTATAAAAATATCTAAGAACCATATCCTAATGATTTCATTAAATCCCCCAACCCTCTCTGGGTTACCCCAGAGTTATTTTCTGTATACACAGTGGTTGCCATTACACCTTCTCCTCATTCTATAAGGCTGAATAAGGCAAAGAGAAGAAGCCAAACAAGCAAACAAATAAATAAATGATACCATGACACACACACCCTAAAGCTGGATCATACAAGCTACAATAATTCATAAACAGGGGAGGAAAGGGATAAAAAACAACAGCAACAAAACACAATTCCCCAAACAGCTGGCACATAAAACAGCCCAGAGGCAATCTCTCTTGTAGCACACCAGACAAACACATAGGTATTTATGTGCAAAACAATTCAGTTTAATTTCCCTAATCCTCCTGACTCCTCCCTCCCCTGACAAAAAAAATACTGTGGTGCTTATCACAGGAAAGCTGGTACTTTGCCTTGTCACTCATATAGCCCTTGGGTATGTAGGGCCTGAAAAGAAGCCCAGGTATGCTTCCCTTTGATATTTTGTTGGGATAGGGCAATAAGGAAGCTAAGGAGACAAGCAGTGACAAAACAACCTGTCAGAACAAAGGGAGGGTTGAGTTCACTTGACTAGATGTAGTTCAATTGTCTCATATTAATATAAATCAAGTAAGCTTAAGGGACACATGCTAAAAATAATTACTCATCTCCACACATGGTAAAGCAAACCGAACTTAGCTAGATTATTCTGCTAAAGTGATTAGCTAAGGTATATACAACTCTTGGTGTTAGATATGAAACTGATACGTGCCACCCAGTGCTGTTTCTGCTTATGTATCTGAGAGGTTTTCTTATAGTTCTTCGGTGCGTCCTGTAAAGGTCCTAAACCAGCGTATTGAGTTTGCATGGCAAGGCTTTGGTAGTGGGGGATTGCAGAGGTGAGAAGCTTCTCCGAGAAGCTGCCAGAAGTTTCTGAACGTCTGATCAAGCCAGTGCCAGCTGGATCCAAGATGGATCCACCACCGGCCAAGGCCAAGCCCATCAGCAGCGGTAGCAGCACCTCTGGAATAACAGGTATAAGGATGGGAGAGAACAATATCGGGAGAGAAGAGTGAGACGATGCAAGTGCTCTGCAGACACCCAGGGCAGTGCAGGAGGAGGGGCTGGAGCTGCTCCAGGCTCTGGAGCTCAGATTCCCCTGCAGCCCCTGGAGCAGCCCATGGTGAGGCAGCTGTGCCCCTGCAGCCCAGGGAGGGCACGGGGGAGCAGAGATCCACCTGCAGCCCCTGGAGGAGCCCAGGCTGGAGCAGGGGGATGCCCAAAGGAGGCTGTGACCCCAGGGGAAGCCTGTGCTGGAGCAGGATCCTGGCAGGACCTGTGGTCCCATTAGAAGAGCCCACACTGGAGTGAGGGAAGAGTAGGAGTAGTCCTCCTACTTCAGAGGAAGGAGTGGCAGAGACAACTCGTGATGAACTGACCAAAATTCATATTTCCTTTCTTCCTGTGCTGTGGGGAAGGTGGTAGAGGAAACTGGAAATGGAAGGTGGAACTGGGAAGATCAGAAAGAAATGCAAAATATTTATTCTGGCCATACTGTGGCTGCAACAGTGCCTTGGAAGTGATTTTCAAAAGGAAGAAGAAAAACTGCTCTGAATATTAGTTCTGGAAAGGTTACATAGCCCTCAAGGCTATTACATCTTACAAAAGACTGAATCTTACCAACTTATTGGCTGAAACAGATTTCCTCTGAAGCTTAGTGCAATAGGAAATAACGAAATCGAGGAAAATTTGCGCAGCTATCATGTTTTGAAAACAAATGAACATCCCATTTTATTAATATTATTTTTCGGGTGCTAATAAATGTACATAAAAACCTCTGGATATAAATCACAGGATCACTGATGTTGGAAGGGATCTCTTGACAACATATTGTCCAGCTTGCCGACTCAGATAAGATCATCTAGAACAGGTTGCTTTAGAGGACATGACTGTTACTGTGTAGGCAAACCTGGGTATCAGAAAACTTTGCATGAGAACTCTTATCAACTCCCTCCCTCTGACCTCGTGCTTACAGAGTATTCCTCAGCAAATTTCTTCTTGAATTTGCGAGGAATGATACTGCCTGGAAGAGCTGACAGTGATCATTTTGAATGCACAATGTGAAGAGAGAGCACAGAATTATCCCAGCCCTAGACGAGAAACTTGGGGAGGAGGAAATAAGCATCTGAGCAAGCAGTGAAAGTAAAAAGTTTGAAATTTGGCTCTTCATCTCTGTTTTTTGACCATGAATTTCCATCAGCTACTAATTTTCCCTGTGGCAGTTGTGGTACAGGAAATAGTAATTATTGGGACACTGTTGTAAAATTACTGAGACTGTGTTCTTCATTATATAATTAGAATCATTTGTACAGCTTCACAATTAATTACTCCATAATGCTTAGATTAAATTATTTAATATTACTGCAGTGCATCAAGGACTAACAGGGCTTTAGCTGGGCTAGACACCATACACCAATCTACAGAATGAAAATCCTTGCACCAGAGAGTTAATAGCCTAAATAGTGGGGAAAGGTAAAGGACTGAAGGGTAGCTAAGGGCGTGGGAAGATGGAATGACATGCCCAAGGCCATGTAGCAGTTCAGAAGTACAACTGGCAGTAGAAACCACAATGCCATCAACAAGACCATCTTCGTGTTAAACAGGCTTTTGTATGGAAATCTCTTTAAGCTCATATTCTCATGAACTCTTGCAAGTCTATATGACGCACACTTTCCTAATTAAAAAATAAAAATTACTCTGTTGAACAAGATGGCAGTGCACTTCCAGATCATTGTAGAAAGTAAAACTGGCATCAAAACTCTGAAATTAATTAAAGGCGAAAATGAACAAATCATTAGGAGAGAAACATTACTTGATGATAGGTGTCTGCAGTAACATGACAGATACGATTGAGCTCAGAATATTTTTCCTGTAGAGGAAATTAGAAATTAACCTTTTTTAATTTTTTTTTTTTAATAATTTTTCTTATGATGCATGTTGGTCTTGGACTCTCTCAGAATTACCTTTTTTCGTGATATATAACTTAATTACAAAAGTAATTGATCTTTGACCGAAATCTCAACAACATAAGTAGCTAGGTGAGTACTGAGGTTGCAGTTAAGACATTAAAGAAACTTTTCAACCAGCTAATACATGTCACACAATTTTACTCAACTCCGTATTTTTACTGGTTTTGCCTTGAATGCTCTAATGCTGTGCAGATAAGACAAAGATATGCTGGGGAAAAAAAAAAAAAACTAAAATAAAAAAAATGCTGGGACTTGCCATAGTTGTGAAACACCTGGTAATATTCAAGGTGCACAAAACTGAGAAGAGTATATGTTATGTTCCTACATGTGATTAACATACCAGCTTCTAGAAATCTGTGAGATTTCTTGGCAAAGAAATGCAAAAGTTAAAGGAAAATATTAGAAGTTATCTGCAATACCTCTGCTTGGGGCTGTGGTTCCATTGGAATATGCTTCACCTAAGGCCACTGAAGATTTTGTCTTGCTGTAATTGATGGCTGAATTTCTTGGTCTGTTAGAAAAGATGATTCTTCCTTCTTTAAGACTGATGAATTAATCAACAGAAGGCTTTTGCTTTTGTACTTATGCCTATGAGGAAGAACTGGAAAAAGAATAGTGCAGGATATTTGTTGAACCAATTATTTTTGAATAATCCAATTTGTTGTTTACTATTGAGCGCTCTAATTTTAAAAAATATTTCAAAAAATGTGGTAATTTTAATATCTCTTCTAAATATGTAGTCTGATAGTGATGGCCCATTTTTGCAAAGTGCTGTGTTTTACATGATATACTGGGTAATGTGTACTGAAACATAATTATGAGACTATAATATTGCAAAATAAAATCTCTATTAAAAACGTCAGTGGAGGAAATACAATCTGGAGATTAAAATTAAGTTGATGAAGAGGTAAATTCAATAGAATTGTAGCAAATAGGATGCGTGTGACTGTAAGCAAGTTACCGAATATTTTAGTGCCTGAGTTCCCAATCTACAAGAAACCAGTTAATGCTTCATTGTTTTGTTTTGCCTATCTTTTCTTCTCACCTGAACAGGAAACGAAATCCATATTGCAACCTATACACATACTGCCAGCAAAAACAAAACATCTACATATAAAGGAAATATTCCTGAAGTTCAGCAGGTACACAGATATCTGGATTGGAAACACTTCCTTGAGACAGCTAAACTTCCAGCTACAGCGTGTCTGTGGACAATTTAATTAGCTCTAACTGATTGGAAATAATATAAACTTACAGTGTAAATCCTGCTTTTAAATGCTAAACCTAATCAATTTCTGGGAAGAAATGTTATGGGTATCCAGCACGAGAACTATAGTACCTGCTTGTCTATAACCATATCATGAATTTTTATACCTAAAGTAGCTTTCTTTTCTCCTTTACAGCACGAGAGGACTGTTACCCCCAGAGAAAGATTTCCTGAGCATTGTGCTGTGGCAGTTGCACAAATACATTAAATGAATCATCCTTTGGTGATATCATAGTGTTGACTAAAGAGAAAACTATATGAGATATTTTAAAGAGCTAGTATAGAAACAGAGGAAGCACACTCTCTTTTGCCCTAAGTGAAAAGGGAAATTTGACGTCTTCACTGTAGAAATGTTGCATATGATTTACATCCACTCAGGACACCCTAGTCCTTCTCCTGGTTTTCAGCACTGTCTCTCTGAAGGCATGAATCTCTTGGTGTCAGGAAAGGAAGAGTCTGCACTTTAGACCCCCAAGAGGGTGGATGTTGGTGTTCTGCAGTCCAGAACGTGGCAAGCGTCAAGCTTCCACACCTGTCAGTGTGTCTAAATTATGTTCTGCCTTTGTTCCAATCATGATTATCATCATGCAGAGCTACTGTTAGTCCTTTTCTGTGAGGTTTCGGTTTTTTCTGTTGCATATGAAAGGGTAAGCAGTGTGTGAGAGCATCTGGTTCATTAAGGCACTTTGTTCAGGACCATTCAGTATACAAGAAATAACATTTAGCAAGGAAAGTGATAAACACACAGACACACAGAGTTAACAAAAATGTAATAATGTTGACAACAGTGAAGATCTGAGCTCTTCAGCCACTGGCTGATGGACCACTAATGAAACTACTCATGAGTAGCTTGGAGAGCGTCAGCCTGAAAAGGGAGACTCTTGACATGAGTATTACGAGATATCATAGGGGGATTATGGAACAGTGGAAAACTTGTAATGCAATCACTTGTGGAAGTGCCAAACGCGGGGGAAGGGAGAGCTGAGGAGGGATGGGAGGAGAAGCAGCAAAATAGAAAGAGGCATCTACATTCCAGAAAGCTGCCAGACCGCGTGCTTGCCTGATGGAGCCCTGTGCCTGATGACAGCAGTCTGCCCTACCTGCTCGTTAAGCACTTTTCTTGGCTTTTTACTCCTGTGTAGTTTTGTTGTTTTTTTTTTTTTTAACTCTGTCATACATATGGATGCTGCAAGACCTAGGTGCCAGAGACTGACAAGGGGTCTGAGGGTCTAAGTGTCCATAGGTCTAAGAGTCAGTGTCCAGAGAGACCATTGTGTGAGAGAGATTTTTTTAACTGGGAAAGAAACCAGTGGCCACAGGGCTCACAGGTCTGCTTGTCAATACCTGTGTGTGGATGCTGAAAGCTTGGTTGCAGAGAGATTTTCCTGTCAGCTCTCTGTCAATGTCTGTGTGAAAGCGAAGACTTTCGCACGGAGGCTGGCTGAGAAACAGTTAGAGGTTTCTGTAAACTAACTTCTTTATCTTACAGGTGCAAGATGTTTTGCAGTATTGTTATGGTTAGCTGAAGGATTGTTTTGGAATGGGTGTTATTGAATCTAGCCAATCATTCTGAGAGGTGGATGGTCAAGGAACCAATGACCTTATGCCATTCAACCGACCTAGGGGATATAAACCACTCTGTATATTAATAAATAATTCCGCTTTTCCTGAAATCTGCCTGCTTCATTTCTCCCCGTCCCTGGTAGAACAGTGACACCTGTGCATGTGTATTCTGTTTGGCTATGTCAGAATGTGTGCCAGAGACCACCCTGGTGTTCTAGGAACCACGAATATGAATATTTGAGAAACTAGAGATTAAGGGCCGTGGGTGAACTTCAGTCCTGTGTCTGTGGGATGCTCCCTCAGCCTTGCTGCTGATCAAAGCCACAAAGGGAAATATCAGTAACTGCATCTGTTGGGCGGAGAGTGAGAGACTTCCAGGTTCTGAATGTGCAGTGGATAAGAATGCAACATCCAGGAGCCACTTGATGTGTTGGCTTCCTCACATCCTTAAGCTTGGAGGCAATGCAAGCTCTTCCCTGAAACTTCGCTCCATTTCAGAGGCCAAAAATCTGAAGCGATTTTTCCCCCCCCCCCCAAGTGTTTCATTTTCTGTCCTTTATTTCTATATTAATCTGCATGTCTTCATGTGTTCCGTAAATCACGGCTCCTCTCCTCCTTCGGAGTTCATTGGCAAGAGCAGAAAGGCTCCTAGAAATATATCTATATGTATAAAGATGATATTTCTTCTCTCTCAGTAGCCTAAGAATCAGAAATTTACAGCAAAATAACATTAAGAGGAAGGCAAAAAAAATATCCATCTCCTCAGCACTCCCCTTTCCTGTTTCTTTCACTCCCATTTTGGGGCAGCTTCCAGTTTTAGGCTTGAAAATAAATCTGAATGCCCACAGTTTCAGACATTTGCATTTTAAATAAAGGAGAAAAAATTATATTTTGGGAGGAAAATGATCATAATTTTGTCAGATTTCCAGGCATGCTCTCTTATCTGATGGCAATTTCGACAAAGCACCTGGTTGTGAGCTGAGTGCTAAAACGTCCCCATCAAGACAAAGTTACATCTAAATAGTCTCAAAAGCTTCTCAGAGGCAATCAGGAGGGCTTTGATACAAAATGAGAAACTAAAGGCTGAATGAACACGGACTAGAGGTTTTCCAGTCCTTTGGTTTGGACTGGTGGTGTCTAAATCCTGTCTAGGTGTCAATTTAGGAGCCTAAGTCACCCTGAGACTAACCTTTGAGTCCAAGGCTTCATCTAATTCTTGCTTATATCCCTTACTCAGGTTTTTCAGTGCTAGTTATCACCCTTGATAGAAGGCTCAGCAAAGAGAGTGTTAGCACTGACTCGTGGGATTTATGCAATCCTTTTGGTTTGTGTGAAGTAGCATTGGCTAGATGCTGCTGCTTCAGTACCTAAGCCTGAAAAGCATAAACAGTATGGAAAACACCACAGAATTGCTGTATCTGTCTTTCAGGGTTTAACCCCAGCCAGCAACTTGGTCCTACACAACCGGTTGCTCACTTTCCCCCTATTGGGATGGGGGAGAAAATCAGAAGAGTGTGAGAAAACTTGGGATGAAGACTGTCTAACAGGTAAATAAAAAGTTAAACAAAAATACCCAAAACGTGTAAAGCCAGGCACAGAGCAAAGGAAAACAAAGAATTCCTTCACCGTTTCCAGTGAAGGCAGACAGGGGGTCAGGGCCATTCCTGGGAGAGCAGGACTCCACCACAGGTAATGGTGACTTGGGAACACAAACACCACCCCTCCTGATGTCCCCATTGTTCTTCCTTCTTCCCCCAGCTTTGTATGCTGAGCGTGGTGCTGTGTGCTATGGGATATCCCCGTGGGCACTTGCAGTCCCAGCTGTGCTCTCTCTCAGCTCCTTGTGCACTCCCTGGCTGGTGAGGAGGGGCGAGATGCAAAAAAGGCCTTGACTCTGCAAGCCCTGCTCAGCATAATGACAACATCTCTGTATTTATCATCCCCGTTTCCAGAACAAATCCAAAACACAGACCCACACCAGATATTATGAAAAGAATTGACTCTACCCCAGCCAAAACCAGCACATTGCCACACATCTGGAAAGCAAAATGGCCCGAAGGGCAGACATTTCCCAAGAGAGTTCTCTGTCTTATCTTTATGCCAACTGGTTGATGAATGCAAAGCAAAATATCATTCCTCATGGCTGTGAGAGCAGCACCTTCACAAAGCACTGGCTTCTGTCCATGCAGCCCTTTCACTTTAATGGTAAAATCAGTGGTTTTGTTTGAGATTTTATAACAGATTTATTTTAGCTCATATTTGCAACCAAGCCTTGCCACTTCCTTTGCAACGTATCTCTGGTTTCCACCCTTTTATCCTGTACTGAAGAGTAGCTTAAGGAGAAGCAGGGGTCAGTCCAGATTTCACAAATCAATACTTCACTTAGCAATACAGTCATGGATCAGAAACGTTGTTGTATCCCAGCAAAGGAAATCAGGGCTTTATCCTTCCCCCATTGGAATTATATTTAGCAAAAAAAACCGTGAGTCGAACTTCTGAGCCAGGATTTGGAGATACAAGCCACCTTGCATCAGGTAAGCCAATTCCCTTTGATTATACAGTGAACTGGTGCTTGAAGCATCTTCTGACATGAGATTGTCATAACCTAGTTGCCAGCTACTACCCCTGCCTTGGGCCAAGCACCTGAGCAGAAGGTTTAATTGGGTCTTTGCAAGTCTGAAAAAGAAGGGAGCACTACGGAAATTAATGGAATTATGTGCACTGCCTAAAAGTGTCCGTTTTCAGTTTTTGTCCCTCCAATTTCAGCTGTTCATGGTTTTGGAACAGTTAGAACTTCACTAACATTTCTGTGGCTGAATTTTAAATGAAACGCATTATTATTGTCAGGGTTGCTTTTCCAATACAGGCAAGTCACATTCCTGTTCTCAATACTATGAGACTTCCAAGAACTTTTTTTCTAATTTTGAAAGCACTTTGCAGCTGCTCCCTCTTAACTGTGGATTGTACCAACACCCTGAAACAAATTAAATTTCAAATTAACTCAGAGACTAGAAAATTACAGGGTTTTCTTTCTGGTTTGTTGCTTGCTTGTTTTCCAAGCCTGGGCTTTAGTTAAGCATAAGTTTTGGTACCTGTTGATGAAAAAATAGGCATGGACAGTCATATGGACACCTTTGGAGTTAATAGCCTTGCTTTTCTGAGTCATGCTCTATCCAAGAGCCATTCCACCTTGGTTGTAAAACCAAATACAAACACAACATCGACTACTTATCCCTCCCCTTTCAAACCTACAGACCGAGGGGCTATAGTGTGATCCTCATTAAAAAGGCAGAAAGAAAATTCATGTTTTTCGTCTGCACTGAGGTGTTCACTAACTCAGTCTAAGGAGGAGAGAAAGTAATGCTCGAGTTGAAGAAGTCATAAGGCAATTGATGCTATAAGGCTTGTTAGCCAGTTTCCATCTCGCAGAATTCTGGGGATATGAAGGATGACACGCGTTTGTAAGGAACTCTGATTATTTTCAAGGCTACTCTTCAGCTATTGAGTTGCCTGTTATCCACATGCCCCAGTGTATCAGGATTCTGTGCTACTACGAATTCCCAATTTGTACGCCAATTGCAAATAATGAACTGCATCACACAAAGTATGCCCAAACTCAGATACAAGAATAAAGCAAGATTTTACTGTTAAAGTGGAATAAAATATAGCCAAAATTTGCATTCCCCAACCAAAGCTAATCCCTCAGAAAGTTTTAATTTTGTCTGTTTCTTTCTTTCTTTAAATTCACATCTTAATATGCCCTCTACTTCTGTTGCATCTGAGTCTCTATGTCGAAGTAGTTTTGAGTAAGGAAGAACCCAACAGACATTCAAGAAATGAAATCTCCCCCATCGTCAGCTGATATGTAGTTCATTTTCAGGACTTCAAGGTAAAGCCATCTCTACAAATGCTCAGAAATACTCAGCTGTTTTGAATCATCATGATGCTTCTGTCATTTAAATCTATGTTTAATTCTGAGGAGGGTCCAAATGACAAAATAAACTCTAATTTTTCTGAAAAAAAAAGTCTTAGTTCCTAGTAGGTCAGTTGAATTCTGTCAGTATCTACTAACTGTGAATATTATTAAGAGAATAAGACATGTTTCCTAATTTTCTGTAGGGATTATTTGGAAGTGAGGCATCAAATTGAACAGAAAAATATCTTGTATCAAGGTATTTCTTCTCATTTGTCTCTATATATCTGCAGAAAGTACTCTATATACGATAAAGCATCAATATCCAAGTAAAGCTTAGAAAGGTTTTTAGTAATATACAGAAAATTTTGATTAATATCAAGCATTTTTCTTGTGAAGGTTTAAAAAGTCTGTGAAAAAAGAACTTCAGAATATGTTTGTTCGAGGGTCAAACGCTTAACAGCATTCTCACACACTACTTAAGGAAAATAAAAATAATACAGAAAAGCATGGGGAATCCATAGGGTTCAATCCTCAAACCCACAGAAGTCAGTGAAAATATTTCTATGCAGTCAATAATTTTAATTGAGTTATTAAAATAATGAAGTTTAACATTAATTTTAGTTAATATTATACATGTGGAACTAGACACTTTCAAGATGCTTGCTTTAGCTCTGTCTCTGCTGAATGGAGAAAGCTAAATGCTAAATTAGATGTCTAAGATATATGGAGTGAGACATCTTTTGGGAGAGCTCATCTTTCTGTTTTGACTTTAAATGGGGCACAAATAATAAGTTTTAACTAGACAGCTGGCATGTGGGTGGCTAAAGCTGAGGCAAGGACAACAGTAACTGATAAATAAAAGATACAGGCAGCGTAAGCGAGGGTTTACTTTAGTTCTACTGCAGATCATCTAAAAATACAAGCAAACTAGGGACTCCCATTCCAGCTGTCCTTGCACTCATTTAGCAGCATCGTCCCAAACTGGATACTGAGATTCATTTGAATCATTGCAGAGAATGAGATCTACCTTGCCAGTACTAGATCTGATTTTGACTGCTGTGCATACGTGAATTCTCAAAACCACAAAAAAAAACCAACAACAAAAAAACCTTCAAAAAAAGCAAAAACAAAAACAACAAAAAGAATCAAAAGCAAAACAACGGCAACAACAAAAACCCAAAACCAAACCAAACCAAACCAAACCAAACAACCCAGAAAAACGTGAAATAGGAGACCAATATGAGAGAAGCAGCACAACAGTCGTGCCAAACCCTGAAGCAGCAATATATTTCTCATTTGCTCCCCAAGACAAGTCTTGCAGAAACACAAGAGCTGGCATAAAAATTAAAGCATTTCTGAATGAACAAACATGCCTTAAGTCACTTCAGAGCATGGCCAGCATAGCTTTGAAATACCCATCTCTAACTCTTCAGTTTCTCTTTTGTCTTGCGTCTTTCTTCTCCTATGCCCACATTTCATAATTATGGAAAAATATAGAGAGTTTAAAGAAAACCTTAATTGAAGGTTAATCCCCAACAGTTGAATTCGAGAGCTCCCTTTGATACAAAAAGCAAAAGACCCTTAGAGGTAAAACACATAAAATTTTGATTAGTTTTCACAGTCTGTTTGATGACAAAAAGGTACATGTATTTCTCTTTAAACTTCTTTTTTATTTGTTGGCTGTTCTTTTGAATACCTTCAGCTTAGAAGTAGCCCGTGAAGGATAAGAACAGCAGTGATACCCAGCACTCCCTTCGTGCGTGGGTGTGGTGTACATTTTGTGATAGCTGCAGTGAGGGCTGACCACACCACAAACAAACAAGGAGTGGTTTCGATCACATTTCACAGAAGGGGAATTCATTCAAAGGGTACAGAACTCTGAACAAACCACAGAGCCAGGGCCACCTAAATCTTACCAAATTAAATTATACTACACTCTGAAAACAACCCAAGAAAAATCAGTGATTTTAATCACCCCAGTACCATTTTCTGGCTGTTTCTGAAGCATTGTTGTCCATAAGTTTCTTTAATCCATAATATTTATAAACATGAATTGTGTCCTCTTTGGCACCAACAACAGTGTGTTCGTTAATAGATTAGACACATTCTATATCTGTAATAAAGATACGTTGGAAAAAACATAATGCTGAGTTACACAGAGGCTTCTACAGAAAATGCTGGGAACATATAATTTTGTGTGTTAGAAAAAAAAAATGGCACTTGGAAAATTAAATAAGGGAAAAGAGGGACAGGAAAATATTTAATATCTTTAACTAAAAGTATACCCTGAGAGGATGACTGTGAATGAGCAACATACTTGAAATGACCTTTAGAAAATTTCAAGTTATTATTTGTATGTACTTTAGTTATTCAACCTATTCCTTGTGTTCAGTGCTTGAATTTTGAAGAAATCAGAAGTATTCATTAACACCTATGATACACAATGTCAGTGATACATAATGCTAAATATGCCAAAGAAGGAGAATTATTTTTCTACTCATGACAGAGAGGACCATAAAATGTCCCAGAGCAAAGACGATATTTTGACCTATGTGAAATATTCCATTACTGGTCAGAAAGCCCAGGGCAGGGCCAAGGGCAGAGACTGATATGCCAGTGGTCATACTATGAATATTTACATCAGCAGATAGTCAGGGGTTTTAGAGGCACATTCTGCTTTCCCTCTGAAGATGACTTCAGTAACTTTACCGGCATTATTCTTATTTTTCAAGTATTTCTCCACTTCTCTGGCTCATTGGTCTGGAAAGAATAGACCAAGCACTCTAAAGGTACAGACTGGATGGAAGTTTTGGATCCCCTTCATGAACCAGGCTTGTGATAGCAGTGACTTTCCTCCGTCAGAGTATGGTTTCAGTTTGCAGAGAAGGACGTGCAAACGTGATCGGATGAGCCAAAAGACTCAGCCACTGGGGAGCCCCACTTATTGCTGGAAGCAGCCATTTCACTTTCACTTACATTCCTGTTATTACATGACCATGGGAAGAGTAAAGAATGACTGTAAGAAAGGTGGAGAGAGGCTGTTTACAAGGACACGTGGTGACAGGGCAAGGGGGAGTGGATTCAAACTGAGAATAGCTTTAGATTAGATACTAGGAAGAAATTCTTTCCTGTGAGGGTGGTGAGGCCCTGGCACGGGTTGCCTGGAGAAGCTACGGCTGTCCCATCCCTGGAAGTGTCCAGGGTCAGATTGGATTTGGGTTTGGAGTAATCTGGTTTAATGGAAGGTGTCCCTGCCCACAGCAGGGAGTTGGAACAAGGTGATCTTTAAGGTCC
Source organism: Eulacestoma nigropectus (assembly GCA_013397775.1). NCBI lineage: Eukaryota > Metazoa > Chordata > Aves > Passeriformes > Eulacestoma > Eulacestoma nigropectus. The sequence continues at coordinate 140,299 of VZTE01005595.1, forward strand.
CTGTCAAACGAAATTGTTCCATGATTCTGTGACTTACTGAAAGTACTCTGAGGATTTCCCCATAGACTATGACATTAATGACTGGTCCTCGTTATTCAGACAGGTCTCTGAAGTGATGCGAAATGTCTTGAGCATGTCTGAAAATTAGCCATAGCTCTTTTCAGGCTGTATGTGACACGACACTTTTGGTCATTTTTCTGTCTGTGGAAACAGAGTAAAGTGTTCAGGACTCATGCTCAAAAATCCTGGCTCCTTAGGAAAGTCACAGATTAAATCCCAAAATGAGTGATCTCTCAATACAGTGGAATACCTGAATTTAGGAAACAATATCTAGAAATTATCTCAAGCAAAAATATTTACAACTATTTAAAGATGACCGACACCTTCACCATCTTGGCATGTATGACACATTAAACCTCAGTGTCCAAATCTCCAATATAAACACTTAACTACCATTATATCAATTACAACTTTAAACTGTCAGGCTACAAATGCAACTTCCTTTTTAATTTAGTGGTCCTCTTAAGATTATGTACTTCCACCATCAATGTTTAAACTTATCTACTTTATTGCAAGGAGAAGGAATTCTATGAGGCCCCGGTTTTGATTTTTTTTTTTGCATGAGAAAATGAGAGTGAGAAACACGCTTGCATACTGGCATGCTATTCGATGCACATCTAGAATGAAAAAAAACCACAAAAAACCAAAAACCCAAACCACCCCCTGCCCCCCAACAACAACAGCAACAAATTCAGCCTCAAGTAAACAAACACTAAAAAACCCAAAAAAAGACAAAATGGGAAAAAAAACCAAAATAACAAAAAAACCCAAAAAAACCCCACAAAAAACCAAAAAACAACAACAAAAAAACCCCAAAAAAAACCAAAAACAGGTGTGTTGGAATAACTCTAGAAAGTTCTTGTAAATATGTTTTATTCACAAAAAAGGCCCTTGGCAGTGTTTTCAGTCCTGTCATTTCAATAGTAGACTGCTTGGAGTGCTGCTTCCAGCAGAAACATCTTGTTTTGCTATATTGGGTGAGTATCTACTGCTTCTGACTCCCAAGGAGTCAGTTTCTGGCAGTCAAGTTTTGTTGCAAAAGTGTTTGAGTGTATAAAATGTGTAACTATTTATACGTCCAGAGGGCAATTTAAGTTTTGCCAGGCTTATACTTATCACTAAGAAATTAAGTTACAGCCATCCTACCACCTTAAGGTGAATAAAGAGGAATAATGGCATTTTTGAGGCAATCTGTGACTCAAGAAGATTTTTCAGTATAGGCTCAAGGTCTGTTTTGGCCTTGTGTCCCAGTGAATGCAACAGAAAAAAACCAGCAACCTCCACAACCATAAGGAAAAAAAAAAACAAACGAACAAAAGCCAACAAACCAAATCCAGAACCATTTCATTTAGGACTCCATATTTAGCAAACAGATTTTTTTTCCTCCACTGTTGCAGACCAAGCACGCACCAGATAAACAGATTATGTCTTTCATATTAACAACCTATTGAGGAGTCAGGGGACCAGATCACTTAGCCTGGAGATTTATGAGCTTCTGACTGTCCTTTCTAGGTAAAAAAAATAGGATTTTCGCACAGGTTGAGGACCCTTCAAGAGTCATGAATAAATGAGATGAGTTGTGCTTGTTACTGTGGCACTTCTCAATGTTAAGATGTCAGCAGGACAAAAATTAATTCAGAAATAACCTCCCCTCTTTCTGTCCCTGCAGGAGGCTCCAGGGTACCAATAGGTACCCTCAAAGTGAGAGGATAGTAAATCATCGCCCAAAAAGTCTTTGTGTCTCTCTAGATGATGAGCTTGAGGAGAAGCCTGCTATGGACATTTTGGAGGCAGACTGAATAACAGACAGACGGCAAAATTCCTAATCAGCTCAGAAATACAGCAAGAGAGATTGTAGGCACTGACAGTGTCCAAGCTCTTCAACAAAATGTTCCCTACTAAAATAATAAGCTTAGTAAAATTCTAGGTGTCTGGGGATATGAACCCGTGCTATAAGGAAAGTCAAACCCTTACTGCACAAATCCACAGTAAGCTGGCCCACCTGTCAAATTATTCCTCACACAAATCTCAAAATTAATTTACTTTAGGTGCGACTTATAGGTATGTAAAGCAGACATCTGAGAAACTTAAAAACCACTTAAAACTGTGATGGACTCTTCCTGGAGAATGAATGTATCACAGGAAAAAAAAAAA
>VZTE01005595.1:142589-164788 GCA_013397775.1 Eulacestoma nigropectus
CATGTTATTAATGAGTGGGCTATGAAGGAGGAAATCTTTTTAGAATCTTTTTAGGCCCTGCTAGGCAAACAACAAGGGCCCTGAGGCTTGGCACCCGCAAAATATAAATAATGTGAAAATAATTAAAGACCCTGACTTCTCTCAGACACAAGAAATGTTCAAGAACTCACAAGACACAAATAATTTTTTGGAATTATGAGGCAATACCTTATTGGTTTCCATCAAAATCAGAGCAGGGTCTTTGTCCTATGCTGCTACTACCAGTACTTTTATTGCTATTACTACTAGATAAGTAGAAACCTTAAAAATTTTGATCTTCTTTTAGTCATCTTCAATTCTTAACTTTTTCAATTTTCTTAATTATTTCCATCTTAAATAATCTTTCCCTCTTGACATCTACTCGGAAATTGTACTTTATGCATCTGCTCCATTCTATCCTTCCAAATACATTTCTAGCCCCTTCTACACCTGTTCCAGCTTAAGTCCCTTGATGAAACCCAGAAGCACAAGGAATTGCTCAAAGTATTTCCAATGAGACTTTATCAGTGTCTTGTACTTTAATATTAAAAAATCAGTTTTTGTATGAAATGAAAAATAAAAAGCTGATCCATTGCAAAACTTTGGCTTTTCATGGCTGTACCAGGCAGGTATCTCATGGTTGTGTTGAGATCAACGCATTTGTAAAGATCTTGCCCGTCCTTGCTGCCTCCATGAACAACAAAAACTCTTTCCTTTCCAATTCTTCTTGTCACTAAAGTCTAGTGTTTAATAATGATGTTTCAATTCCCAGTATCCACTGAAACGTTTGAGATTAATGTGTGACAACCTTATAAAAAATAAAAAAAACCTGTCCTTGCCTTTAGCCTATGTAGTATAACATAAGAGGTAGAATAATATGAAAAATGCTATCAATTTACTGTACACTAGCTTTTCAAATGTATTCTTCCTGGGCTCAATGGCATAGCACGAGTGCAAAATATATGTGCAACCAGAGCACTTTTCCTGTGCTGAGAGTTGCGTTATTTAGTCCCCTATCTATCATTTAATGGCAATGTAGCAGTCCTACAGCCACCGCCTGCACCTTCTTTATACAAGTTTTCCAGTGCAAAAGTTTATCTGATTTGTTTTTAAGAATCAGAAACATTGCATATTTCATGCTAGATGAAGACTTTCATGGTGCTGCTGTGTAGAAAGCTGCACTAAAGCAGAAATAACAACTGGGAACTGTGTCACAACAGAATGCAGAAATTAAGCTGAAATGAAAGGACTTATTTTTCCATTTGCAGAAAATAAATGAAATGTTTTCGGACCAAGATAACAAATGCAAAGTCATTATTTCAAATATTTCTAATGAGCAGAATTGAATGGAGATTTTGCCTGAAAAGTGTGACCTGAAAGAAAAGAGAAGGCAAAAAAATCTCATTTTAAAGTTTGATTCATAGCATCATCTCTGGAGGTGGGTGAGGTGCTGGCCTTTTGACTCCAGTCATTACACAAAGGGGAGAGAGAAAAGCCAACTACTGACTGAGAGCAGGAAATATGATGGCCCTCCTACGGAGTAAGAAAGACTAAGAGGATTGTGTGATCAGACAGCCCCTAGGAAGCTGCTTTTAGAACTGTCTACACAAAATTAAAAAGGTTTATTTAAAAAAAAAAAAAAAAAAAAAAGTAAAAAAACTGTCACAACCCTGTTGCTGCCCTGACAAACTTTAAAAAGGATGTATATGCTCCATGCAGTCAGCAGTCTCGGGAGCAAATGTTTCTCCTTTAGTAATGGATCACGGCTGGTTTCAGCAACGGGCTGAAAGCTTCAAGTTTGGCATGACCGAGCATTCACGCAGCTTAAGCAGCGGCGTTTGACACAAGTGATGGCAAACCTGGATGGATTAAATGCCTACTTTGAATACAGTAACAGCGACAAAAACATCTACGAGAGTGAGCAAGTAAAACTTGTTCGACGGGTAAAGCACAACAGTATGAAAAGCATTGAGGGGAATGAAAACTGGAGGGGAGATAAAATGTGCAGAAATTAAAACCTCATGTGAGAATCTTGGCCTGAATTTTTCTCTGCACAGAATTTCTTATTGTCAATCCCTATTAAATACATGAGAAAGATTTGGTAAAGAGTTAGGATAAAAAAGTATTTGCTAGAGAGCGGTTCTAAACTTCAGTAGCAAGAGTTCAATTGGTATTAATAAGATTTAGATTAGGACACAGATTCTCATCTTTAAAAGTCTTGTACTCTAGGGAAATTCACAACATGCAGGAGAGGATTATTTTCACTAAACTTCTTCAAAAACCCTCTTCAGGTTTTGCTGAAAGAATGTGGTGTAAAGAATTCAGACAATTTGAGTTGCAGCAGAAGTTACTTTGCGAAATAATATTTACAGTCATTATTAATTTTTTTCTCATTTTATTAAACACTGCAATCATGACCCAAAAAAAAAAGAAAAAAAAAAAATCTTTCATGTAGCTTTCAGGGTAAAGGTAGGATGATGCAAAATATCTGAATTCAGGAAATGACAGAAACTTGACTTCACAAAGGCGTGGTGTGAAAGTATTATCTTTTTTTTCTTCTAGTGTTGCCACCAATTGTTTAATTTTTACTCCATATGAAGAACAGGAAGCTCTTTGAATTCACCCATAGCTTTCAGAGCAAAAGTGATCCCCAATAGTACGGTAGCATTCACAGCATTCAAGACGGTACAGAATTGGTTTGAAATCTTTATATTGAATATATACAAAGAATATATATATATTGAATAAATATAAATTGGTGTGCCCACTTCACAAAGACGGCTTTCACTACTATATATTTTGCTGTTAATTTATAATTAATTATTCCTATGTCAACAACACATAAAACCTCTAATAGAGACCCCAGGTGAACAAGGCTCCTTAAAATATGTCTACACTTCTCAGACCTGAACAATTTATCACCAAAAAAGAAAACATCAACAAGGTTTCAGAAATTTTCCATAGCAGGAAAACAGAATGATCATTCCCCTTAATTTTTTGAGTCCTTTATGAAACATCTAGAAACCTAGATTTATCATTCTCATATGCTTGCTAATTACAGCAGGAAACAACCATGGACAGGAAGTGATGAAGTGATGAATGATAAATATTTTACATTTGCTTTGTTTGCCAATTAAATTGTTCACCATGACACATTGTTACTTACCATACTTTAAAATCTGGTCTCAAAATAGAAAATACCGAGGGAAAACAAAACAAAACAAAACAAAACAAAACAAAACAAAACAACCAAAAAAACCCCAAAATCAAAACCAAAACAAAAAGAAAAAAAAAAGAAAAAAAAACAAACAAAACAAAACAAAAAAAATGAAGCACCAGGACATTTTCTGAAAGGAACCTTTGCTTGAAATTAAATTTACCTGAAATTTTAAAAGAAACCCTTCCTTCCCTCCTTCCTTCCTTCCTTCCTTCCTCCTTTCTTCCTTTCTTCCTTTCTTCCTTTCTTTCTCTCTCCCTTTATTCTCTCATTAATTCCCGTCTAAATGCAGATCTCTACCTCTTCTGCTCTCCCGCAGTGACAGGAAACTGAAGAAAATTGATGCACTAACAGTTCTAATATGACATTCTAAAAGTGACTTTTTGATTTTCAATTAACCTTGCGCAAAGAGGAAATATTGAAATTCCCCCCTTTGTTCCTGACTGTGTGCATTAGCCAGGCTGGTGTTGGTAGGAGTGAACAGGAGGGGTTGGGCTGGGGAGGGGGAAGCTGGCACCTCATTCAGGCACTCCACTGCTATTTGCACAAAACGAGACAAGACTACCCTGCAATAATTACTCTCTGAAGGGGGAAACAGGTAGGAGAGAGAGTGCTCTTGTCATTTGTTTGACTTAATTGTATGCTTTTATGAGCCGTCTGGCTGGAAGGATTAAAGTTACTTTTAATAACACTTCTTTTCAAAAGAATCTGATTTGAGATTTCCCAGCAGGGCTGCCTACCAAGCAGCAGGACCTTTTTCTTCCCTCCAGACCCCCATTCCTTCAGCATTCCCCTATCCTCCCCCTGCGAACACCAGCATTGTTCTATTTGTCTAAGAGAAGCCAGGGTGGATAGCATGGCATGAAGTAAAATTTTTATATTCACTTAAATAAAAAAGTAAATAAATAAGTCTATGAAAAAATATGCCTAAAACAGCCTTTCACAAGATACTGGACAGTGGGAAAGTGAGACATCATCATACAGTCTGGTTTTCCTTCAGTTAGTTTAGATATGTTCATTACACGCCTACAGAGCAGACTACAGAATGGGCCAGGAGTATTTCTACAAAGCATTTTTAATTTAGAAAATAGAAAAGTATAATTAGTCAAAGTGAAACAAATTTCTTGGGAAAATGTAAGAGTCTGGAGAATGCTCTCTTGATATCATGGGGAACTCCTTCATAGAAGTAAGTTTTCAAAGCTATTTGGTGTGTCCATGTGTTAATGCACTTCAATTTAGTTTACATTTTGTCATCAAAGTATGCATAAAGCATACATAAAGAAAAACAAAACAAGAAGCACAGCCATGTAATGTGGGAATTAAATTGTCTCTTCCTAGCATATTATCCAGGATCCTCTGTCTGTCAAGAATATGGGTTAATGTGATATTAACAGTCATTATCCAGCAAACTGTGAACTTATAGATGAGGGTTGGCCAGCTAAATATCCTTTCCCTTTGTCAAATGTGCATTTTTAAACTATTATTTAAAGTTTTTGTAGAAGATATTGCTCGCTGGCACTGTGAACCGCAGAAACTTTAAGTCAGCCACCCTCTATTAGTATTGTTTAATTTTCATTTCTAAAATCCACAGCCTAAATTTTCATTTTGTTGATTTTCCTTCTGGCTTAAGAGTAACAACAAAAAATAACATCCGTTTCAGAGGGAACATAGTTACTCTTTTACCTAAAGGCTATCACCTAAGATAGTTAAACTTGCTTGTTGTTTTTTTTTAAATTCAATTTCATTGTCTATTTACACAAGTATTTACAAACTCTGTCCCCCATTTATACGCCTTCTCCTCATTATTTTAAATATGTGAGCATACCTTCTATAATACCAGCAGAATCATCCTTGTTTGACTTTTCAGCTGCCTGGGAAAGAAGTGTAATTTTTTGCTAATGTTTTAATGTACCCAATGTCAAACTCCTAGCTTGCAAACATTTCACACCTGACACATTAATGCATTGCAGGTCAATTGCTCTTCTGATTCCATTAAAAGGAAGAAGATGCCCTTTCAGACATGAATGTACATCATAATACACTTAATTCACTCTCACATCCCAAGTCCAAAGTCCAAACCACTTTTATGTCCACAGCAACAAATAACAAAAAAATTATCTGGCATTCTTGAAGCCTGAGTTGATTTCTACTCAAGAATCTCCATGTCCACTAGCAAGAACAGCCTTTGGATAATCAACATTAGCCAATATCTAAGTGATTGTGACACCAACATCACGTGGCAAAAATACCTGTGCCTCATCATGATCACGGATTGGAAGTTGGTTCTTCTGCATCCTGAGTGAGCTCTGTTCAACACCTCACTGAAAAAAGTTCACTTGACAGTAAGCCAATTCCTCTTTTTGACTTGCTACATAATCTATATATTAAGTAGAGAGAAAACAAAAATCAAACTTAGGTTATTCAGTTCTGAATTAAATGATTTGGCATTGCTTTATTTTCAAGGGGCCTATTTGTTAATTTACTTATAAAAAGCTTTTAAAAATTTAGGGGTAAACAGAGGGCCATCAGATTATCCATATACTTTTGTGTTCTTTTCTCTCTTGAAAATCTTGACAGCTGGGAAGTGTGTTTCCTTTTGAAATCTACTTGAATGCATATTTTATTTATAAAAAGTCTTATTCCTCATGTTTTTATCATTCTTTATATGCAAAAATTTGAACTTACGTCCTGTATGGAACAAAGGTAATCATCTCCTCTATTTAATTTTTCGTTTTAACACAAAATCCCATTCTTTGAGCCATGGAGGAGGTTTATTATCCTTGAATGCTTACAGAAACAGTTATTGCCTGAATAGCTTCAGGCAACTACGTAGGGTGGACAGAAGCAGCCTTTAAGTTGTCTTGGTAGGAGACACGGTTACTTCAGGAGGTCACATCACTCAACACCTAAAGTTTTGATCTCAGACAGCACGCTCGAAAAGAAGCAAGCACCTTCTTTTTTCCAAACAGAGAAGGTGAGGTTAAAAATTGGAAGAACCTGCACACCAGTGTATTTGTACACCTTTATCTATTTTCCAAGGAGCCTTCACTAAGCCAACACAATTATTTGCATCTCTAAGTGCCCTGGATGCATAAACAGTATAGTTCAAACCCTGACTGAACCATGTTCTCACGTGAGCTACCTCTAAGTAGGAAATTAAGCAATAAACAGATGATCAGCAGTGTTGGGTAGTTTCTTCCCCCATCTAGGGAATACCTACATTTGTTCTTTTTCTTTTAACTGAGACATAGCTGCTAATACATTATTGGCTTTTGAAAATATTGCCTGAGTTATCTCCCCAGTCTTGGCTGTACGTGGAATTGTGAGGAATTTTATTGAAGAACCGAGTGGATTTAAATCATCAGGCTTAGAGCATATTTCTGTGTTTTTCAAGTGGAAATATCCAAGAAACAGCAACTCTTGGCTAGCCTAACAGAAAACAGAATATCTTGTGCAAGTAACCTTTTTAAGCTACAAATTATAAAACAGTTGTAAGATGACTAACAATGAATTATGCTATCAAACCAGGAGAAAACAACAAACTGCAAAGTCTATCTAGAAAAATTAAGAAGTGAAAGAAAATTGAAATATGGTTGGGTCTTGCACAAACTTTGACCCTCTAAGTCCCATGTTTTGCAGGCACTCTGAAGATCCTAACACACCTCCCTTTTACGATAATGTTGTGTGATAACTCTTAAAAATACTAACATTTCACATTGCTTTCACCAAAACAATGAGCACTGAACTCCTGTTAGATGTTCTTATTTGTTCATCATGAGTGATCAAGGACTGAACCCTTCTTTATAGCCTTTGTTAATATTTAAAAAAAACCAAACTAAAAAAACAACCAAAAATGAACCCAAAAATCCCCTCAGTATCTTTGGCAAGCCTCATTATTTTTTAAAGCCAGACAGATGCTCTAAAAAGGCAGCAAATACATAAACTGTTTCTTTCTTCTATAACTGCAGTTAAATAGGATGAAAGTTCTTTTTCTTGCTCTCTCTCTACAACCTCATGCAGCAGGTCACTACAGTAATGATCTCTCACAGCTGGTTCCCTCATTAAGCTCCTCAGTGATTATATCTTATTAGTTCTCTCGTGTAAAACCCAGAAGTTATACACATGATGAAATAACCCCTTGATTCATATTCACATATACACAGAGTTCAAGTATGACATATGCAACTTTACAGGGGATTTTGAAAGAGTATCAGGAATAAACCTGACTGACAATTTCACCACAAACAAATTTAGGAATCACACAGAAGTCCACCTTCCCTGTTCATGCTGAAATAGTGAAAGAGATAAGCTGCTGCACTGAGGCTAGTAAATTAGACAGAAGATATTGCTACTTTTGATCTTAGCCATAACAATAGTTAGGATGTGCAGAAAATTGGGTTGCACAGCACAGAGATCTCCATGATGAATCACAGCTCTGATTAGTGCTGGAAATGTTTTTTCCCTTTTTTGTGAATCCATCAAAATATTATTGACCATTTCCACATGAAAAAAAGTCCATCTCCTTGTTTACAGTTTATTAACATTTGGGACTTTCTGGGCTTCTGAAATCCATGCTATGTTTGCATAGCTGAAGCAGTTGTCCTCAGTTCAAGAACTGATAGCACTGACAAAATTTTGCTGCTGTCTAGTCATGACCAATCCTGAAGTCTGTGTGCTTGTTCAATGTGCTTTCTTCTATCTCCTTTAATGAAATATTTTCTTCCTTTTTTTCTCCTGATTTTTTAAAATAATTGTTACTTCCCTGAACTGTTTTGTTCCACATGAATTAATCTTTTTTTTCCTAATTAAGGAAACAAGAATAAATATCTTATATTAATGTTGTAAAAAAAGTTTTCTTATACCACGTTTCTGTGGAATCAAACTGCTGAATACAACCTGTGTTAATGAAACCTGTTTTGAATGCTTCAGATATCTGAATCTGTTTCTTCTCTGAACTCCAGCTCTTGGTGAAACTGTATTCAAATGTCCAACTTTTCTTTTCAAGTGAATTCTTTTCTTCTCCAATGTCTCATTAGTCATGGCTGGGCTTCATACCCCTTCAAACATCCCACTAATTTTATTAATTTAGTTTGATAATGATTAGTCCTAGGTGCAGCTGTACAAATAGAGTGTAGCATCAATGAATTTGTCACTCAGAAGAGCGATTAAAGGAGTCAAGTCTCACATATTTATTCCGTAACACAACGGGTGCACAGCTTTCCCAACATGTGCTCTATACTCTTGCATCTCCTAGTCTTGGTCTCAGGCCGTTGGTGTTTCTTTGTCTGAAATGTCTGAGTTTCATCAGTTCAGCCAATTCCAAGCAATGTACGTAAGGAAAAGTACAGTGATGTTTCCATATGTTCCATTTGAGATTTACGTGCTTGGCTAGCTCCAAATGGCTGAAACTGAAAACATCAAAATTAGCGAGCTTATAAAATTCATCAAGAAAGGATAGATAGCGAAGCCTCAAAAAAAATAAGATTTATTGTTATGAATATTTAAATATGGCATATTTACAAATGCACACAGGCCATTTTTCATTCTATTTTTCATGGTACCCTCAGGCTAACACCATTTAGCATACTGGGTGCACATCAAGTCCCTTTAGATTTAAATTATCTTAACTGCTAAAAGCTTTAGAGTGATAAGCAACCCAAATTTCAAGACCTGTTGGGCAAAATAGTTTCTCTTGCACTTCTTGGGAGAAAATTTGGCCCTCCTAGGAAAAAGAGGGGAACTTATCTTCACTAAAATTGCAGTTTAAACTTTTAAGAGATGCACAAATGAGTAATTCTGTGAATTTTACATAAAAAGAGGGTGAACAAGAGTTACAGCTTGGGTTGCTGGCAACCCTAGCAATTATCTTCCTTAAAAAGTATTTGGTGTTGGCTACTCAAATTTAAGATCACATTTTGACTCTCCTATTATGGTACTGTACTTGCAGTAACATATAGCACATTTTTATCTGTAATTGTGGTTTTGAATGACTGATGTTCTCCATCAACACACGAAGACACAATTACCTTTCCCCTTTCCTTCAGTGTCTAGAGAGTCATGAAACTTTCAGGGACATTAAGGAGAGCATTCAAGAAACTGAGGGATTTGTTGATGCTATTTATACACTTAAAAATTAGGCATTTTAACCAAAGCTGTCCACTCTGGTTTTAAAGTCAGCAGCAAGAACAAGCCAGTTTCCAAGAATAATCTCTAAAATTCTCTAAAATATGGTGGACGTATCCTTTAGAAGGTGCTTATTTTCTCAGTAATTGGATGACAATTAAAAGGTTACATATTTAATATCTAAAGTTAGGTGAGTGGGGCAACCATTTACCGTTTGGTGGCTTCACCACAGTATGAAGGTGAGGTATGTTTTGGGCTGTGTTCTGTATCAAGCAGCAGTGTTTGGTGTCACTCTTGAATGAGAATAAGCATTTTTGGGTCTTTTGAGGTCTTTTCTGCAGAGCTGACTGTGCCTCATTGAATTGAAGCCAGACAGCATTGGAGATTCGTCTTTGTTCTTTGATACTCATCCTTTGGCCCCATATGACTTCTGATTTTCAAAAGGATTTAGCTCAGACACATCTGAATCTCAATTTGTCCCTACTATGTCTGATTTTCAGCCCTTAAGTCGCACCTGACCATAAGCAGAATTGCCATAAATTTGTTTTTCATTAATAGTCTTTCAGAGTTGATGTGAGATAAGTATGGGGTTTTTTCTTGTTTTGCCGTGCTTTGAATTTTTTTTAGCAGCTTGGGGGGTTGTTTGTTTTTGGTTGCTTGCTTGGGGTTTTTTGGTGTTTTGAGGGGGGGGTTGTCTGGTTTTTTGTTTGGTTGGTTTTGGTTTTTTTTTCACTGCTATGAGATTGAAATTATCACAGAAACTTCAGAAAGCACACAGAAGAAACCATAGAAATTACTCCAATAGCCATGGAGTTACTCCAGTGCAGTGCATGGCCCTCAACTAAGCTTTCTGCAGAATTTCAAGTCATTCCCTTAACCTTAAATGGCTCTTCCACAAGAGCTGAACAGTTCCAGGACAGCACCACCAGCTTTAGCCACAGGCAAAACTGGCATTTTCCTAAGACAGCCAATTGCCAATGGGAATAATGCAGTTATGGTATTACTCTCTTTTGTTGGCATAATGAAAAGTCAGATCTGCTGTTTTTGCCATTGAGGGAGGGGCTGTGGGAGAAGTTCTTCTGTTTCAGAAGAGAAGTTATTTTCAGTCAACAGCAGCAATTATCTGCATTTCATCAGACAATCATCGCTTTCCAGGGATGAGCTCTCGTTCATCCCATCGCAAGAAAAGCAGCAGTACTACCTCTCTGGGTCTAATTCCTTCTTTTCTTTTATACTCCTTTCCTTCGTTTATTTTTCTTTTTGTTATTTTTACCTCCACTTCCCATAACAAAAATATCCCAACTCTAGTTACTGACTAGAAAGATTAAAAATTCACTTTCCCCCAACACTGCCAAGAACTCTGGTGTTTGTTCTAGTTCCTGTTCAGGGTCTTGTCCTGTAATTTTAGGTCATAATTAAAGTTATCCCATCTATGCTGGACTTCTGACTTTTCTTTTCCCCCTACCAAGTTTCAACTGCTTAAAATAGAAATATTTAACAAAGGAAAGAGAATGAATTTTGATGCCACCAACTTTTAAGCAATTTAACTCGTCACTGTACTATCCTTAGCATAAATGAACCTTAGTCTAGGAGCTGCATGATCAAATGCAGTTACAGAATAATTTAGGCCAGTGGAATATTTCAGTCATGAAATAGAAATTCATTCTGGGCCCATTTAAAACTCTCACTCGTCACTTGCTCCTGAGAGCTGGGTTCCATACAGATGTGTAAGCTCCCGAACAAGCTTAGAATAAATTGCTCAACTTCGTATCACTAGCTGGGATTGTCAGCTCATGATTCCCAACCCTATAATATCTTGCAAGTGTGACAGAATGTGATAGTTTCCAGAAACTTGTAGAGATAACTAGAATATAAATATCCAGACAAAAGATAGTCTTTGCTGAGAGTAGATTATTACCTTCTGGGTCAACGGCTCTTCTCTTCCTATAGTGTTCTTATTACAAAACTACTTTTAAATGAGTAATAACGTAGAAAGGGATCAGAGGTCACAATAATGACCACTGTAGTATCTTCAATTTTATGGCCCAAATGATTGAACAGGGGATTGAATATTAGAAACCATATATTTTATTTGAAGACTAGCCTATAGCCAAGTAGAAACCCTAGATTAGTTATTTTATTGCTCTGTGTTTTAGGTATCAATAAACTAGGAATAGTGACACTTAACATCTTTAAATACTACAGCATGGAAAAAACTTAAAGGGACTTTATAAATGTGACATAATATTACTGGTAAAAAGACTTAAAGTATTAACCATATTATTGCATTCCACTGTATTTTTAAATTCTATTGCCTCACTATTCATTTTATTTCTGGACAGTGATATTTCAAATCTTTAAGCAGCTTTGACAGTTGTCATTTAATTTCCCATTGGAGCCCAAATACTTAAAGAGTTCACTGCTCTTGGGGTATATGTATGATTCCTTACAATTAGTACCGTATTCTTTGATAGGTGTAGCCACTGGGATTGACATGATCAGGTTCAGTAGTTCATTGACACAGGAAGCCAAAAATGGAGTAAGTGGCTTATTATTTCTCTGCTTTTCCTGCTCCTTTTTGATGTTGTACTCTCCACTCTAAAGGAAATGGAAAGAGGGATCTAATCTTCATCCAGCATCCCTTAAAATTTAGGAGCATGACTTGGTCTCATTCTACTAAGCATCTTTTCTGCTTAATCTGCATTCATAATTCTTGATAATTACACTGCCTGAACCTTTATATTTCTTGTATGAGTATTCCACAAGTCTTTTTTGGCCCTTTGTTGGTTACATATTTAAATATTTATGCTTGGCTTTGTTAAAAATCCGCTCTTTCTTGTGTTACAGTGATGCCATACACCAGCATCACAATGTTATAAATGCTTATATGCAACCTGTGGTCACTATTTTAGCATGTTTGCACTTTCCTTTAAGGCAAATATGAATTCTTTCTTGCTTAGTATCCTTCTGTTTCCTGGGTTCAGCAGGACTCTCCTAGGAAAAATCTCTAAAGCAAAATAACAAATAAACACCAAAACTTAAGTCATAGCACAACCAATATGGTTTGACAGATTTACTCATTCTGCAACAAAAGTTCAAGTTTATTTTTTTATAGAAGTTAGAAGGTAGTTTGGGGTAAAAGATATGCAAGTGGTGGACAGTAAGAGTATTGCTATAATAACTGAGTGCTGTCCATTTTGATGTCAGACCTTTTAATTTGCAGGTCTTTTTAATTCTTAGAAATACTGCACAAAAAAAGAGCCACTAATGTGTGGATACAGAAATAAATAGACAGTATTTATTTATCCTCTCCACTCTTTTATAAGAAAAACGGAGTGTATTTCTGAGGCACCCTTTATGTACTGTGATGGAAGACACAATAAAGCCTTGCGGTGCTGTGGCTGTTGTGTCACAGCTTTAATGGCAAGAAATTTCCTGAAAGAAGGTATTCAAGTTAACAGAGAGGTTAGCTCGACATTAAAATAAAACAGTTCAGTGATTTCAAATTAAATTACTGTGAAAATTTTTGTTCTTCATAGGATTGGGTTATTGTGACCTTTCATTTCATTTCAAGATTAAAAGAGCTGTCAAAACATAAAGATTTTTGATGAGCAGAAATTCTGTATTCCGATCAACTCTAATAAGGCATTTTCTGTGGAAGCACATCACTGAAGCTATCCAAACCATCTCAATTACTATTGATTAGAACATATCTCTAACAGAATGATGTTACCAACTAGTCTCTGAATCTATTAAAAGAGAATGAGTTAGAAAATTATAAAGATCCTTATCATTATTGAGGGTTTCTCCTAACTGTATCTGTTACTTGTTTAAATTCTAAAACAATGAAGTTAATATATTTTTACTTTTTTTTCTTTTTTTTTTTTTAATATATATTTTCTCTGCTGGGTTTTGGAGAAGTGCATTTCTCTAGAAAACTTACCTCACGTCTAATGCTTTTGGCTTAATAATATTTTGTGCCACTGAGCTCCACCAGCCTCTCAGTACTTTTAATTTTAAATAGCTTTCCTTTTGATCATTTTTGATCTATTGTGTTTTAAAAACCTTCATATTTTTTAAAGACATGTAGAAGAATATTCATGAATACCTAATATATTTCTATAAAATCATTTGCTGCATAACAACTCCGATGTTACTTTTATTTCTTTCCAAACCAAGCAGTCATCATTACTTTTATATCTCCTAACTAGCTGGTATTTTGAGGCTAGACAACCAAAACATGCAGGTTCCAAGGCAACATTAAATAGAGTGTTTATTTAAACATCTTCTGAAATTTGTTTGCCTGCTTGACCTAACTACTGGCTTAAATGCGGTGAGAAGGCTTTTTAACACCATTAGCATCTGGATTCCAGCCAAAGAAAATCTCCTTACTTTATATCCCTTTAGACTGCACTGGTGAAACAGCCTAAAAGTAGGTTTGGTGTCCTTTAATTCATTTCAAATGGGAAGGGAGCTCATGGACTGTATAACAGGGAGACAAAAAATTAAGGTTCTGAAGGTTAAATGGCCTGTCCTGGGCTGGACATTTCCTAACATATGTGACAATATGATTGCTTAGTTCTGCGCAGTTATGAGAGAATTCAATCCTATATGGTATGGTAACTTCAGGCAGAATATGCTTTTTGAGATTGTGTTGGAGAGACATTTTTCTCCTCTTTTAATCCAAGATGAGGGTTGCTTCTTCGTGATTTTTTTTTCCCGCTCTCTTGTGTTAATGCCTTTAGCACAATGAAATTGAGCAGTCCAGATTTCTAATGCAAACTGCTCAGGGACAAGATGCTAACTGATTCTAAGTGTTTTGTTGAGAGCCACTGTTTAAGTAAATATTACAAAATACGGTTATGTAGTATATAATGTAGATTGAAGCCCTTGAGCAATGTATTATTCATAAAATACATCACTTTATCAGTTTGATCATGTTTCTTTTCTTTAAAGAGAGAATATGACAAGGATTTTGGTCCTGTTACTGAGGCAGCATGTTCAATGGCAGGAAAGACACATCCTTGAAAGGTCCATTTTCTTTTTCAGACCAGATTTTTGATTATCTGGAGAAAAGATGTGGTTTTCTTGAGATGCCCTTTCTTATGATATAACAGATCGATCACTCTTGGGTATTAGAAAGTAAACTATACACCATTTTCAACAGCATGATTGATGGTATCAGCATTTTCATTGTCTGTACTTTGTTAATATTTTATGCTTTGCTTGTGTATATTTATTTCACTAATTTAAATGAAAGTTATTCTGTAATTTAAAAAAAAAAAAAATATATATATATATATATTCCATGACAGTATGCCGGTAAGAAAAAATACCACATTATATCAAATAAAGTACAAGAAGCAGGTTTACAGGTTTAGATCTATTTATGTAGTATTGGGTTCTACCACCACTTACGGCTTCTAACTGTGGTTTAGGTTCTCCTGTAATTCATACGCTCAGCATACAGAATAAAACCAGGAATCTGTGTGAGGAGAAGTGGAGGCACAAAAAGGTGAAGATCACTGTCTGAGATAAGAAAAATTCTTTTCAGCATGAATTTATTACAGTTTATTATAACAATTTATTAGCAATGAAATAAGAAAATGCGACAAGAACAATACTCACAGCAGAGTGCGCAGGATAGATGAATTACTGGAACCCAGTGCTACCCCACAGCAAATGCCAGCAAAACTAAGAAACTCACCCCTTTTTGTGGCCCCTGCGAATGGTCCCCGGTCCTGCCCATGACCCTTCAGGCCGCTGCAAAAATTGGCCAGAACCAGGACAGTGTTGGAATGCTCATGCAACAAGAATTCCACAACACACAAGGAGTGAACCACTGTCCTTGTGCTTATGTGTGTATGTCGTATTTCCTTGTGGCTGGTCAATGTCGGCATGGATAAGTTTAATATCTGTTAGAATTATCGATATCTGTTAGGCATATTAATAGGCTTATTAATATCTGTTAGGCGTATCAAAGGACAAACTCTTGCAACGGTATTAAAATGGTAAGATAAAAAAGCAAGTCTTTGTTGGAAGCTCCTCCACGCCTCCATAGTTCTGGGCTATGGGCACACCTGGTATAGGATTTCTACAATTTTTATAATTTTAACAAATTAGCCTATCTAACAAATATCATCCAATTAGAAGAGCAGTTGTCAGGTAATCTTCCCCCGGGTACTGCTCCACTGGAGTTGGTCCAGGGCCTCTTTGCCCCATTTCTCCTTGTGTCTTCTCAGATTCTGGTTGGAAAACAAAATGTCCTTCTTGATGGTTCTCTTCTTGAAAATAAGACTAAACAGTATTTCCGAAATGTGTTAGCAGGTTAGCCTGTTGCTCTAAAGCCTTAGGGAACGGGTAGGAAAAATACCAGGAGTTGTATAACCACGTATTAATAGTTCACAAAGCTACAAATATATGAAAAGTGAATAAAAGCTGAAATCTTTAGGCATCAGTATTAGGAGTCATGGGCATGAGCGAGCATTTTGACAAACTTCTAGAGGCTCTGTGCGAGGTGTGTTGTATCATGTCTGAGGAATGTTTACGGTTACAGTCTGTACACAGCTTCACACAGATTCATACTGAAGAAAAGGTTTTGGATGAAGAAGGAAAGATTAGGACCAAAATACCTTAGGGATGAGTAAGACTTTTTCAAAATATTCTTACAGGTTATACAACCATGCATAAAGTAGTTTTTGGATGCTAGTGCTGCCACAAATAATTTTTGAACCAGTTTTTGAAACAATATTCATTATAGACTTTATTCCTCTATCTGGGCTTTACGAATTCTGTTTATATTACCCCTTTTGAATAATATTTCTTTCAATATTGCATAATCTTTCCATATTATTTCCAAAACTGATTATTTGTTGCCCAATTCTATCCTCCTTCTCCATACACTGAGTAGAAGTGTGCGAAGGAAGAAGTTATACTGCTTTCCTGACCTTTTTTTTTCCCTATTTTTGGCAAAAAACCTGCTATCAGTGGCGGACTGCCTCTTGGTGTTTCAGTGCTGGTATAAGATGACCGTGGGACCTCCATCTCTTCACAACATCAACTGAGAGTCTCCAGATCCCTCACTGCCGTCTCCAACCAGCAGCCTATCAAGTAATGTGCTCAACGTACACCAACCTAAGGAGGGGTAGTCAAGAAGTTTCCATCAGGCATTGAATATTTTATGAAATTTTACTCTTCTAATATAAATTTCTCTGTTTGGCACATGATTCAGGCATTTAATTTTATAAAATACAGTACTTAACCAATATTAATTCTTTATAACTGAGTACAAGTAACAAATTGTAGCAAGCATTACAAGTTCCCACAATAAATTTATTTTCTTGGTTGCTGTGAGAGACTATCAGGAATGTGCTTCCTGCCAAGAACGCACAGTGTGACTTTGAAGATCATACAATATTTTCTGGATTTGATGCTCATCACAAAAGAGGATGAAGCTAATGTGCTAGTATTAAGATACATGATTAGATCTTGCAGAATGTGAGAAGAAGGAACTGTTTTCAGGCTTTGGGAGTATTCTCTGTATTTTAAGGTTCTACAAATTAATTTTATAATACCTCCACTCTCTGTCTTATTCCTCTAATACCTCATGCACGTTTCTTTTTGTTAAAAGAGATCTGTGTGATTTTCATTTTCGTTCTTACAATTTTTTTACACTTATGAACATATACAGTGCATTAGCTGTACAAGTCTGGTCCACAAGAAGAGAATATTTTGATAAGTATGTAGTATGGTCGACGTCAGTGTGATAACTAAAGAGGTATTACACTCATTACGTCTTAATTACTCTAATAGGTTCAAAAGTTCTTTGTTTGGAATGACAGTAGTTACGTGAGGAGAGATTAACATTTTTGATTGATGAAACTGTCAATTAGGAATATCTAGGCAGACCTCAAATTGACAAAGCTAGTATGTTTCACCTCGTTGACGAAATTTTTTTTGAACTTTCCTATTTTTGGAGATTTGCAGGCAGTTTTCACTTCTCTCTGACAATGTGATGCTATACATGTTATGTACTATCATAATTTTTCCTTTTTTTGTTGTCTGTGACCACACAGATGCTCTTACTGAAGACGAGGCGTGTTTCCGTCACTGCTGTGTTTCCAGAGTGAAAGATGGTTAAGCTGTGGTGGACCTGCTGACTCTCACATTGCAATCCATTTCTTTTCTTGGTACATGAAATCTTCAGTTCATTCTGTCATCAGTACTAAATGCCAGATGGATCACACGTGCCTTGATTTCTGATGCGATGATCTGGATGGAAACTGGATGGCAGGGATGTGCAGTGTCTTAGCAGCTGTTTTTTAGCTGAGTTTCCTCTTTAGAGACTTCCTTTTCAGGTATGAAATGCTGGTAGAAAAGACCAGCACATTCATACACATTATGAAAAAATCTTCTCCATCTTCTCCACATAGTTATCAACAATATCCAACTATTTATCACTATTATGTGGTAAATTGTATAATTGTTGTTTACTGTGAAGTTTTTGCTATCATAAATAACGGTGTGGGTTATGAATCATGCAAGTTGCCTCCTACCAGGCCAGCAAAATTATCTTCTCCACACTAATCATCAATATCATTGACCTTTGTCATAAAACTTGAGTCGTGCATATCTATATCCCATTAGAAGTATCATCCCACGACCACCTCTTCGGGTCTATTAAAGTCATGTCAGAAAGAATCATTGACTCCCTGTCAAACACGTCCAGCCTTCCACATTAGTATATCCACAGATGCCTCACTAATCACTCAGCAAACAATGCATGATGCTCACCAGGCAGTGAGAAGTGTGGGAGAGATCTCTGGAGGACCCTGGTCCTCCTCCAGGAGTGGACCTGATGGTGACAGTGATAAATGAGACAGGATACACAATATGCTTCCTCCCCCTTCATGAGTTGCAGGAACAAGTAGACATCGTTGCTCGTTTGTTTTCTCTTTCTTCCTCCTCTGCTCAGGAGTAGAGGAAGAAATGCACTTACTTGATTAGATGCTGTCAGATTTGTAAGGGTTTTCTATTTTTTTCCCCAAGTTCCACTTTTTTGTCATTGCGACTTATCTCCTAGAAACTTAAACCATACACCATCCCTCAGTGGGTGAAGATGTGGTCACGATAACGCTTTTTAAAATAAAGTTGCGTTAAATTTGAAAGAAAGGCATTTGATTGAAGCCCAAACCCTGACTGCATTTTCCAATGTCACACAAGCTATTCAAACAACGTTGAACTGCAGGATTAGATCCTTTAATATTTAGGTCGGCTATTGCATCACTAGAGAATAACTCCAGAGGCATTGGCTCTATTCTTAGCCTACCGATTTAGTGAAGGTTATCAGATTGATACACCTCTTGGACCTCTGTTCCAGCTTCAGCCATTTGCTATTGTCTGAAAGTCTTTACATTTGTCTATTCAAAGTGTAAACTCCTCAGAGCAGGAACTACTCTTCTCTCGGCGAGAAAGAGAAGAGACATTGAAAAACACCATACTGGCGTGAAAAAACACAGAGGAAATCAGGAACAGACAGCTGATTTTCATGGATTCTCAGGCTCCATTGCACAATAAAACTTCAAAAAACTTCATTGTTTTATTAGGGAAGTAAACTAAGTTGAAAACGGGCTCTTTGGGTCTTCAAATATTAGATAGCCCGCTCGGAAAAAACTGACCTTGTCTCTGTTTTGCGCTAATTCCTTTATGGATGAAATGTTGATATTTACACAACCCAAAATAGATGTGTTGAAGTTAAATTTAATAGTCTTTGGAAAAACTGCTTTAATATCCCTAAATGGGTGCAATTCTCTAGCTGCAAATTATAACCACTATTTCTGTATTACATCCATTAGCAAACTCTCAGGGGGGAAAGGAAACAAAAAAGTGAAGGAAAAGAACTGGACATTTCCAAGACTGTATGCTGATAAATATAACATATGCTGAAATGATAAAAATAACTGTGAGAAATACCAGTAATCATGATAATAATAATAAAAAAAAGGGACTTTTGGCAAGGATATAAGTTCATCTGCTTCAGGGCATGAACTAGTTTCTACCTACAAGGGCTTAAGAAGAAATTTCCCCTCTGGGCAAATTGTACTGTTCATCTCTTTCTCTGAAGCATCTGGCGCCAGCCGTTTTTAAAAGTTCATTCCCAATCTATCTGTTCCTTGTGTGCTATGGCAATTTTTATGTTTCTGTGAGCTGAAATAAAATTGTCTTTACCGAAAACTAATTTCAAGGTAAAGATACTATCCGTGCCAACATTATGCTGGCAGGGCACTCTGTGAACTGCTTCTGAACGTGGAGCCAAGTGCAGCCCTTTTGAAGATCTGCAGGCTTAGTCTGACAATTTTGGCACGTGTCTGGTATACTTCAAGGGCGTTGAAGTTTGTGCCAGATTTTCTTCTTTGATTTCCACGGATCTGAATGCACATATCTGGTTCTGGGAGGGGTTATCACACATCTACATCTGCGAAATATAGCCATGCTCTAGCACATGCATATTTCTTTAATTCCTGTGTACTTTGTGGTGACAGGCTCATTCCAGCAGTGAGTTATTTCAAAATCATTTAACGGAAAATATTCTCAAAAAGACGAACAAGCAAACAAGCAACAAAACACAGCAAAAAAACCCCAGATAAACAAGAAACCCACAAACCAGCCAAATAAATGCTCTTACACAGATAAACCTCAAAAAGAGTGCTGAGGAGAGGGAAGGAAAATCTGAGCATAACTGGCTGAATTCCCACTGGATTCTTAGGGGTCTATGTGTTGTTCAAAGTTTACTGAAAAAATATTCCAAAGAGTTAACCTGGAAGCTCAGCTGTAAAAAAAAAAAAAATCAAAGGATGTGAATTCATAATAAAGCTTAAATCAAAATCATTAAAAATAGATTGATATGGAGGGGAATTTCTGCAGGAAAGTAAAGAGGAGAAAAATAAAACGTAAACAAGAGGGTATTCAGAGAACTTGGGAGGAACTATAGACAATATAATGAAATAATAATTTTTAGATCTGAGCCAATAATTCCCAAAGAATGACTTTCTCAGTGTATTTTTTTTTCCTTTCTTAATCACAAAAAACCAAGGATCTTGTTGTGGATTTTTTTTTTTTAATTTACTAATAGGAGAAATAGACCTGTATTTTAACATTTTGTTTCATTTTAAGTGTTTGAGATTCCAGGAGTATTTGGTATGCAAATTTTGACTCGTTCTTGCTGTAATTAGGCCCAGGGGTCACGTGGTACATTTGTTTTCTTCTGACTGAAGCTCAAAACACAACTGAGGGAATCCTTGGAAGAAACTGTCACTGTTCTGAGACTCTTAAGGGATAACAAGTGTAAATAGCAGGAAATTTCAGAGCCATCAAAGCGTTGCATGGTGAAATATTTCTGTAAACATGCCCAAGCTTGTCTCCACACACACATACGAAAACACTCATACTCAGGCTGCTGAAATTTCCAGTAAATTGCACCAATAAAAAGACAAATGGATCTTAGATGAAAAACTGAGTTTTTAATGTCACCATCACTGCCCGCCTTTGACCGATGCTGGATTTTAATTGCTTAAGGACCACGGTGTCTTACAGAAGAACAAATGGAGGACAGAAATTAAAGCAACGCGTTGTAAAGAGAAAAAGGATGGTCTAGGTTACTTCAGTATTAATCAGCAAATATTTTTTTTCTTTTTTGGCAGAGCTGAATACAAACAGAATTATTCTTCATGTTATCTGAGGACTTACTTATAATGAAGAGAGAGTAGGGAAAAAAAGCTTGTTAAGAGTCTGGATTATGGTCAAAACCTCACTGAGATCACCTGGTAGACTCTTGATAGAGATAGAAAAGTATTTTTTGATAGCTAAGAGTATATCTCAGTATATATGTTTACATTTTGTGTGAGAGTTGTTGACTTACGTGCCCCTCTTCTTTGCATGCTAAATGCACATAAATCTGATTATTTTAAAGGAAACCCAACAACTTTAAAATATCAGTGAGAGAATACTAAACAGCTAATTGGAAGTTAGGGTGGTAGATGATATCTAGGTTATTTATTCTCCCTTCCCAATTTTAAACTCTGACAAATGCTAAACCAGAAGATATGGACATTTTGAATTTGGTCTTCCACTTTGGAGCCTTTTCTTCCTCCTTGCATTCAAAAAAAGTAGTTACTCTTGCCTGAAAGTTCTCTCAAGGATGGGTTCCCATATCTAAATTCTACACTAAGAGGGGCACTTTTTCTCATCCCAGTATGAGAACTTTGTCTTCATTTCAGTGAACTTTTTAAGCTTTTCAATTCCTTTACTGGTTTCCTGAGGGGCTTCCCTGAATTCTTTTGCTGCACAACTAAATCTCTGCATATGCTATTTCTAGATATTGGATATGTAGGCAGAGCCCCTAAAATATGAGCCTTCAGTCACAGATTATAATGATGAGTGTTGAAATTCCCACATCCAGCCAGAGTACAGCTCAAGTATTCTAATAGAAGTGATGAGTGTTGCATCCGTGTCTAGGTGATTGACAGACAAAGTTGTCTGAAGTAGATATCAGCGAAGCACAGATCTCAAAACATAAATGTAGAAATACGTGGATAACAATGTGAATAAAACCTAAAGAATGTCAGAGGTCAGATCTGCACCTGGTATGAGTTGGCAGACATTTGCAGCTGTTCTACACCTAAAGAAGATCTCATCATGGAAAGTTTCTCTAAGCTTAATGATTCTCAAATTTGTTTCCCAGAATCCTTTCTAAATTTTGTGATTGACCAAAAAATATCCTAAAAATATGGATCATTCATCTCCAGATTTTGTTTTGGTGTAGATTCTCAAACTATCACCAAAA
>VZTE01005595.1:167951-191031 GCA_013397775.1 Eulacestoma nigropectus
TTTTTTTAATGTTTAGTTGATAAGGAATGAATAGAAGAGAAGGGACAGAACTGTAGAGGTTGCACCCCTGGGGAGGAGAACTACAGCTGGTGATAGAAATTATTTCCTTCAAGAACAGCTGTGAGTGCCTTATGTGCCAGTAGCTGCATGTGAACCCTTTATTTTTGTAGTATAAAATCTGACAGGAAAGTGTAACTCTGGAGAGAGCATTTATATGTAACCAAACACATCCACTTTGCATTAAATATCCTTGTTAAGCAGGTTTGTGTGCTCCTGTCTGCTGTCAGTCAGGGTTCTGTGCTCTATCAATCAGTTGCAATCATTTGGTTTTCCTTGCTTGGATTTGGGTACACAGTGCATAATTGTAAGGCAGTTGCAAGCCCCTAAAAGGTACATAAATTAATCAGTTTGTCAAACTGTCCAATATTAGTCTTAAACTCAAATTTTTAGCACTGAAAAACCAGTTGTTTTTTTTTTCTTCATTCCATTCAGAGTTCACTTGCAAACCCAGCAATAGCTGTGCAGCTCGTGTGCAACACCTTCCACTGAACAAGTCCTCTAACCCTTCCAAAACCCATCTCACAGGCCAGTTCACCTCTGCCTGTCTTTGAACATCTGCAGAAATCAAGAATGTGAGTTCAGTTCTGTCTCCAGTAATTCCAGCTATGACCTTCAGAAACTACCTTAAATTCTGCCATTGATTATCTTCCCTCTTTTGTGGAACGAGATGAATGTTCTCCTATCTTTAAGTCTGTATAAAATACAGTTAAAATTAAAGATAGTCTCCGAATGCTAATAAATGCAACCCCAAGCCTACACAATCAGTGTCAGTGGGAGTTTTGCCACGGAATTCAACAGGAGCGGGGTCAGGACCTGATATAATTGAGAGAAGTTGTTAATATACATCACTTACTGCCTGCCTGCAGTTCTTGTCTAGCTAATAAAGTCGCTCACTGACATAACAATATAGAGTGCAGGAGCAGGTGACACACTCTACTGTGTGCTTATGAGGTCTTTTATAGCACACCTTTCCCTTCAGCACATAGTGGAGGGTATATAAATATACTCCATATGCTTTATACTACTATATTAAGTAACTTTTTGAATGTATGCTTTTGCAGCTCAGCACATCTTTTAGTGTGTGACATCCATAGCAGATTAGCAGCTTCTGTGCATTCATGAAAACACCAGAACAGTCTGACACCAGTAGCTGTTCAATATACCTAATTGGCTTTTGGAGAGCACTAGTAGGCTCACTTAGAATTAAGAATTGATGGGTTGTTTGTTTGCTTATTTAAATATTTTTCTTTGTCATCAAAGGTTTATGTTCATGGTATTCCAAATGCGCAACATTAAAAGCAAAATTATATGCAATCAGCATTTGAAGCCACCTGTTTTTTCAGGGGGTATTGTGGCCGTTAGATGAAATCAGTGACAGCAGCAGAAGCAGCTCCT
Source organism: Eulacestoma nigropectus (assembly GCA_013397775.1). Classification (NCBI taxonomy): domain Eukaryota; kingdom Metazoa; phylum Chordata; class Aves; order Passeriformes; genus Eulacestoma; species Eulacestoma nigropectus. The sequence continues at coordinate 169,407 of VZTE01005595.1, forward strand.
AATCACACATTCTTCCCCTGTCTCTCACCGGTTATTTGGGTTGACAACCACAGAAGATGCTTAGTTATGCTGTAGACCACATCTTCCGTATGGTCAGGAAAGATTATAAACCAAGGAGCAAGACGGTGCAGGGTGATACATATTTATGAGTAAAGGAATATTGCGTATCACGGTATAGAATATAGTGTTCTCAAAAACTTTGGCCTTAAAAAAGGTAAGTTATTTAAAAAGTCAGATGAAGTTATAAAGATAAGGACTGTTTACTGTCCCTGCCTAAAAAAATTTTTGAGTTCTAAGCAAAAGTGAAGAAGTTCTGTATCTTCATCTGAGGTGGTGGAGAGGCAAAGAGGGAAAGGCTGAATTTGTATTGGATGTTGATCATTGTAAGAGGAGAGTGAAGAAGAGGAAAATGTCAGTCAATATCTTTTGAAATGGTTTGAAGTCTAGAGAAAAATGTTAGATTTTAAGAGATCAACTTGTTTATTTTATGAAAAGATACAAGAATCTTTCTATTAAAACATCAAAGTAGCTTAAGATAGGAAAAACTCCTGATGTGAAAGCACTATTATCTTGCAGAGAAACACAGAGCTAAAATGCACAACAAACATGCTGAATTAATATTAACCAAAATTGGGAAAAAATTAATTTGGCTTTGTTTTTGTTGTTTTGGTTGGTTGGTTTTGTGGTTTTGTTTTGTTGTGTCTGTTTGATTGTTTGTTTTCTTTGCTTGTTGATGTTGTTGGTTTTTGAGAACTGATTTAGCAGGAAAACTAAACTATAGGAATGTTAGCGAATAATGGGGTTTATGACATTTTTATCTCAGTGCCAGATTCTTTTCTAACCAAATGTTAAACAAAGTGCAAATAACTGTAATCAAAGTACCAAAATTACTAGTTCTGCAAAATTTAAGATATAGTTAGTAATATCAACTTGATCTTACAATGGTGCATTTTAATCTGGAATATTATAAAATTTTATAATGCTTGTCAAAAAAGAGGTCATTACTTTCAGAGTAAATTGACATTACTCTTTCAGAAATGGGAAATTTCAATTTTTTTTTTTTTTTTAACCCATATCAATTTATTCATGCCAGAGTGAAGAAGGTCTCTTTCAGTACCAGGATTTCAGTGCACACAGAATGGGAACAGTTATTTGATTTACCTCTGGATGCCTTATTGAAATTCAAGATACATTACTCATTCTTGAACTGGTAAGTCCCATATATAAAAGGAAGGCTCTTTCAAAGAGTCTCAAGTTATGCCAATTTTAAATGCATACAGCTTAAATTAATATTTTAAAATAAATTTTAAAAAGAAAAAAAGAAAAAAACAAGTCTCAAAACGTTTAAATCATTTTGAATCATAAATATAATTCACGTTTTATTCTTTACTTAGGGGGAAAAGTACTATAACTCTATTTTGTGAACCTTCCCCCTCCCCACCCCCCACCCAGTTTTAAAGCTCTGTTGATGGACACATTCTTTTAGAACTCACACCATGTCTGGCTGCAGTTGTCACTTTACATTGAATTGTAAGTTGACAAGAAAGTCCTAGCCAAATGTTGCACTTTAACAAGACGACACATGAGACAATGAAACCTGAAATGACACGGTTTTCTTTTTTTCGCTATTTTTTTCTTTCTTGACACGCAGTATTTTCCTGAAGAAATAAGAAAAAGAAGAAATTAAAAGTATGGGCCTGCTAGAACTCTCCATTGACAATGACAGCATCCAGGCACCTGTCTTAAGCTATGCCTCCAGTTTCTAAATATCAGTGTTGAGGTGGGATAAAGTTCGGCCGAAATAACATAGGGAAGTAATGCAGTGGTGAGAAGCTTTTTTTTTAATTGAAAAGACTCTTGTGGGTTTGTTTTTATTCTTCAGGGAAAGGGGAAATAAAAATAAGCAGGTGGATGAAATGGTTTTGCTGAAGAGAGTGGGGTTTCATGTTCTCTGTTGATTTTCTTCTTAGCTGTAGCCTCTCCTAGCTGTAACTTCGTCTCAACCCTATGTCCTCTGTCTCTGAAGCCAGCCATGGAAAGCTGCCCACACATTTTCCTACATGTCTGCACATCTGCAGCTCTTTTGATGCAAAGTGTAACTCCCTTTGTGCAGCAAAGCACAAAGAAATAGAAACAGTGCAAACACAGGGCTGGGGGTTGTGACCTGGTAATGGAGATCCTCCACCTAATTTATTTTTATTTAAAAAAAAAAAGTATAGCATTTGTGCTGCTTTGGAATAACTCTGCCATCTGCATAAGTTGAAATTTGAGCAGTTGCTTTAAAATGTAAGCTAGCAAGGGAGGTTTTCACCCAGGTCAGATGGAATAACGTTGTGTTTTGACATCTGGTGGCCCATGTTAATTCAAGTAGGCAACCCACAATAACTGGGTTAACCAGCAAAAAAAAGTAGACTATTAACTCCAAACTCTGCCAAAGAAACCAAATTATCTTCATCTCCATGGTTACTTTGAGTCCTGGTGAGTTTCAATATGGCTTACCACAAAATTCAGCAACTCGTGGAGCCAAACCAGGTCTCAGAACCTCATAAATCCAGGTCGTAGGCGGTGACCTCATCTGCTGCTCTTCCCTACTCATCCGTCCTCAGTATTCCAAACCCTCAGTAACTTAACTGTCAACGTCTAGAGAACCATTATGTAATAAATTTTATTATTTATTATTTTTCAAGAGCAAAAAAGAAGGGGGGAAAGACAACAAGAAGTCCAAGAAGGTGTCTTCAAAAACAGCCCGCCCAAAATCCACTCACTCGGTACCCCTGATGCTTAACGAGGAGCGGCTCGTTTCAGGACTAGTACAAAGCTCTGTTTTCAGTGCCCGCTGAGGGGGAGAGGAGATATGCAAATGAATGTCTGGGAAGATCCGCGGCTCCCAGGCTTGCACGTGCTCCCTTTTTGTCTGCAGCACTTCATTTGTGAAGCACATCTTCCCCAGGGGGGAGTACGACAAGATTCAATTCAGATTTTCCCTAAATTAAATTAAATGCAATGGCCATAGAGCCCCAGGGGGGTGGGGTGGGGGTGAGCACACTTCAGATCCCGATAGGATGATGACTTATTTTGAAAGCAACTAACTTTTGAGCAAATTTGAACTGCGTATGACAGGGGCATAGGGTGGTGGAGTGAATTAATGTGAGCATTTAATGAGCTATGTTATTACTGTCCTACTCTGAAAAACTAAGGCTTTCTAAAGCAGTTATGAGCAGTTTGAAGTGAAGACATGTTAACTGGAATTTTGAATTTATATTTCTTTGATATTTTCTAGAATTTATTCACTTAAACTTTTGCTCGTACCCTTGAGATGGTTGGGATGACAAGAACTACTTGGCTGTTAGAGTCGCAACTTTTAAGAAAGGTAGGTTATTAAAGTTAGGGCATACATACAGGAAAAAAATTACTCAAAACCATTAAGCCAAAGTGTTTACACCACATCTCTCATTTGCGAAAAGCTCTAAGGTCGAAGCTACTGGAAATCACCCTAACTTACTTGAAAGAAGGATTAAAGCTCCTTTCAGTTTATTACCTTCTTTGGTACGTTATATAGAGATACAAAAGACTTTCCCAAATATTCCGTGTGAGGAATAAACAAGTCAACCAAAAATATGGGAAACCAGAAACAGGAAAGAAACAGTGACCCAAGAGAAAAGAACACCAAATGGCCTTAAGTGATCCAGGAAATATTACTCAGGCCCTCTAGATTAAATCAGATTAGATTGTATTTTCACAAAATATGATAGTTACCATTTTGTAAAACATCCAGTGCTGCATCAAAAGCCCTGTTTCCACTTTAAAATTAATGAACAGCACTAACTCATCCAAAATACATCTTCATAGAGGAAATATGTAACTACTCAATTGCAAATTTTAATGAAAAGTGTGGGACATGCTTCTACCTTTCTCCTTTATCCTAGAGATTTTGCCACCTGGAATGCGTGGTTCATATGCTGTTTCTCTGTGTGATCCAAGAAGGTTTTGTTCTGATGAAACTCCTAGCAACCCTCATGCTTTGTTGTGATTATAGTAATCAAGTTCCAATTAAAAGTAAATGTCATAAAAAATTGTGGGTAAACAATGTCGTAACTCACACGAAGCCACTAAGAAATATCTGTAGAAGGAGAAGCATTTGTAGAAGTCTCCTCTGTACATCTCACAGTGTGATCACACTTGCAATAAACTCTTCCGCTTTATAAATATTTAGAGTCAGGAGTCACAACACAGTTCTCAAAATTATGTAAAAAAAAAAAATCTGTAAATATTAGAACAGAAAGAACTTAAGGAGAAAACAAGAATGTCAAAACCTCAAAAACATTTTTTTTTTTTTTCAAATGGCAGCACTTTTTTCCCAAATCAGTGCTGCTTTAGGCATTATAATGGTTTTGAAAAACATACCTTAAGTTCTCTTACTATGGATTGAAAGGTTTAAATTTAAAGAAGTTTCCAGAATTAGAGTTGTACACATAAATTGTCACTGACATAATACAGCATCTCCCCAGTGAGAACATGAATGTAAAAAATATTGGAAATAGTTTGATGATACAATTTGAAATTCAATGTTCCAGAAATGCATGCTTTTAGGATTCTTGTTAGATTTTAAACGTTCAAAAGCAAGTAAAAAAGATACAGATATAATAAAAATCCTCATTATTTAATATTCCAAAATGGTACGATAAGTTAAATTATCTTGTCAGCATATATTTAAAATACACAAACCAAACAAAGGATATGATAAAATACAAAGATATATGTGTCCTCTTTTCATGAAACATGTGATTAACAGAGAAAAAGCTGTGTGATATATTGTTGAGAACATTAAACCAATTTGAACAAATTTTATGAATATATGGATCATATATTCTCTTCCATAAATGCTTTTTAGATAATAATATCCTTCAGCAATGACAAAATGATTGCAGCTGATCTACAGTATATTTTTCGTTATGTGCTTTATATCCATAAAAAATAAATTAAAAAAAAAAAAAGGCAAGAGAAAAGAAAGGGAGAGAAAGATACTGGAAGCATAGCAGCAATTTTTTTTTTTTTTTTCTGCTTTTAAGCTGAAACTAATTTTACTGATTGTGCAAGAGCAGAGCAACTGTTCCCTGTGGCTGTCTTAAAGGGTCTTGTTTTAGAAGCTGACCTGTGTCACCACTTGAAATGAAGATGTGCGAGCCCCCAATTGGCGCCTAACGCACGGCAATGTCGAGAGCTGATACAGCCCTAGAACATCCTGTGAGAGAGAAACTTGGTTTGTTTTTATACACGTGGCTGAGACTTTCCATCTGATATTAAACAGTCCCCTGCAGTATCATCCTCTTAGTAGTCAATAGGTTCGCTATTAATATGTGGATGTATTATGAGTCACGTCTCACAATAACGGGAAAATTGAAGCATTAATGAGCACGGCTTTAGCAGGTACGGCATTAGAAACACTTCATCCTCCCTACAGCACATTTTTTGTCCAGCAGGTGCGGAGAGACCTGCTTCAGGAGCGATATGTCAAAGGAAATAGAAGTGGTTTCTGACATCAGCACCCATTCTAGCTAGATCATTTGAAGTTGATTTGACATGAAATGGGGCAGGAAAAAGCAGAGAGTGGAAAGGAAACAAATTTCTTAAGCTGTTCCACTTAAATCCTCAAATGTGTGGTGCGGTGTACTGGCAACCTTACATGGAAAACAAAATAGAAACCAGGAACGAATGGAAAAGAAATAGTGAATTTTGCAACAGCACCTGACTCCAGCACCAGGCTGGTAGCATTTTTCTGATCTTGAGCCAGAAAAATTAAAAAATTTTTAAAAATGGGGAGAGCTTAACTCTAATCTACTCATTATCCAGATGCACCAAGTAAGTCTCTGCTCAGGCTTTGACTGTAACCACCTCGAAAACAGCAGTGAATTGTTGAAGAGGCTGCATATTGTCCAACAAAATGGAAAAAAACAGGAGTGAAATCACACCAGGTCTAGGTGCAGAAAAAGGAAGACAAGAGAGGTGCAGAATGGTGTTTGCAATGCAGGTTTTTTTCTCTGTCCTTCTTCTGTCAAATACGGCCACACTGGGGCAGACCCAATTTGGGCCTCTCTGTTCGAAAAGTGCTTTGAAGCTAAAACGTATTTTGTACGTGCTAAATATTATTATTAAAATTAATTGATAGGGGGACGGTTCTGTGCAGCTGCCTGCTAGCTTAGATTGAGTTATGCTGCAGGATATTGTTTGTGTTGTGATGAAGAAGGCTGTGGTAATACTCTCTGACTGCCTCTCCTCTGGGAACTCTCCCAAAAGGAAAATGTGCATCTGATGAGAGTATCCCAGTGAGCAACGATTTAAATACATAAATAAAATTAATAGGGATGAGGAACATGTGTGGGAGGTAATTTGAGGTCTTCATAAGCATCAGTCTTCAGTTCGGATAAAAATTGTCAGTGGTCTTAATTTTGGAGATAGAGGTCCAAATTTCATTCCAATATGGAAAAGAAGTCTTAACAGAACTTTAACTTTTAACTGCTCTGAGATTGATTTCTGACTCAGGTCATCTCCCATGCACTGCCCGGGGTCTCTTTTTATGTGCTTTGACAATTGACTGAAAATGAAGCCAGTTTGCTTTTTCCAGGCATCTACAGAGATACCAAATTTAGGACCTCCAGACTTCCTTGGCATCCAGTGAAGAGGAAGGGTAGTGGCGGAGAGGGAGAAAAGTTGATGATTCAGGATGATGCTTAAATGGGCTGTGTCTTCTTTTACTGAAGGTTCGTTCTCCTCCTGAAGCTGAACGCAAGTTTCTCAGCTAAAGGATATCCATTCATTGGTGTGGTTCCTCCCCCCGCAGAAGCAAACCCGATCTAAAAGACCCCCTGGCTGAGGCAAACTGTCTCTGCTACTCATAATCCCAGTAGTCTTTTTTTTTTCATTTTTATTTTTGCTCTTTCTCTGAGTACGAATTCCTTGAATCCTTTATTTGTTGTTCCTACTTTCCAGAGCTAAGCCTTCTGTGCAAACAGCTTTGCTAGAGTGCAGCTGTCTCATTTTGCATAGCACACACAAAACACAGCTCTCACCAGTCCATGTTACGCTAACTTATGATTGAAACATTCAGACCTGAACCCCTGGAATTTTCCATCTGCTTTTCATCTGCTGAGCTGACTCTAGAAGGGCAACTGCTGAGAGAAACCCCGCAGGGCAGGTTTTACCAGTGGGTGTAATTGAGAAACAGTAGCTAACGCTCTCAGATATAGGGCAAGGGGATGGTTAATAAAAGAAAATATAGATCAAAAAGATATAAACACACATCACAGTGTGATCGAAATCATTGTGTTGTTAGGTTGTGGTTTTTTTGTTGTTTAGGGTTTTGTTTTTTATGTTTTTTTTTTAAATACATACACACTTACACATTCTCAAGAACGTGTGCACTAGTGTGTCTCGTTGGAGAAAGTAAAAAAACCAGAGATTTGTGGAACATGACCAACATTTAAATGGAGCAAAAGGTCTTATTGAGATCCTGGAGAGAAGGGCAAACTGAGACCCACTTCCCAACCGACAGTGTCACCCACTTCTTGAGCAAATCAAGCGAAAAAAAACCAGCTGATGATTTTAGGTGTTTGACACAACATCCCTTTAAAGTCCCAAGCATGCAAATCCAAGCCCGTAATCTGCTAAGCGCTACTAAGGACCCTAAGGCCTTGTTTAATCCTTGCACAGTGAGGCAGGTGACAGCAGGTATGCTATCTGCAGTAAAAAGTGGAGCATCATTACCACCTGCCATACTGAGGAACAAGCATGGCCCTTGAGCTCCATGGCACCCTCATTCTCTGCAAAGTGTCTCCAAAAAGGGTCTGCAGTGAGCACTCTCCAGGAGTCTGCGCTTCCTTAAGAGAAATGCTTACAAGATCAGTCATCAGAAAGTGCCTTAAATTATCTTAAATGTTCGTTCTTGGGGTGTTTTGTTTTGGGTTGGTTTGGTTTTTGATAGGAAAGAAAAATAAGTAAGTAAAAGGAATCAGAGGAAATGCACGCAAAAGCACATGCGCACATACATATACACACTGAGAAATTGTTATATAAAATGACCAAAGCAAATCAAGAAAAATAATTATTGCAGCTGATGAAGCAGAAACCCCATTATGGCTAGATGCTAGTTCACAATGTACGGTCCTGGAGGTTGAGAGCTAAATGCATTTTTCAGCATCTTTAGCACAATTTATTAAATTAAGTTTTGAAATGAACCACATTTCTACCCACTCTATATTTTCCTTCCTCCTTGCTCTCTGCTTAGGTCATTTTATAGCCAGTGTTTATCACTGTTGGTTTGCTTCCTCTCATTTTCAGGCCTGATGCTGGAGTTTGAAACTCTCCTTCCATTTATGCTGGAAATGTTATTCATAAAGAGAGCAATCCTTAAACTGGGGTGCAAGGTGGGGAGAGAAAAAACATCTGGAATATCTTTTGGTGCCTTCTGATGAAAGCCCGAGGTGCCTCAACCCAGAACCAAATCAAAGCTTTGCGATGAAGCAATGTCTCCTGTTAAATCAATGGCACCATTGAAGCAGGGCAGATATCCACAAAATCAAATATCTTCCTAAAGTGGAAATCTAAGGGGTAAAATGGTAAATGCACTTTAAATCTGTATGCATGTTGCTGGCATTCATCTTTTCCCAGAAGGAGTTTCCAGCACTGGAGCTGCTGAATAGGTAAGTTCCAGAGGCAGTCTGAAGTAAATCTGGTGCGGCCTTTTCTCAGATGTAATCCTTTGACCATGCAGGTGGGTAATCCCCAAACCCTTTAGATGCAGCTAGTGAGTCTGTACTGAAATTATGCTGCAGGTATCTTTCAAAAAGAGAAAAACTGTTCAAAATCTTGCAGCATATGGCACACATTTTTAGGATAATTTTTACTTGAGTTTCATCTTTCTTCTTTTGAACTTTTTGTAAGCTAAAACCCAATTTCAATTCCCATGAGATCTTAGTCTCATGTCTCCTGAATCTTAAGTAATTCTCCTTTTCATTCCTGCACATTGATACTGGTTCTATGTTTGCAAAGACAGGTTCACTGTCGCTGTCAGTTTCTAATTCTCATGGAAATAATTAAAAACAATAACCCCCTCCTTTTTTAGGTGAAGAAAGGAAATGGGAAGAAGTGAAGTGAAAACATCAAAAGTGGCAGTTGCAAAATGGAACATGGAAGCCACAGCATCCATCACAGAGGCACTTGCTATGGATACGTAGCACCACAAGACTGGAAGACATGACCAATTCTTTGTCTTTTCTGACAATTGTGCAATATGCACTGTACTGCAGAATGACTCACAATTTCAAAAAAAATCATTATGAAGAAAAACAGTGACAGCTTTGGGTTTCTGCAGAGGAACTGCAAGAAAGGAAAAGAGGAAAAAGGCAGAGCCAGAAATATCTAGCAATTCCTTCCTCTGTTTATGAGAAACTAATCCAGGGTGTAGTTACTGCCGTGGATTTTAACACAATGTCTGTTCAGGTATGCATAGCGTGAGTAGCTCCAAGTCTAACCTGGCTGAAGAGTGATTTAATTAATAACACTTAAACTATAAGCTTTCATTTATAGTAAGGCCCTCTGAGGCTTATTTCTTAGCATGGCTGCCAGAATAAAAAGGAGACTTAAAACTTGTGTAAATTACTTTTATATGTCAGGTATACAAAGTGACACGTACGGCAGTTTCACACAAATGCCTTTGTGCATGCATGTGTGGAGGGAGGGAGGGAGCTTTTCTGGGGTGCCCATATGAAGAACTGATGTACGAATAACAGTTTTTTAAGGATCTTTTTCCGTTATTTAATTTTTTTCCCCCTTTGTGTAAAAAGCAACATGGCAAGATTATCTTTCACAGTTATTAGTAAAGATCTATTTATACCGATGCCTCTCTAAATTATGAATTCAATCATCATCCCACAGATAAATGTTGAGTCATAAAGGCACATGTTGATTTAATATCTGAGAACGAGACTTTTGAGTCAAAGGACTGTATCGCATTAGAAGTGCTGGGCTAGAAATGGTTAGGCTTTGAAACTTAATACTATAGCAAATAAATCTGGCAATATGTTTCAAAATGGGGAAGAGGAAAAAAACAAGATACATTGCAGCCATGAAAGTATCATCAGAGTATTTTTCGACCAAATTGCTGCATATTTCAAAGGTGTATTATCAAGGTAGTTTTCTCTTTGAGGGTCAAATGAATAACTGGTTCATCAGTGTAATAAAGCATGTTTTACTGCATTTGAACATATATGCTTTAGATAGAAATCAACAAACATCGCCACTTTGAAAAGCTCTGCATTTTGCTCAAAGGGTAAAAGGTGTATGAACCACCAGAGGGAATTATAAAATATAATTATAAAATATGTTTTAAAGTAAATATTATAAAGTAAGTATAAGAAGTGGGTTTTTTTCCCGGAGTGAAATGTACAGAATCCCTCTAGAGATGTGGCTTGACACGTTTAGGGCCAAGATTCAGAACAAGATGACAATACATTTGCATTTGAAATTTCCTTCATGCAAAGTTCATAAGGATAATATCCAAACAGTGCAACTGGAAGTAGGACATGTAAACCACTCTGAAACTGTTAACCACGGCTACCCCATGCAAATCCAAATGTAAGGAACTGTGCCATATGTAAAGACAGCCTCATACCCTAAGGATTCTATCTCTTTTTCTTATCCCCCTCTTTAACTGAGACACAAGCTAGCTCCCAAACAACAACCCAGACTGTTTTCTTCACTGCCTAACCTGCATATTTGCTAATCCACAGCTGCTTCACTAATCACCCTTTGGGTTCCTTGGGTGCCCAGATGCAGACACTGAAACGCACATCCTAAGTGGTGGGTGATATTCTTCTGTGTGAAGCTTCACTGAAATGCAGCCTAAATTTACAGGCACAAGCCACTAATGAACTCCTCAGTGAGAACCAAAATTCAGCCCTGACCTAAGATGTTTTGCCCCCTCTTCTGAATCCTGCTGCTCTTACTGGAGTTTCTGGAGGCTGATCATCCCAGTGTGAAAACAACGGAATTAGCATCCCCCATTCAATGCCAGAGAGCGACAACTGGAGACTGTGGCAGAGCTTCAAAGAAACAGCTCTAATGGGAACGGCTAATCCTTCACGTGCACTGAAGGAATCACGCTGTGAAGGAAAACCATCTCTTACGCAGTCAGTGTGGTCAGGGAGGAGCTACAAGAGACAGACCAAAAGCCCGTGTTGGCTTTCAAAGGCGTTTTCCTTTCATGATCGCCATTTGATATTTATGGTGCTCTAGGTACTTTGGATTAATGAGATAGTGAGGATATCCAGGAGGCGAGTTCTAAGCCAGCCACATAAATTAGCCGGGTTGGGTTCTACTGCAACGGAACAGGAGCCAAACAACATCTGTTTTCTCTTTGGTTTTTCTCTCTCTCTCAAAAGAGCTCCGATCAGGAAGCTTCCGATCTCATAGCACCCACAGTTTCCAAAGTTTCTGGAAACCATGCAAGTTACATTTTTCTGATTCTACAAAGTAGCACTGGGTCTACCCAGGGAATGAGGAGCTATCCTTAGCTGCTAATAGATGTATTTCAGTGATGGAAACCTGTGAGGTTGTTATGGATTTTGGGGATTTTTTTTTTTCAACAGATGTTCTGAAAGTGTTTTGAAGACCTTTTTCTAAAATGGCATAAATTTTCAAGAAATAAGGGTTGCAGTGATTCTAGGTCCAATTGCCAAGGAATTGAACCTCTAAATCTGTTTATGAAATTCTTGTAATCTCCAGGATACACTATGTTGTAACATTTTATAATCTGTTGTGTTAAAAAGAACATCTAGCTCTGTGTAGTCATGGTCATATTTTTAGGAAGCTTCTCAATTAAAAGTCCCATTTATCAAGGGTCTTGCTCTGTGAATAGCCACTTGTGAGTGAAAAAGGTGATCATATTTTCTTTTAAGACAGCAGATTTTTTTTTTAAATTTCAGTCAGATTTTCCTTTGCTTTTATGTTTCTATTAATAGTGAAAGGCACTGACTGTAGCTCCCTTTAAAACACAAATAAAAGGTAATAGTTGGTGAGAACTGAAAAAGAAAGCAAAAAATATATCTGATCCCAACTAAACAGGATACCCGGATACTGGCTAAGAGAAGTTTGTTTTCTGTTCAGTGTGGAGAAATATCTGATAGTCTTAGTTTTATTCAGAGCTTTGGCTTACCTTGATTCAGCGTAATAAGTAAAACCACACATTTGCTTTTCAAGGAACAGTAGAAATTGTTCTGGAAAGGCCTTATTAGTTCTGCTTTTCCAGTTCTCAACAGTGTGACCTTATGAACAATGATAGGCTTCACAGACTTAGTAAAATGTGTTATTGTCCTTGCAGACAAACCCTGGCAAGATGCTGTGCGTGTTCTTACAGAGCCCAGTGTCAAAACTTTCTCACACAAAGCTGGAGGACCTGTACAGAATGAGCTACAGCAGGCAGAGATTAGCAAATTCCCACCGTAGCTGTTTACAGATTTGGAACTTGCGTATTCACTCGTGGGGCGTCACGGTTGTACATTGAGCATCCATAAATCACAGAGCTCCCCGGCCTTGCCATGGAAATATGACAATTCTGCTCGGCACCTGCTCCACCCTCTATTTCTGTCACTTGCCAGAGTGACAGCGAGATATAAACGTCCCCGTGTGCTGAAGTCTCAACTCTGATTCGATGGAATTAAATGACCTTGGCCAAGATGATATTTTTGATGTGGAGAGCTTATCCCATTCTTCATGCAAAAGAAGCAAGGCTCTAAACTTGAGTGACAGAAGTCAAATCTTCCTGAAGAAAAAAAAAAAAAACAAAAAAAAAACCAAAACAAACCGAACAAAGAACATTGACTTTATTTAAATATTTCCTCCTCAATACGCTAAAGTTTTTCCAGGTAATTGACCAATACAAAAATTTATGAATGTCAGACCACAGAGTTATATAGCATTTTCTCAGAGAATAACATCATTTAATGAATTCTACCATGCACATGGGGCTCTGGTCTTTAATGAATAGGTCACTGTGATTTCTAGAGATGCCTGTCACTTTGAGAGATGAGAATCATTTCTCTTTAGTGAAGAGGAGCTTGGATATGTGCATATTTAGGGGTTCTTTTTTTTTGCACAACTTTAGACCTCTCAAAAATGATGCAGAGCTGGGGCTAAGATTTAGGAGATTTCAGGTGCTGTATCACTGACATCCCCAAAGATTAGGAGAGTACATACACACAATTCAAAATAAAACAAAAATACCCCCAATAAAATAGTTATTTCTCTGTTACTCCTTGAGTTCTGAAGCATCAAACATGCAGTAATGACTTTTGTGCATTTTTCTGTCATGGCTCACTGATGTTTATTCATTTCGCAGGTTTCACTCTTCGCTAAAATTTGCAAAGATACAGCAGTGTTACCATATAATGTAATTATTTAAATGTAGTTAAACCTTTTACCTCAGGGCATTCTTTATAGTCCTGTATGGGATGAGGGAAATGAGCGTCATAACCGCATGTGGAAGAACTTGACCTTGATGTTCCAGCAATAGCCTCACGCATAGAGAGGTAGCCAAGGAAAATTAACCTCCAAAAAAAATCAACATTACATCAGAAGTGGTCTTACTTGCTTTGGCTCAGAGAAAAAAATGAGTTTTGATACTGGAGAGTATTGATTTATTTCTCTTAACTCAGCAGTGGAATGCAGTGTGGAGGCAGAACCTTGCTATCCATGACTGTTCCCTTGCGAAGCAGAAAAAGGACTTCAATCTCCATGTTAACTGTCCAATTTTTTTTTTTTTTTTATTTTTTACAGAAAAAAACCCCCACATTAAAAAGAGAAAAGTAATAAATTGAAGCATTTCTCAAATCTAATTTAATAGGCTTCTTGAACTACTAAAAGTAGTGTTTTAATGGAGTAGAGGAACAGATGCATTTACTGAGAAAGGGAAGAGTTTCTTTGTGTACAATGGAAATGAAAATGGCACTATAATCTACAGAATAGACTGTTTTAGTAGAAAGAAAAATATAAACTTTACAACACATGGAGCATCACAGGGCGTAGAAATGAAATAAGCAATATCCAGGATTTTGAAGTTAGCATGAAAGCAAAAGTCTGGCTTATTTTACCCACTTATTATTTTTAATTAAGATCTCTCTATTCCTGCTGAATTAAAGATACTGCAATATAACTGCAATACAGCCAAAACATAAATCCAGTGTCTAAAATTCAAATAGTTCCAGTTTGGATAAACCAAATGCAGAATGAGTTTGAAACAAGAGGTGATTTCACATTCAAGGACTTTATTCCAGATACGTCACCTCGATCCCTCAGCAGAAAAGTGCTTGCAAAAATTCAGGTCTTCTCCAACCTAAATAATTCTACGATTCTATGATTCTGTGACTCTTGCCATCTTTTATTCATTTTGAGGCTTTCATCTTTGCACTCTGCACACTTGCACCTATTTTAAGGTGATTGACCTGTGACAGAAAGTTCTATTGCCTGACCTTGCAGTACAATATTAAAATTGCAAATGTTTCTCTATGATGATTTTCCCTTCTAAAAGAAAAGCTTATCTAACATAAGCATAACACGTGCAAAACTTGTCTCAAGAACATCCACAGGGCTTTTACATTCATTTTCCCGTTTCTAGCCTAGTTTCCCTTTTGAAATTATTGGTAAAGTTAATTGGAAGTTTTAATCAGGGTGTCTGTAGTTATACAAAATATGTCTCGAGTTTGGAGCCAATTAATGAGAATTTTTTTTTTTTTTTTAATGCAACAAGTTTATAGAATATGACTATTATACCTTATTGTGGATTTTATATCAGTTTAGGCATTTCTATTAGACGTGTTGCTTACTGTGAGACTACTCCACTCTATTTTCAGTTGCTATTTATGGGATCCTATATCAGCTCTAAGAACCTCCAATTTAGATACTTCAAACAGGTATTCAGCCAGAAAAATCCTCAGTGTAAATTTTCCAAGTAAAAGCAAATAATGGGAAGAAAAACAACCCAAACTAATCAAACAATACCTAAAGTTATTGAAAGAAATAAAATTTTGAAACAGTGTTAGAAGAGAATATTTATACTTTTGTAACAAAGTGCTCTTAGTTGAGCGATCAGTGGAAAATGTGCCCTGGCAATGAAACAGAAAACACTAACTTGAGTGTGTATTTCTGGTCAGGAAATACCTGTGAAAAAGACCAATTACTTCAATACCAACACGCCTCCTTTACAGCTAACGCAAACAACGGCGACAAAAGCAGATTGTTGCTGTAGCCAAACAGAACTGGAAGAGCCAACTTTGTCCTGAAAGGATTTGTGCATTGTGGCCCATTAGTCAAATCCATGTAAATTTTGAAGCGACCCACAGTAGACTTTTTAATATTATAAATCTTTTACCGGTCGATATGACCTGTAACACTGCTGAGGACTTGTTCTCCCGGCTGTCAATGTGCTTTATGGGTTTGGAAACAATGAGGCCACATCCTTTCATTTCTGCACAGGAATGAGTGGATTGTAGCAGATTCCTTGGGTGACTCAATGCACTAAATCACTCCCGCTCCCATGAAGAATACTGTTCAGCTTCTGCCTCCTCTCAGGAAGCAGCTCACATGTTGTAGAAGAGCTTTTTATTCAAATAAACACCAAACAATAAACTGGCTTTTCAAAAAGGATGCTCTCTTAAAGTGGCAGTGACATCCTGTGCCTTAATCCACTCCCCTGACTCAAGCAATAAAGTGACAAATGAAATCAGTGACTGTTGAGAAATAACCATGTTCAGTTCAACTGGATACACGCACACTCTTCCCTTGAACAAATCCATCCTTTAAGAAGGGAGTCTTTAAAGTCACAGCGCCAGGCTGCGAGCTGCAAAACAAAACAGCAACAAAAACCCTAGCAAAAAAAAAAAAAAAAATCCTTTAAAACATATGGCTAGAGAATAAATAATAGATAAAGTTGACAGCTGATCAGCTGATATACCGTATTAGTTCCACAGAAGCAGCTGAAGACGTGTTTCTGAGCGTGTCAGGTGCACTTCTGTTCACAAACCCCACGACAATATTCTATGGTAATGGCTCTAAATGCTGTTGGAAGCCACATTATTATATCTATTACTGCGGAATACTGCAGTATTTGTTTTTAATAAGCGTTATGTCTAGACTTCCCTCCAGTGTGTTCATGTTCACAAAAGCTAATCAATAGTTACTTTACTTACTCTATTGAGCTTCAGCACATTAATTAATGTATCCCTCGGTAATCATGACAGACTTCATCACGGGATCAAAGAAAAGGGTTTGAAATTGGTTTTGTTAACAATGAAGTCATTTGTCCCTTCTCTCTTATGACCTTATCCAAGGAGAACAGAAGTGTAAAATGCTTCCAGATCACAACAGTAGTTTTATAAATGCATAGTGGCCAGGCAAAAGTCCCTTTCTATCTCTCTTGAGCTTTGATTTACATTTCATATCAATTGATAAAATCATAATCTTTGAAAAAAGTCTAATCCAGAAAGGACAGAGTGTAATCTCTTGATTAAAATTCACGTTTCTAAATATTTTTTTTTATTAAAAATTTCATGGCACTCAGCTTCTGTTTTAATACTGGCAATACTATGAAACAGCATACATCAGCCAGAAATCTAATGCTTATGTGGTTTAGTTCAACACATTGATGATTTCTAACATTTCCATTTCCTGAATTATTGTTTTATGACTTAAAAACACTTTTTTTGACTACGCACATAGAACGTGACAGCAGAAGTCACTACCACAGGTTTATGAACTGGGATCAATACTGAAAATCACGGCAATTTGCCACATTAATTTAGATTTTGAGTACCAGACAGGAGTTGCTGTTTCTTAAAGCAGTTTATGCCTTGATTTCAAGGAGGAAAAAAAAAAAAAGGAAAAACAAAAAATAACGGAGGAAGTCTGATATCTCTTATCAGCCATGTTGGCACTAGATTCTGTGGAAGTAGCTGGTGCTGGTGAGATATTTATTTCAGGAACGTGTCGCCAGGGTCCCTGTGGGGAAGCTGTACCCAGAGAAACTTCCCAAAGTCCTTCTCCCTCTCTTTGCATGGAAACTGCCAGGGCAGGCTGCCGAGGGTCAGAATTGCTGGAAAGAAGTGTCAGCTGTACTGAAATCAGAGATTCCTGCCACACGCAGGTTCCACCAGATTTTCATCCTGAATGCATTCGATCTGCAGACTGATATCACAGACAAATCAAATCATTAAAAAGGAAACTGTGGCAGGACCCCATCTTTGTAAACCTCTCATGTTGAATGACTCTGTACACAAGATTGAAAATGTAGGGTGTTTTGCAATTTTCAGTTAGCTGGATTTCCATGTACCCATTTTTAGGGTATTTAGGGTATAAAAATATTAATTTTCACCTAAGTTATACTTCAGTGCATCATGTAGAGAAAATGAGGAGGTGCAGTTCTAGGATGAAGCACGCAAATAGGATATTACTTTCTAAGAAATTGTTGTAAAACCATTTCTAATCCTTCCTTTCAGACATTCTGTTTTCAATTCTCTTGCTAGGCAAAGCAAACCAAGGCTAAACTTACTGAAATAAATGGTATCCGGGTAACTGAAAACCCCTGTCTCAAAAGATGCCTTTCAGATATCACCACAGTACTCCAATCCACTGTTTTTGTGTTTTTGTTTTTGTTGTGGTGTGCAAGCTCTACTGGGATGCTTAGTCCACTTACAGAACCATCGAGTTGGCCACCTCTGATTCATGACTCAAATATGACAGAAGTTTGCTGAATTTCCACTACTCCTAGTGTTCCTGTTGTGGATCATCTGAAAAATCTCTATTACTTGAATTAGCAGAACAGGTTTTAAGAAAGTATTCAACTCCATTATAATTCCTGAAGGGTCAAGTACCAGAACTTCTACCCTTTCTGCTTTAGAAATGAGTTTGAAGCATCTATTCTTAGCAGACCACTGTCCAAAACAGACACGAAACACTGCAAACAATATTTTCTAAAATAGATTGCTGAAACATTCTTATAAAAAAGGCTTGTGCTTCCTTTTCAATGGCAGAATTGTCTGTAGGAGACGAAGTAAGTACCAAGGTTAAATTTGCTATATTCTCCTTTGTTCAGCGCTGATGTGGGCACATTGTCAGTACCTAATGAAAAACAGGGAAAACAGCTGCCTTTGTGGTGTCCCTGCAAGTGAGGCTGCCATTTTTATCTAATCCGGATCCATCCAGGGTCAGATCCTTCCCTCACTGAAGAAACAGACTTCCCTTCTGCCAAAATTATATAATTATTATATTATAAAATAATATAACACAGTGCAGCTCTACTGCACTTCAAAACCTGAACATATCAACATTCTAAAAACCCCCAAACAATAGAAGACAAAGCTCTGAATGTCTAATGTGTCATTATAATGAATGTCATTAACTACAAATTAAACAGCATGCAGTACATCCTGATTTTCCTCCTCTGAATCACAAGAACTGAAAAATTAACGATTGCTGTTTTGTTCCTCTTTTCCTTTGTATTTCTTGGTATTTTCTGACTGCTTTTCTCTATGGCAAGTCATGGTTATTTCCATAATACAAAAGATATTCAACTAAGGAGAGTCCACAGCTCTGAACAGAGCATACATCTGAATGCCACTCAATAATAAAACAAGATTAACTTAGGGAGCTGCATTTATCTGTTTAGCCATGTGACTGAGAATTAGTTTATTCCCAGATGGAATGGGTA
Organism: Eulacestoma nigropectus; assembly: GCA_013397775.1. Classification (NCBI taxonomy): domain Eukaryota; kingdom Metazoa; phylum Chordata; class Aves; order Passeriformes; genus Eulacestoma; species Eulacestoma nigropectus. The sequence goes on from VZTE01005595.1 coordinate 188,158, forward strand.
CATGGCAGTGTTGCCATACGGACTCGAAAGCTTGGACAATGAAGGTTTAATTGCTTTCATTGTTGTAAAATGTAACTTAAGAACAGAAACGAGGGCATTTTGAATCTATAAACAAAAATATGCATTTACTTTCAGGGCCATTGCAGTTTTTCTGCATATAAAGAGGTTTCTTAGCTTACAGGAAAGATGAGGAATCTGTATAAAGCTCTCTTACTTTCCTCACTTTTGGGGCTGAGACAGATGAATATATTTCTACAAAAGAAAGCAGTGATTTGAGACACAACTTGTCCAACTCATGGTCCCTTTTACGAACAGTGTTTGCTACAAATCCAGGTTGCTATTTCTATATGCAACTCTGCTACCTCTGTGCTGTTGTGATTCAATGCCTTCATGAGAATTATATTTACTTTTGGTAAATTATCCCCAAATAGTTTTCACAAAGAACCCTAAGCACACTGGTTGTCTATTACTCTGCTCTTTTGCCATAACAATGTAAGAATATCTGTAATAAGTCAAATGAAATAGCCATTTAGTGCATCATCTCTCTCTGAAAATTGCATTACAGAATGCCCTGGGAAGAATATAGGCTGGTCCTAGGAACATCCCAGATATATTCGAGAAAGAGATGATGATGTGCCCTGCGCTCTGCCATCAACCTTTATTTTTCCACAGCAAAAATAACTGTGATGCCATGGTCTAAACAGGAGCCTTTGCTCAATCCAGCCAGCTCCCAGGCAGAATAAAAACAGGACTAAGTATGCAATTCAGTGCCATGTGCTGCACATATCCCCAGTGAAGACAGCTCTAATGCAGTTTTGAATTGTTATTTTAAGAAACAAACTTGTCTCCCTTTGCTGTTTTCCTGTACCTTTCTTATGATAAGTTGGAAAAAAAAAGAAAAAATAGAAAAATTGAAAGAAAGGCTGAAAAAGGAAGGGCTGCAGAGCTGCAGGATATGATGGGCTCACCACCGTACCATGGATATCATGATCACCCAGATTTTGGGCTGAAGCCTCCGTGATGGGCTGTAGAGATTCAGCAGCAATCATTACCCTGGCCATGCACCATTGTGTCCTGAAGGCTTTAAATGAGTTCATTCTCTTTATGCTTCTATATTTAAAACAACGAGAAACAATTAAATAAATAAGTGGACAAATAATCAAACCTTCTGTCCTTTTAAAAAGTTTGCTTCTTGAACATGTGTTTGCCATCCAAGTCATGTCTCATGAATAAGTCATAGGGATACCTCAAGATGTTTGCCACTCAGGTTGTGTGCTACACGGCTAGATCTTAAATTTCCTTGTCACCTCTGCAATTTCTGCTGTATAAACTTTCTTCTATCTAGAGCTCAATTCTTTATGTAAAGGTTTTTACAACCAGGTTAATTTATGTGTAGTTTAGTGGGATATGTGGTACTACCAGTGAATTATTTGGAAAAAGGCTGCTTTTAAAAAAAACCCTTCCAAAAAACTCTGTCACATCTCCTCTTATTTATGAGAATATTCTCATAACTTTTAAATGCCTCATGTTAGACAGAATAAATTGCCCCCTACTCCAGCAAAAGTTTCATGAAAATTCAGAGATTTTTTTTTCTTTTCTTTTAGTATTCTAACATGCCTCCAGTACATGTTTCGGGAAATTATATTCTAGCAAAGGAAAGCTCAGCTGTCTGTCCACAGATATCAAAACCACTGATCATGTTGCTAAAGATATCTTTTTGAACACCAGTGGAAAGCCAGCGCTACTGGACATAGGGGGTCGGTCCTGTTTGGGTGTATTGCCAGAAAATCTTGAACACCGATGCAATCCATGACAGCAAGAAAGGACAGACCCTCCATGCACACGCTTCCAGGTCTGCCTGTCCTAGAAAGATTGCCAAAAATCCCCATACAACAGGGCAGGGAGTCCAGGCGGGTGAGAACTGAACAGACATCAGTGGGAAACGCACAAGCGTCATCCTTTTTCTCGTACCAGAGATACTATCCAATTCTTTTGAGTGGCTATTAATGTTGTACTACTTAGTCCCCGCTTTTTCTGCGTAAGTAGTCTGGTCTAAAGCCTAGCAAACTGCTGCGGAGTTCAATAGCTTTGGAATAAAGTCAGCTGGTAAGAGAAGCCTTGGGGCCATGAGTGCCAAGAGCCTCACGGCAACTCGGTGTGGGTACAGAACCGCAGCCACATGCACTTCTTCAGCCCCCTTAATAACACTTCATAACATTTTCACCCCAAGCTGGCATCCCGGTTTTTAATTCTTCTTTCTCCATATAAAAGCATGCAAACAACAGATTTTTTTTTTCTGAAATCCTCCCACACAGAGGATGCTTAGACTTTACACTCCTTTTAAAGTATTGTTCATCCAACTCACTTTGAACTTTAAAGCTTTTTACTGAGATAACAGGATCTACAGTGTGAGATCAAGCTTAGAAATCACAGCTTGAAATGCCCATCCAGGGGAAGTCATGCAGAAAATGAAACATATCTGGCAGAACAAGACTATGGTCGGAGTGACAAGACAAAGTCAAGGAAAAGGGCAATGAGGAGAACTCCAGACAGGAAAAGGCTCCCTGGTGTTACTGGGAAAAAAGAGGGTAAAGATGTGGAGAAAATGAAGAGTTAAAACTCACCTAGCAAGGCTGAGATTGAAGTGCGTGAAAAATCCCAGCTCCCCCCTCTTCCCAGAAAAGGTCATCCTGTGTGGAAACATTTTCTTGTCTCTGTGTCTCTGCTTTTATTTTGGGCTTTATCTGGGGGAATTTTGTCTAGGTGTAAGTGTGTCTTTTTCAAAATGTTCAGACTCTTAGCAAAGGAGAGAAGGAAGGAAGGAAGGAAGGAAGGAAGGAAGGAAGGAAGGAAGGAAGGAAGGAAGGAAAGAGA
>VZTE01005595.1:194651-205498 GCA_013397775.1 Eulacestoma nigropectus
AAAAGAAAGGGGGGCTGCATTTCTATGCAGGAAACAGAATGTTTGTACCTCCTTATATGCATGGTCCGGATGAATCCATCACGAATACAAACTTTTTGAATTTTCAGTGTGGATGTGCACTTTTCCACCTGAGATTTGAAAGGCTCCAAGAGGAATTTTCTCTATGCATCGTAAATATAAAAGTCCAAGGACATCAACACTCAGTCTCACTAACTAGAACTAAAATTAAATGGAATGCATCATGTATTTCAGTCTAGATTCTTTCAACACTCTTTCCTCAGCCTATATCCTGTAATTGATCTATGTTCCATTTCATGATAAAATGTGCATAGTTCTGAGGAATCTATGTAGAAAACCTTACAAACAACAAAGCACAAAATAAATAATTTCTGAAAACACATCAGTTACTGAAAGTGGTTCTCTGCATGGTCCCACAAACAGCTTACACTGACATAATTGGGTGGGAATACAAAAAAAGTAAGAAAGATGGAAGTGGAAATTGAACTTAGCTGGCATTTAATTTCTTAATGTACAGATTTTGGTTCTTAGGATACACTCTTCCATTGGTAGAAACTTTTCAAGCTTCCTTTTTGTAACAACTAGATTTCCTTCAACTGGAAAACAAGAGAACTAATATGTTCATTATATAAATTAAGGCCAAAGGGATTTTTCAGTGGTGCACTTAAAAATAAGTTTTTCTACATGAAACACAAGTCAATTTCAAATATGTCCTTCATGAGATCCACCTGCAGTGCCTGCTAGAAGCTGTGACATCTGCTCACAGTGTTTCCTGAAGCACAAAGTTCTGAAGACCAGTTTCCTCCTCTTTGTAGGAGAGACTTTTAACTGACTTGCATAACTTAATTTTCACTCTCAAATATGAGGTTAATTTTACCCTGGACACGCATTTATAAGTTCAAATCTCTCTGCACCCACAGTGACAGCAGCTAAGAACACTGTAATAAGCCAAACACATCTCTGCGTGTGTTATCTGTGCATGGATACACATGCTTATATCATATTTAACAAGATAGCTGAGTGAGAAATCTATGTATCCCTTTATTTTTGATGTCTTGGGTCTCAATAAAAAGCTAATCGTATCCATTATGTATATAGCAAATCAACTCCTATTTACAAGAACACAAATATATTAATCATGTTGCATGATAGAGTGATTCCCAAGAATATAATCTTTTTATATATATAATCTGTAATGGGTAGCTCAGTTTACAGCTGATGTTTAATTAGGAGCTTGCAGTTGCAATAAACTTTTTTTTTTATTTTATTGCACTCAGCCAAGGTACAGTATAATGAAATGTAAGTGACCCAAACTAAATGGAAGCACTGAAGTAGATAATGTGGCAATATATCAAGTAAAATACACTGATTCTGCAGTCAGTTCATGCCCTAATGGCAGAAAAAGGGTTTGAAAGCCACTTTAACCATAAGTAGTGTGTTTATGTATTATTCACAGTAGCAAATAATTGCAAAATGTCAACATTTCATTTTCCTCTTAAGAATTTCTTTTGATTAGTGACCTAATTAACCATTAAAAGGGAAAAAGAAGTATGTATTTTTTATTTTTAAACCATGGATATGAGAAGCAGGAGTGTTGCTTACTAGAAAGTAATTTATGATCTCCAAATGTCACAGTCAACATTAGTAGTCTTTAAGTGATCAGAAACAAAATAAATAAAACAGTCCACTGTCTTTATAGAGCATTACTCTGCATTATGTATGTATGCATTTATTATTGTTCGTGACATTTCTTATTAACATGATAAGAAATGCAAATATTTCAACAATTGCCTGATTAATTTATTTTCTCTTTTCTTTTCTTTTTTTTTTTTAATTAATTTTTTTATTTCTTTTCTTTTTCTTCCGCATTTCCCAGAAACTCTGCGAACTACAGAGGAAGTCGTGGAGAAGGAGCAGCCATGATCTGCCTCTATCAGTGTCACGCGCTCTCAGCTATCACAGACCCCAGGCCCGGCTTCCTAAGTCCTATTTCACACTGCTGTTCCAACACACACAATGAAGCAAGGCTGGATTTAGGACCTAGTTCCTTCACCAAATGATAAATGGGGGCAAAGAATTACAGATGTTCACTAGTTTCTTTAATATGATTATCCGCTACCTGCAGGTGGCTCTCCTTAATTTAACATGTTAGTAGACATTTTTATTATTGCCATTATTCTTCCCGTGTTTGTGTAACAGTCCCTAAGAGGGTATGCTTTGGACTGCGAGTGCCCTATTCCAGACTTCACGCAAACACAGAACCCCCAAAGATGCATCCACAGAATGAGACCAAACTCACGAAGCATGGAAAATGACAGAGAGATTAGAGATTTCATCTACGATATATATCCTTATATATCTGCTGGACATGATGCCCACGTATATAAACCCTCACAATCGCTTCTCAGAGGTGTTTAAATTTCTCAAGAATCAATGAAATTGGTTGATGACCCAGACTCCATCTCTGAGTACGAGCAGCATTACTCTTAAGTGTGAGCAGCTCTGCATTCAAACTTGTGAGGGTTCCCACTCCTCGCCATTTATGCCTGTTCTGAAAGAAAATCTTGTGTCACAACTATCAGCGTACACCTTCCGCAACGCACTGCTGTCAGATTGCATGTTCTTACTGGATAATTTCCTGGCATGTATGGTCCTGAGAGGTAGATCTCTGTTCTGTTAGACTACAGAGAATTATTTCATCCTGATGCTCCTTTTTTCCTGAGTGAGTACCACTTGTTTTGTTATACAGCTTTTAGGCTGCTGTTTAAGTGGCATTTCAAAAATTGTACAATAAGCAGAATATCCAAAACAGGCTGGGTAGAGGAAAGCCTTTAAGGAGTTAGTGCTTAGAGCTTGACATACTGGTGAACTCAGCTCTGATCAGTTTTCTCACTTCCAACTCTCCCATTTTTTTGGTGCACATTTCTTTGCTCAGCCATAATGATATTATCTGGCTATGCAATTCAAGCTGGAGCTTTCACTGAATTCGATAGGTTTCATATCAAGAATCAGTCTTGTTCAACATCACTTAAGAAGTCCATGGATCAACCAAAACCTAAAATATTTTCTTCTGGTGATATTTCTTTCAAGGCTAGAGATGAAAATCCAGACACTTGTTTATTCATGATTTAGCTCTTATGAATCCACTGTTTGTGGACTGTGGTCTTTTAAGAAGTTTACATTTGAGGTTTCTGGTGGGGTTCACCATATGCCAGATATGTAGTAAAAATAACATCCCTTCTGCCATTATGAAAACATTATTGTGTGGAGAAGTCAGTGCACTCGGGGCTTGTCCATGCACATAAGATAAAATATAAATGACTTTCAGTCCAGAAACATAAAATAAACACCATTTCATCTTATCATATTTAGCTTTTGATTAAAATAGAAAAACAGAGAAAAAATAGTGAGCCAAACCTTTAAAGGTGAACTTACTGGTTTGCCCTGTCCCCATAATAAAAGAGAAACAGAAAAAAATAAAATGAGTTTATTAAAACAGAACTGAAAAAAAAACATTATCACTTCATACTTATTGACCCCTGGGGAGTTCAAAATAACCGTTTGCAGCCCTTGCTCTGAACCATAGTTGAAACAAATATGCATATTTGTGCTGGATCTGGCTGGGATAGAGTCCATTTTCTGTCTGTTCATTTCATGGCTGAGCACCTGCCCACCCATGGGAAGTAGTGGATGGATTCCTCGCTTTGCTTTGCTTTGCTTGTGTGTGCTGCTTTTGTTTTACCTGTTAAACTGTCTTTATTTCCACCCACAAGGCTCCTCACTTCCACTTTTCTGATTCTCTCCCCCAAGCCCATCACAGGGGGAGTGAGAGCGGCTGTGTGGGACAGAGCTGTCACCTGGGGTTAAACCACCGCAACATCCATCCGAATTTTGTGACTGAGGTTTCACTTGTTACGGCATACTGCTGGCACTAACTGACCATCAGTGAAGCGAACACCTTGCTGAAAAGGTAAAGAATATCAGTTTAAACCTTATTCCTCAGGTTTAAATGCATAAACCTTGTTTTTGCTGCAGGATGTGAAGGAGGAAATGGTGATTTACTGCGACTCATTTAATAAAACAAGCCAACCTAACCTGAACATGTGTTTGCATACACATCTATTAAGGAATTGATCATCCAAACATGGTTTGTAGATGTCTGTACAACAAAAATCTTGGATTGTAAGGTAACTTTGAATATTTCAACTGTTTGTTCCTCCTCTAAGGCAAATGGCAAGGAATAAGCGTAAAAGAATTTTACCTAAATTACTCAAACCTCATCAGTAGCTTCTGTATTAAATAACTGTTGAATGACATAACTTTGCAATATGGGAAGGACCTTATGTCACTTAGTTCTTTAGTCCGTTTAGGTCAAAGAATTCCTTTTCAAACAGTTTACATGTTATTATCAAATGTCCAGTTCACATGTAAGAATTTCTTAATGCTTTTAGGTAAGTTTTCTTCCCTGGAGTGCACCAGGGAAAAAGGAGACATTCTTAATGAAAGAATCATAGAATCACTTGTGTTGTAAAAGACCTTTAAGATCATCAAGCCCCAACACAAAACTAATGCTGCCAAGCCCACCACCAAATCTTGTCCCTAAGCACCACATCTGCACATTTCAGGTACCTCTGGGATCGTGATTGCACCGCTTTCCTGGGCAGCCTGTTCCAACCTTAAAAAAACCTTTTGGTGAAAAAATTATTCCTAAAATCAAATCTAAACCTTCCCTGGTACAACTCGAGGCCAGTTCCAGTCATCCTGTCACTTGCTATTTGGAGGAAGAATCTGAATCCCAACTTGCCTACAATCTCCTTTCAGGGAGTTGTAGAGAGCAAGAAGGTCCCCCCTGAGCCTCTTTTTCTCCAGGCTAAACACCCCCATCTACCTCAGCTGCTCCTCATCAGACTTGTGCTCCAGACCCCTCATCAGCTTCACTACTCCACTTTGTAAACCCTCCATCGCCTCAATGTATTGAGCAGCAGAGATTGATACAGGTGATATGAAAAATAAAGAGACAAAAAAAATTTATGCCTAAAGATAAGCAGAGAAAAGTGAAATGCCATGTGTAAAGTTTCTTTTAAAACGCATGCACACACCCAGACCTACCTCTGTATTTGCTACCCTAAAAACATTTTCCTTTTCCTGTGCCATGATGCAGTGTCTCCCGAATTTTAGGAATGTTTATATGCCTAAAGGAACTTGCAAACTGATTCACTGAAATGGTTTGCACTGAAACACTTGCAGAGGGGGGGGAAAAAAAGGAAAAGATATGTGCCTGATGCATAGATTGTATCTGCAGAGCAATATCAGCTGTTTATTTATTTTAGTGAAACGTTTTGTCCTGCTCCAGCACAGGCTTCCCACAGGGTCATGGATTTTCATTTTACATCCCCCTGCTCCAGCGTGGGGTCCTCCAGGGGCTGGAGGTGAATCTCTGCTCTCTTCTGGATCTCCATGGGCTGCAGGGGCACAGTTGCCTTACAGATTCCACCCCCCGCCCCGCATCCCATTTTTGTCATCTTTTTTTCACCCCAGAGGTGCTTCCAGCATGGTGATGGGCTTGGCCTTGGCCAGCATCGTGTCTGTCTTGGAGCTGGCTGGCATTGGCTCCATCAGACATGGAGGAAGCTCCTTGTAGCTCCTCACAGAAATCATCCCTGTAAGAAAACCCTGAACCTTGACACACACACCTCACACAGGCATGCACATATGAAAATAGCTTAGGATACAAGCCAGATATAGGACAATATAAGGATATAACCCAGATCCACAGAGGACACAGCCAGCTCACAGGATGTGGATCTAGGTCATCAGAGGTGCTCTCAAATGAGTGTGTGAACTGCACCCTCTCTGAAATGCCAAGTTCAAGTTTGTCTCCCTCCTTACTGAAAAAAAAAAAAAAATATTAGATGTATGTCAGGCATGAACAAACTCGGCAATTTGGAGGGAGTCCCAGGAAATAATAAGGGCAGAAAGACATGTTGTCACCTGATAATTTGGAAAGGAAACACTGGGAGAAGGGTGATAGAAGATAATGGCTTAAAACATAGAAGGATTAAGATTAGGATTGTGATATCCAGAGTGGTAAAATAAGTGCAAACAGCAGCTTTAAGTATATTTTCATTGAAGTACAGTGTTTGACAGAAACCAGAATGTTTCATGCAGCCTTCTTGATTTTTAGAAGTCTTTTGATGGGAAAGTCTGTGAGGTTCAAGCTAGCTAGCTACATCTAATGAGAGAGAATGAAAAAGAGTAAATAACAGTGATGAAGACCTAGAAATATTTGCAAGATTTTTATTTTTTATTTTGAAAAACACAGAAACCTCAGGAATTTGTTGCAAATATGTACTGTTGTCCTTCTATAGACTTTAGCTCGCTTTGAGAAGCAAAGAAGGCATCTTTCTCTCTCTTTATATAAAAATTAAATCTTGCCCTCCCCTGCCACTCATTTCTGTATATTTATTTCAGATAATTCATTGATGGGATGTTCAGGAGGGTCTCTGAATGTAAATCAGGCCTCTCCTCCGATCTCTCATAGATTCATAGATCTAATGACCAGACGAGCCTATTCTGATTTTTGAGCCTGACCTTGTGCAAAACTCTACCATAGGTTTTCCTTTAATCAATTACTGATGCAAACCCAGCAGCTTTGCTTGAATGAGAGGGCTATCTTCAGAAACAAAACAAAACTGATTTTTAAATGCAACTCTCAAAATATGCAGAGATTTTATTTTTTTTTAAGCAGCTTTTTCCCAACACATTTTTTTGTCTGAATAAAACAAAATCTGTCTTCTTAATGTAGAAATATTCAACACGCTTCAGCTGTGCATTACTCTTGCTAACTCGTCCTACTTTTGAAATGTACGAGACAACACAAAATAGATCATTAGCAAACGAACCAGAAGTGGTTACTTCTCCAAAGCTCGGCTTCTTTACAGTTCTGTTACGCTGGGAGATGCCTACAGAGAACAAAGCCTTCCAAAATTTCCCTGTAACGCCGTTAAGACAATGGGCCTCTACAGCAAACCTGAGCTGTCAGCCAGGAACCAGTGGACCGTTTCAAGTGCTTTCCTTCCATTCTGCCTCTGCTGCTCAGAAATGCACACTGTCAAACAGCCCTGTGTGCTCCCAGCACACAGAGACACAGAAAGAAAGGTTATGTGCTTAGTCACGGGGCGGGAGAAAAGCAATATACCCTGCTGATCGTTCCGCTGGAACCACTCAGACTCCGTAATTTCAGCACTTGAGTTTTACAAACTTTGGCCAGCCAGCAATGTTTCTAGATTAATTATTTATCCTCAGTTTCTGAGGACTTACCCAGAAGAGGGAAATTCCAAAAGAAGACCCCAGTCACTGAACCAAGTGTTTCAGAGGCAAATGCTGTGAATTCTCAACATGTACTCAACATGAGATAGACCCTCAATTTACTGTTTAACTGTTTGGGTCTGACAGAAGCAACAGGCAAATTTTCATTCCAGAAATTTGCTCAGGGTATTTGGAAGGCTGAAGACCTGGACAAGAAGTTGCAGCAGCTGTCTTTAAGTGGAGCAGAAATATGAAGAGGAACAAATGTCTATTTAATGCCCTGCTCAGACAGGCTAGTCAAGGCATAGCCTAAGCCCAGGCCTTTTGTAGTGCTATTTGCTAATGCTCAGGAACAAATAGTGACAGGGTTTCAGAAATGCCTTTTCTTTGACCTTATGTAAAGCCAATTTGCTAAGCTGAGTAGTTCTTTTGGTATTTATTAGTGCTTCTTTTATTTCAATTTTATGCTGTGTAGAAAGCAAATGACAGTACAAGTGAGTCAGAGCTGTTCAGGTGGAAAAGCAGTGAAGGAAGGAAAAGAGGAAAAAGCCACCTAGGTAGAGGTATCATAAAAGACAGGATTTGGTCTTTCCTTCTCAGTCATTGTTTTTTCTGAAGGTCGTAATTCCTGTGTCAACCTACAAGTCCTTTGACATATGAAGAGGGAGAGCAAGACAAAACTTTTATGAAGTTTAAAATAACAGACATTTCCTTTGATGGAGGACACCTTTGACTCAAAACAAGGACAAACTTTCAAGTTAGAGACGACTTCAGAGTTGGATAACGTTGTTCAGGGTCACATCCAGTCGCATTTCGAGTATCTCTGAAGATGGAGATTCTATGGCTTCTCTTGACAACCTCTTCCAGCGCTGAGGTAACTCCTTGATTTAAACATTTCTAGCGATAAAAAATCCAACATAACCCTTGACATGTCATTCCCACACATTGTTCATTACGCTTCCCGTTAAACCTTAGTTTTATTTATAGTTCAAATTTCTCTAGCTTCAGCTTACACACACTCAATCTTATTTTTATTTTGTCTGCTAAACTCTTTTATTCAAATTCTTTTTCTTACATTTATAAGAAACATATTTATAACCTGTGGTCGTGTCACCCCTATTTATAAGCTGAATAGATCAGGTACCTTGAATGTCTCATGACGAGGCGTATTTAATCCATTTGTCATCTGTAAAGCTTTTCTCTGAAACCTATCTTGGTTTTGCACATTGTTTAAAATTTGGCCATGAAAAGTGGATACACTATTCAAGCCAGAATTGTAACTATTTCAAATAAAGTGATAATACAGCTTTTTTAGCTTTTAAGTCAAGTGCTTCTTAATTCCAGTTTTAGAGTCCAGACGTAATTCTTTACAGGAGCTGAACCTGCTAGATGACAAATACCAACAAAAAGGGCTGGTCAATTCCCTAGACTCATTCTATGTACATTGTACTTTTCAAGAACACATTTGACTTTTTATGCAGTAGGGGGTACTTGTCATTGCATTTTGCAATCTGGCTTTCAATATGATGGATCAAAAATTCATGCAAGGTCACTATAACAACAACGACAATAATAAATTTCATCGACGTATAAATCAGGGACCTCTGCGGTGAAGTAGTGACATTCAATACACAGGGAAGCGATTTCAGAAACATTCTCTAAATTTCATAAGCCTGTGATTAGAGCAGGGGACCCGGAGCATTCCTTTGAGATTCCAGGGGAAAGACTGGCACAGCAAACTCCAGTCAAGTCAGCGGTTACTCTTTCAACACCTATGCAGACAACTTTCTGAACAAAGTTCACTGATGTTCACAGTCGTTTCTGGGGGCTGATTTATAACCTCAAACTGAATTAAGCACAACTGACAAGCCTGATAGTTAGCCTGGGGCTAGTAGCGACAACAAGATGCTAACACGCTTCTGCAGCCATGTCCTTTGCATCTGGGGCCTGACAACGCAAGGATATGCCACTCGTTCCCTGTGCCAGACAAGCAAAAATTCACCATTTCCAGGATCTGGGATATCCTCTTCAGGGGTTATACTGTACCATGGTCACAGGTTAGGCCATTTAATGATTGATTTAGTATTTCCAAGTATTCCCGTACCAGACCAGGAGCAGAGAGACCTTCTAGCCTGAATCTCATCTGAAAACTATTCACAGTCCCCTCTGAATTAAAACATTAATTGGAGAAAAAAGAAGGGTGCCTAATGGATTAAAATCTTTCTTATGTCAGGAAACCCAGGTTATGAACGGGTGTTTGAAAGGTGGACATGTACTCTGAATATTTTTCCCAAGCCTCATCCGAGATATTTGAAGAGTCAAATTTTCTTTACTACTGCCTGTGTTCACTTCCTGTAAACCCCACCAGAAGCCTGGAGAGCCCAGCAGCGCAGAAAATCGAGCCTCAACCAGACTCTGAAGAACTGACGTAATCAGGCCGCTAGCTCCCTTTTAAACAAGGCTTAGTAATGACCCGTAAAAGGAGATCCCGTGTCTTTGAGATACAGCCTCAGCAAATTATCTGTCAATTAAAATGCATTAAAAGAAAAAATGATGTTTAAAAAAAAAAAAAAAGTGTGGCTTTTTTTTTTTTTTTTTTTCTCCCCTCCAGAATGACTGTGTCATACAAAGAAAACTTTTCTAATTTGGAAAGCTTATCCCTGATTCCTTGCCTATACCCTCCCCTGAAACATACACACACTTGAATTTAATTGGGTTCCAGACAGTTCAATACAGCAGATAAATTTCTTCTTGCAAAGTATTGCTTGCTGACATTTTTTTTTTTTTAGTAGTAAAGCAGTGAGAAAGATTATGTACAGAAAGTTAAGGGGAATGTGACTGTTGGACACAATAAAAGCTCAGTTTCATTTGTACACTCTTTTACGCAGGTCGCTATTTATTTGAAAATCTCCTGGCATTCTGTAGACAATAAGAAGGTCATAAAATCCTTTCATTTCTGAAAACCATCCAGTTTAAAACTTTCTGTATGAGACAAGCAAAAATCTTCCACAGTTCTACCTAATCTTCCCCAGAGGACAAATGTATTGTTATTTCAAACCTGTTAGTGGGCACTTTCAGTGCGGATGGAGAGCGCCGGGAGACAGTCAGCCTGACTACACACAGCCTCTTTCCTCAGCCAAAATAAACCCTCGTGACCCTGAGAACATCCTGCAGTGGACAGAGCATGAAAGGGGGCTGATATAACCCAGTCTCTGTTACTGAAAAGCTCTTGCAGATTTATGTATTCTTGATTCCTGAGAACTACCAACATTTCTGGAATTGGAATTTAGCATACGGCTACAGAAATCTGCAACAGCAGCTGTGTTAATAAATTGTTTTAAATCTTGACACGTGTGGATAAATTTATTTTCTACTAAGCAGTTCAAATAATTTCCATGAGTTAATCTATAATTCAGCATACTGGAGAGCAATTCCACACAGTGTATTATATATTCCATACTTAATGCCAAGAGGTGAATCGAAATCACAAACTTCCAAGGAATCTACAGTTGAAGTCCTTT
>VZTE01005598.1:0-18481 GCA_013397775.1 Eulacestoma nigropectus
AGGAGCTGTAGCAGGGACCTCGGGAGCAGCAAGATGGAAAGGCAGGGGCGAGCAGATCCCAGATTAGTAAATAAAATGTATCAGAAACTCCGCAGCTGTAGCAGGAGCCGCTGGGTGCCTGTGCAGGCAGGGGGTGTGGGGTCACAGTGTAGCGAAAAATCCGGAGCAGTGGCAGAGAAAGGGCGGGGCTGGGCAGCAGCAGTCGAGCTCTTGAACACAGCTCCCTCGGAGGGGCTCAGGGCTCGGGATTCCGAGTTTTCCCCTGAGGCACCTGAGTAGATGGTGAGGGTCCTTTCTAGTGAGGCTGAGTGTTAATAAGCTCCCTGTCCAACGGCCACTCTTACGAGCAGAGCTTCACTCACAGTAGGAGAGGACAGCAGGCAACAGAACCCCACAATGGTGACAAATTCTCTCCACAGCGACTGCAGCCTCTCTCCCCTCCAATGCGGAGAGCGAGAGAGAGCTAGAGGCTGTGCCTAGCCCCTTCCCCGCAGCCCAAAATCTCGAGGTAACTCTGCCTTTCCCAAGAGAAAAATACCCTCAGGTAGGAGAGTAGCAGCCAGATGCACTCCTCCCCTCCTCCATGGCTACATCTTTTGTCTCTCTTAAGTACTGGTTGTTATTGTTTCTTAGCAACAAATGGGAGAAAATTCCCTAAGAGAAAGAAAACAAAAGGAAAATCTTAAACTCCTACCAGTATCCCTTCTTGTAACTTACAAAATGAATTTTGAGATTAAAATCAAAGCATCCTTTGATTTCCCTTGTATTGTATTTTCTATGTCTATGGTGCTGTGTGCCTGTACATAATGCAGAACTACATAAGAAGGGTAAGTGATTTGCTTGTCTTCAAAGTTTATCCAAACAATCTAAGAATCCTGATAAGAAATTTTAATAGTTTTAATTATTATTTTATGGTGAGGGTGAGTTGAGAAACAAACTCTCTAAGTGCAATTTTAGCTTAATATTGCATTCTTTCACAAATGCTGACATACAGGTTCCAATATTAGCAAATAATGTATTTTACTGTTCATGATCACAATAAAAATGAAGGTAGTTCTTGCCTTGATATAAAGCGTGTTGGGTTTTTTTTTAGTCTTTGCCATGCCCCCACACCCCACTGCCCTGTTTTTGAAGACCTGGACATCAAGAGATGCCTGGAGAGGGGTCTCTGGTCAGCAGGAGAGCAGCACAAAGGAATCCCAGCCACTTCCAATCAGTTTCATCAGGGACCCAACCTGAAGAGAGTCAGCATCAGGGATCCTCAATGCCTCTATGCAGCATGAGGAATAAACAGGAGGAGTTAGATTCACGTACATCTGCAGGGCTGTCATCTTACTGGCATCATGGAAATGTGGTGGGATGGATCCATGAGTACAGTGTTGAAGTAGAATACATGGAGGACTACTCCCTTCTCCAGGCATTAGACTGGAGCAACCCCTGGTATCAATCCAGGCTGGGGATGAGCAGATGGAGCAGCCCTGCTGAGAAAGACTTGAGGGTGCTGGTGAATGAAAGGCTGGACATGCCACAGCTGTATGCAGTGGGACCCAGAAACCAAGCGTGTCTTGGGCTACATAAAAAAAAATGTGACCAGCAGGTTGAAGGAGGTGATTTTCCCCCTCTACTGTGCCCTTGTGAGATCCCGCCTGGAGTTCTGCATCCAGTTCTGGGGTCCTCAGCACGAGAAGGATGTGGAACTCTTGGAGCTATATCAGAGGAGGTCACAGAGATGCTCCAAGGGCTGGAGCCCCTCTGTTCTGGAGCCAGGCTGGGAGAGCTGGGGGTGTTCACCTGGAGAAGAGAAGGCTCCAAGGAGACCTGAGAGCCCCTTCCAGTGCCTAGAGGGGCTCCAGGAGAGCTGGAGAGGGACTTGGGACAAGGGCCTGGAGTGCCAGGACAAGGGGGAATCGCTTCCCACTGCCAGAAGGCAGAGTTAGATGGGATATTGGGAAGGAATTATTTATTCCCTGTGAGGGTAGTGAGGCCCTGGCACAGGTTGCCCAGAGAAGCTGTGGCTGCCCCTGGATCCCAGGAAGTGTCCAAGGCCGAGTTGGGTGAGGCTTGGAGCAACCTGGGATAGTTATCCCTGCCCATGGCAGAGGTGGGACTGAATGAACTTTAAGGTCCCTTCAAACTCAAACCATTCTGGGATTCTATAAAGATAGCATTTACTTTTTTTGTTATACAACTTTCTATTGTGATTATTATGCAAAACTCCAAATATTTTTGCATTTCAAGTACAATTACACAGGACATCTGTTACATTGGGAATATGAAAGAATATTTTTATTATGCTGAAAAGATTTTCTTCGTATAACTAAGCCATTGTTTGCATTACCAATTGCATCTTGATAAGTGCCCATCATTGAAGAGTTGGCACACGGATTAAAGGCCAGAGTAGTAGCTGCAGTGTGAAAGCATTTTGTGCCTGGAGCAGGAATCTGTCTGGTGTAGTCACATAGCAATTGGTTCATCATGCATTGTCTGTTCATGGCTCCAACTGTTAATCTTGGCTTTTGCAGCCCTTTCCTCTGAAACAGTCTTTGATGTCAATTCTTTTCCAATAAGAAACGTGGAACAGCATAGCTGATGCAGTAGTGGACAAGGATTTGCTGGCTGAACTTGGTGTGAAAACTGAGATTAAGGCCAGACAGCTCCTACAGTACACAGGGTGTCACCTTGAAAATCCATGAAATTAGAGAGAATTGGAGCTCTGGAGAAAATGCAATAATTGAACAGTTGGAGCCTGACCAGGAGTCCTACCACTGGAAGATGGCAAGAAAATTAGAGAATAGGGGACTGAAAAAAGGACCTGCATCTGGCTTTGCAATTATATGTTCTTGGGTTGTATTCATCCCTTTTGTCATTATACACAGGACATAGTGCCAGGGATTAATTTGTTTCACTGTGATTTCTGTGTAAATTTATTTTTGGTGTAGCTCTGACGCATGTTGGTATATATTTATGTACAGCTTTAGTGTAAGATTAGAGAAAAAAGAGAATTAAAAGGCACCCAAAAAACAGACTAAATGCCTGAGAGTGCAACACACATTAAGAGGACTGTATGCATGATACATTTCCTTCTGGTTTAGACGACCATCTTTTCCTTATCTTGGAGAGTTTGGGGATCTAAACTAATAATTTTCATACCTAAACTAGCATATTTTAAGATTGCTTGTTAATTTCTTGATTATTAGACTATTTTTCTTTACTGAAGGAAAATGCCTGCAAGCAGCAATGTAGTGGTGTTGGAGGTTAGGGTTTTCCTTTTGTTTTCTTTCTCTTAGGGAATTTTCTCCCATTTTGTTACGAAGAGACAATAATGACCAGGTACTTAAGAGAGATAAAAGAAGTTTCCCCAGGAAGGGTGTGGCTGGCTACTCTCTTATCTGAGGGTTTCTCTTGGAGGGGCAGAGATACTGCGAGAATTGGGCCTGGGAGGAAAGGGGCTGGGTGCAGCTTCTAGCTCTCTCTAGTGCTCTTGGCTTTGAGGGAGAACAGTTGAGCTGCTGCTTGTGGGGGGGAATTCGCTGCTGCCGCCGGAGCCCAGCCTGGTCCTGCTTCTGCCGTGGGTGAGCCTTTGCTCGTGAGAGCAGCCATTGAACTGGGACCTTATTAACACCCTACCTCACTGAAAAAAGGACTTTCACCATCTGCCTGTGTGCCTCAGGCGAAAACCCCGGGATCCCGAGCCCTTTCCCCCTCGCAGGGAGCCTCTCCCTGCCATGTTCGGGAGCCGGACTGCGGCTGCCCCGCCCCACCATTTATCTGCCACTGGTCCGTTTTTTTTTGCTACACTGTAACCCTTCACCCCCTGCCTGCTGGTTTCCACTTCCACTATNCGGCTCCTGCTACAGCTGCGGAGTTTCTGATACATTTTATTTACTAATCTGGGATCTGCTCGCCCCTGCCTTTCCATCTTGTTGCTCCCGAGGTCCCTGCTACAGCTCCTTTCGCTATCCAGCGGGGCACCAGGACCGACTGCCCCTGGGGGTTTGTAAAGGAAGGCCCTTCTCCGTCCCTTCTGCCAGCTGTGTCTGCCATTACTGCCTGGAGAGAGACAGCCGAGCTCCCGCCACAGCGCCCCTGCAGGCGCGGGGGGATCATCGCACCCCCCAGCCCGGCCGGGAGCCACCAGCGCCCCTGCCGGCTGTGAGCGGAACTGCGCCGAAGGGGAAAGTGCCTGACAGCCGAGAGAGGCTGGCACTGGGTTTCTCGTTCTGTTTGTTGTCGCTGCCGGTGTTGTTGTTTGTTTGCCTTGTTATGCATATACGTACTAGTAAAGAACTGTTATTACTATTTCTCGCATCTTTGTCTGAAAGCCCCTTAATTTCAAAGTTATGACAATTCAGAGGGAAGGGGGTCATTTTCTCCATTCCAAGGGTGGTTCCCACTTCCTTGTCAGACACCTGTCTTTCAAACCAAGACAGATACTTATATCATCCAGAATTCTCCACGATAGCCCTTATTTACTCCAACTAAAGCACAATCAGAAAACATTTCACTAAAAACTAGTAAAAAAATGCAGTTACAGTGAATTACAAAAAGATAGCTGCTGTAAAAAAAATTACCTTCCATTTCTGTTGGGCATCACTCCCCTTCATTTTGCCTAATAATTTAGTAAAAAAATCTCAAGTCTGCTTTCTTGAAAGCTCTTGGCTTTTCACCTTCCCACCTTTCCTGCAAATCCTCAATCCAGCCACCACCTTATGGTTCCGCAGTTCAAGCTACTGCCTAGAGCCATATTTTTCCACCAGGTACTGTCTGCCTTCTCCTTGTGACCAGTGGGTCAAGCAGAGCATTAGCCATGCTGGCCTCTTTTACACTGCATTAGATTCTCGTGGACACTTGTGAAGGCAGTTAAGCAGCAGACACTATGAGAAAGCTGCTTCATACCCTACCTGGCAAGGGAATATGCAGCCTTTGTCCCCACCTCCTCCATCTGCAGCCCTCCACATAAACCTGGATCCAAAAAAACCCATTGCCTTAAGAACAAAAGCTATTTCAACATATAGCAAGTCTAAAAGGCTCCAGCTTCTCTCTATTTCTAAAGCACCAGGTAGGGGCTTTGAACTGGAACCCTCTGGCCTTTCCTATGTATGACTATTGCTGTGGGAAGGGAAAACAGACCAGCACTAAACCAAGCTGCAGATTCCATTTGCTCCAAGAGGGATGCAGCCTGGCCCTGAAGCTTACATTGCATTTATCAGACAAAACTTCCCTGTTTCAGAACTTTCAGTTTCCTTTACAAGGGCAAGAAAAAGTAAATCACTCTTGTATGTTCCATAGTAAATACAAAAAGAAGTAAAATGCAGACTCTGACCTGAGGAAGATTTAAAAATGTGGTGTTTGCTCCATTTTTTCTCCTCCAAACCCAAATGGACTCCTTCTCAGAACTAACTACATGTACCAGGAATTAAGGAGACTTGGGCTGCTGAATCCTACTTCTGATAAATAATATGGATTAAAAAGCAGTTAAACAATTGCACACCAAAACCCAGCTTGTTTCCTTATTAGAGACAGAAAGATGCTGGTAATGTATTTTACCAAATTGCTTTTGTATATCAGCATAGTCTCCAAAATTGGTAAAAAAATTCTGTAGCTTATCCACAATTTGCATACTATATAGGAACTTAAACATATATTCACCACTGTTCATCTTTCAGAAATGCAGGTTTAAGCAGAAACTACAATATTTGTAACTGCAGCAGAGATTTAATTATAAAGGACTTAAAGGGCCATTGGAATAGGATTTCATAAAGAAAAACATTTTTAAAATGTTAACAGAAAATTGATTCTTCTTTACTATAACCAAAAATAACATTAGAGATCATAAAGTACCAGAGACCTTGCTTAATTGGCAGTGATCTTGTATAAAGTCTCAACCCTGGTCTACAGTAATTGAGCCCAAAGTCCCTTTAAGCTAATACTAGAAATTGTGGTTTTATGGACTCTTATGAAGTATGACTTTTTTTTTCTTCAGTGGTACTCTGCAGGGAACTGAAACAGAGATTATTATAATTTTAAACCAATTAAAGATCAGTCACTTCATGTGATCAGTAACTGTACTCTATTGAGATGGTATTTCCAGCCTCACACAATGTCATGAATATGGAAAAACTTATAACTAAATTATACTTTGGTGTAATGATAGGTTTTCTTCTACTGGTACACAAATGAAGCAATGAGATATACAAATCAAGATTGTCAAATAGCATTTTAACGCCTCTGAGCAGCCCTAAGTTAGGCAGGTTTCCAAAAAAGCTACCAAAAAGACCTTTACAATTAGAAGAAGGATCACAAGTTGTTTTGCCTTCTCCCTCTACAAAATGTCAAGTCTGGATCAGTTAAAAAAATGATAATTACCTTTTCCCCTACCCAAAGTAACAGAATTTTTAAACCAAAATTAGAAAAAAAAATTTAAAAAAATCACTGCTGGTTGCAAGCTAATTAAATATCTTAGGCTGCCTTGCTTGTTGTAGGAAAAGCACCTAACTCCCAGCACTCCCAGTGCTCCTCATGGATACCACGGTGGCAGACATTAGGAGGGTGAGTACTTTCTAACATTGATGCGCACTGAGATTTGGCAGTCAGGTATGAACGTGAAGCCTGGTCTATGACAGTGAGTACAACTTCAAAAATAAGAGACAGTGGCAGAATTAGTGAATGTAAAGAAATAAGTATTGAGGCCATACATTAATAAATCAAAACAGAAATAAAACAAGATTTCTCTTATTAAAAGCCTATTTATCAGTTGTCTCTGGGAAGACAAGAATCTGTCTAAAAGTTATGCTAGCTAATGTTAACTACAAAACAGAACTTGGATGCATATTGCAAATAAAAATAAATCAGAGTAACAAGCACACCACAGAAATTATCCCAACTTTTTGAAATACTGGAGACACACTTCCTGCGAAATCTGACAAAGACAAAGCCTCAACTCCTGAAGACCAGATAACAACATAACCTGTATCACTGGATTTAAACATTTGAAACAAGAATGTTAATCTCTGCAGGATCACTGCAGAAGAAGCAAAAGCCAGCCAAGGTTCAGTTGAAGAAGTAATGTTTTATGGCACTGAGGCAGCTCTATTAGCGCCTGCATTCCAATAAAGGATAAAGTGAAGTGATTTGAAACTTATTTCTATTGAGTCCAGTACACATTTTAGCATTTCAGATAAAAAGTGTTTCAATAAGTAACAGAATGAGAACAACATTTGGGGGTGTTATTACCATGACTGTTCTTCTGCATATGAGGTGCCCCAGTCTCCACATGGCTAACAAGGCTCCCAAGTGCAATAAGCATGCGCCAGTAATGTCCAAGGCCTTGAAACACTAGAAATTGGATTAGAGTAGATCATCACAGAGGTCCCTTTGGCCTTAAAACTGTGTGCATGCAGTTACTTTTCTTCTCCACTAGTCTTTTGCCATATGCACAAAATATTTCATAAAGATTGCAAGCAAGCAAAGAAACCAAGAACTTGAAACAAAACAGGGTTAATTTCTGTAGCTTGAATGATAATTCCTACATTAGCACATTTACTCCAGCACCATGGAAGATGTGCATAGGATGAATCAATGACACTGCAGAATCAGGCAATGATGGTGCAATATAAATACTTCTTAACACTTAATTCTGTTCTCTTCAAGATGCCATGGGGATCTCCTACACCTCCTGGCTGAACTGTGCTAGAGATGTCTCAGTTTCTCTGAACAGGAAATTTCTCACATACTTTGATATAAGAACTTCTCTGGGAGTAGGTTAAGTAGAAGTCACACAGGATTGAATTTGCTGAGACACCCTGGGTAAGATTCTACCACCTGGGTTTTGCTAGCACCAGCAACAAAAATGTTGCTTTCTGCAGCCTGAAATGCAACTCAGACTTTCCACTGGAAATTTACTGACCAAACTTTCAACATAGCTTTGTGTTTAGTAATTTATTTTTTAGGGCATGTTGGGGAAAAAAATGTAACTTTCCTTTTATTACTTTCTTCAGTAGTTCACTTTCCCTCCTGGAAATGCTTTTGCTTTCTATTCTTATTATACTCTACCCTATTGCTGATTTTCTTCCCTTTCTTTTCTTCCTTTGGGAAGCAGCAATTAATAATAAAAGTCACATAAAAGCCAGAACTACAGAGGAAACCCTGCAGCCTAAAGACTGTGCTTGGCAAATCTGTCCTTCAACTGGACAGGTCTGGTGGCCTGGGGAGAAGATAGGAGATGAAAATGAGCAAATCTCTCTGAATCTTCAAAGCCAAAGGAGTCTTGCTGCTTTCCAGCAACTGGGAATCAGAGGGGCCATCCCCACAGGAGAGAACCACTGCAGTGATTACTTTGGGAGCCTTTCATGGTCTTTTGGAGGCATGTTTCCACAGAATTTCATAAGGCCATCTTTTCCCAGGTCTGTCTTAAAACACAAAACCTGCAGAAGTCCAAACGCCCTGGGCACTGCTGCAGCCCTGGGCAGTCATTACTTCCCTGCTGCTGACAGCAGCTTTCAGAGCTCGCCTGAGTACCCCTCATCAGAGGGACAAGCAGCGCCAAAGGCCTTCACAAACTCCAAAGAGAGACTCTGTACCCACGCTGTGGACCTCCTGCCACACTCCTTTGTCACCAGGATCTAGGTGCATAACATTTGCATCCCCTTCAAGCACAGAAATGGTTCTTTGGATTATTTTTCTCCTGGTTATTCATAATTTAGGAGTAGCTACTCACTGCTCTCTGTACAAGTCAGACTGTTTCTGGCTTTGCATTATTTCTGACAGTGCAGGTAATAATTCACATGACATTGTGTTTCACAAATATTAAATAACCAATTAGCAGCATTAATAAAACAGACCTTCCACTTCCCATTTCTGCTCATGAATAGGTACATCAGCCCTGCATTAGGGAACAAGTTATACATAAAGCACATCTGCTGTATGTCCCGCTTTAAATTATAGCTACAGGCTTAACTGAACACACCAATCTAATCTCCTTGCACCAGCAGTGCAGCACGCTGTACTGCATCAGCATTTTCACTTGAGCTTATTATTTTAAACAACTACAATAAAACACTGACACCAAAGAGAAAAACAGCATTAGGGGGGAATACTTAAAAACAATGGCCCTGTTGAGATCACCAGAAAGGGTTCTATTTTAACAGGCTCAAGAATAGCATTTTTCATATTTGGCACATTTTTACCAAGCTACTCCTTTATATTTCCTGAATTCCTAGCCTATCCTATATTAAGGCTATCCTATACAGGATATCAAGAACAGAATAACAAAATCACTAAGGTCACGATGATATGGAAAAGTTATCTGAATTAGATAGACACTTCAGTTTGTACAGAAAAACACTCTATGAGAAGCCAGTGTCCATAAAGGAGACAGAGGAGTCCTGCAACTTTATTTGAATAAAGGGAGAGAGTGCACTGGGACACACACCTGCAGGGTTTTCTCTCTCGAGGTGTTGGAGGACACAGCCTCCTTTTATCCTAAACTCCCGGCCGCATGTTGCCCTTTTCCCTTCCCCATCAGCTGAGGTACTAGGAACGTACAGCCCTCCCGAACCGCTTGCCACATATTCCCCCCTTAAACCTACAATTTTCCCCCAAGGTTCAGAAACTCAGGCTTGTGTGGACCCATTTGTCTGTTTCAGGAGTCAAACTGTCTGGGTTCTGTAACAGACCTGCGGCTTGAAGTTGGTAGAGACATTAAGACCCACTATTTGTAAACACATTAGCACACATCTTTCTTATCAAATCCATGTGATGATAACTTTTGAGGACATGCATTTTATATCACATCAACATAGAAATACCTGTTAGTACTTCCTACTCATTCCTAAAATCCTAGTGGTTCACAGAATTAAAATTATCTTTTTTCACTGAGTACATAAACTCCTATACCAATATTCCCACAAACCCTTGGGTATTACCAGTTTTATATTTATTGGTATTTCCACTGATATCTGATTGCTTGACTATGTAGTCATTAGCACTACTAAGTCCAGAAAAAGTCACTTTATTTTACAAGAGTGACATAATTTTAATAAAAGGGCCTTTACTGAAATTCAGCCAAGCCTAAACCAAACCAGCTAAATCAACCTTTGTCCTGTCCATTATGACATATAAAGAAACTACCTGTCACACCTTTAATCCATATGTTGCTTTTTCTGTAGCTATTTGTTGCATGGATTGTTACCTCAGTAAGTGCTGGTAATAGCTCCAGACCTCCCTGAGGCACAGGAGAACAGCCACGTCTTGCACTTAACAAAACCTGACAACAAGGGAGCTTCAGCTCTGTTAGTGTCCCGGGTCGTTCTCAGTAAGGTTCAAAACCAGAGCACTCCTTTCACACTATAATGATGAAAGAAAATGTCACTAAAACAACACCCACCACAAATACAGACCCTTAGCACCAACTCCCAGCACAAACTATTCGCACCTATTGCAAACAAAACACGTACTGACAAAGAGCACAGAGGGGTATGAATACCTACTACACAGTTTTAGGGAGTCTCTGAGCAAGTATGGTCTCATTTTTTGAGTTTTTTTGTTTCAAAACCAGTTAATTCCTTAGCAAATCTCTGAATTCTTTTCAATGCAAACCGTTTCTGAATTGTAAGTCAATGGAGCAAAGGAACTTATTCATGGGGAATGGTTCGAGAAATCCTAGTGTTAGACAACAAAGGTAACACTTCAAAGCAGGGACGTGATGAGGACAAAGTATTCAAACCCTTCTATTCTCAGTCCCCTCACTAAAAGAGCCAGATAGTGACAACATCTGACTCGCCTTCCAGTGTCTCAGGAACAATACATGTTTAATAATATAGCCAGTCAAAAAAACTCTTCTTCTTCAGGCAGGAGCATGCAGTCGGATTCCAGTGGGAGGATGATGGTGCTTAAGGCAAGCAGAGAAATCTGGAACCAGGAGCCTCAGCTGTTTGCTCACAGGCACAGCAGTGGTTGCTGCTGCTGTCAGTACTGGCAGCACACTGGTCTGCGCTGTTACAGGCTTGGAAATGTGTCATTAATAAGTGGGACTGGAATAGCAAAATTTATTGGCTTTCTTTCTAATGTTTACAGACAATAGTCAGGGGCAATATTAAAGACTCAATGATCATCGCTCACTTTCAATCTGCTCTCTATTCCAGACTCATTTCCTTTAGTGAGCAAAACCACATCCAGATGAACTCATCCAGCAAACAGAGAGTGTAGAAGCCACCTGGCTCTAAATCTATATTGAAGGGTCAAGATTTTTTAAGTATTCACTGATACAACTAACACCGTGGATAGGCCATTGCTGATGCAAGAGGGGAAACTCTAATATGAATTAGACAGATGGAAATAGCCTGTCACACTAATAAGGTATTCTGCATGCTACCTAGTTATTAATCTATTTAAAATGCAACGGGAGAGTAATTTAAAATGTCTGTTTAAAATTCAAAGAGATGAAATCAACAATAAGGTCAAATTTAGAAAGGATAAATAAGAAGAAACAGAAAGCCAGCTATTATGGCTCCAGAATGATTTTATAAACATCCTCTATTGAATGAGGCCTTATAAAAATTAACAGAGAAGGCTCTCCAGCAGAGCCAAACCAGCAGGTAGGATGCAAATACAAGTTAACAAAAAGCAACTGAAGAGTGGCTTGTAGGTATTAAATTAAACTTTCAATATTCAAAATTTAATATAAGTTCTTCATAAAACATACAAAAAGCAAAAATTAAATATTAGAGTAATAAACTCACAGCAATTGCCTCACATTGGAGATCTACTTCCCCAGTGCCCAAAGAAATACAAGCAAACAGTAGGAATAGTAACAGAAAGGTCAGTGAATTTACTAAATTGCTTTTTTAAAGCCTCTTACCTTTGTTTTAATCATAAAATCCCAAACTCAAAGTAGGACCATAGTATGAGTCCCTCTAGTGTCTTCCTTCCCTATGCAAAGAGCTGTTAAAATTAAAACCCCACACCATCAGCAACACCTGTTTTTTAGCATCACATTAATGTGTAGGGAAGGCAGCATGGAGCCTGGCTCACAGCTCAGGTCAAGTGCCCAGCAACCTTCATCTGCAGTTCATCAGTTAGATAGCTTTAAATACAGGAATTGATTTCAAGACCAAATACACAAACTACAAATTGAATTGCAGCTGTAGGAGAACTATCTGTAAATAAGACATTGCAGGAGTTTGTACATTGTTACCCAGACATTTCACATTTGAATTGGTGGCCTGCATGCATATACTGCAGCAATAACTGGGCAGATGATGTTTTTAAGGCCTTTTTTTCTGTTTTTAAAACAAAAAAAAACCACAGCAAAACAGGACAAGGACATGAACAGAAATACCAGTTTGCAACACGTTTTTCATCATTGCTCTTATGGGATGTTGACAGTCCAAGTTCTTGTATGGAATGGAGTTTTTTGGTACAATTGGAGATTGATAAAGAATCTCCATCCTGCGTCTGACAGGTTTTTTGGCCATATTGAATTTTAAAGGTTTTCTGAAGTTGAAAAATTACTACATTTGCCAACAGCATGTTATATTTATCAACTCTGTGTCTTCAGGAAAATGAATTTGCCATTCTGTCAGAAACTGTCTGCTTTGGGAGGTGTGATTAGACTTTAGCCATTGGTGTAGAAATGTAATTCTTTCTTGCAGTTCATTGCTTTCCAGCTCAAAGGTTTATTCATGGACTATAGATTATATAAGACCTTAAAATGAATTGTGGGTGAAGCAACTGTTTATAAAAAAATCAAACCTGAGTGCATGTTTTGAATAAAAATTCACTTTTGCACCTAAGTGTGTTATGAGGAATCTTTATCTCACTCAAGCCCAAAAGGGAGCACATGGCTGGCAAATAGCAAAGGAATTGAGCTTCCCTGCTTGCATGTTTATGAGTAGAAGCTTGCAAGGTGTAGAGAATCATGGACATGCCAGAGCAGCAGACTCAATACAAACGTTAGCAAGAGACAGCCTATGGAGAAACCGGGGTAAGCACATCTCAGCCTAGGAGAGAATGGCAGGCTTCAGAGTTCAGTGATCTCTACTCATACCTGCTCACTCTGTACAGAAGTTAAGAGCTGGGACTGATTTCAAGGTCAAGGGTGTGACAGGACCTTTCACCTCCTGACACAGCAGAAGCTTATCTATTCACCCCATATGGCTAAACTGGGACAGAATAAGCTTGCCTTGTGGTGAGTTATCTCCGCTGAAAACATCCTTAGCCAGCAATAAACATCCTGCCTTGAATGGATGGGAAAAGATAAGCAAAAATCCATGACTGACAGACACAGCACCTTTACAAACTATAAAAGACCACTACAATTTTCATAAAATCATAAATCTCTTACATACCCTCTGAGTATGTGGAGAGTTCTCCTTTTAAGTGGAGACGTCCACCTCGAGTTACTTCCCTGCGATTGAGAGGAAGACGACTTCTGTGCACCACGATCATTCGTTGGTAAGTGACATTGGCTCCTAATCGATACTATTTCTTCACTAGCTTCACTAGTAATATAGGTACCTGTTATCATGTGTTGCCCTGAGTTTGCAGTTCTTCAATGTTTTCAGTCCAGATGTCGCACTCGGACACGAAAAAATCACGCAGACCTCTCGTCAGGTGGGAAGCAAGGAAAAGCCCCGGGGTCAGAGACCCTGCACTTTATTATATATGTTCTTAAAAACCACCGTGGATTGGAGGGAGAAATTACCACCCCTCAATCACACTGGTCAAAGGAAAAATCCATCAAATGTCTCCACCTAGGAGAATGGAATGAAAAACAATAAAGTACAGTTAACAAAACATGACCATGTTTACAGAAAGTGCATGAGAAACTTTTACAGAAACTGAAAACATTGAAGAACTGCAAACTCAGGGCAACAATCGTGCACTGTGTTTTTTAATCTATTAGTAGTTCTTTTTAGTTTACCCTGTGTAGTAAGTAAGCCTGTTAAAGCCTTATGTCTGTTTTTCCTTGTGTCTATTCAATAAATAATTCATGTTGTAATAGACCTGATCGGTCATTATTAAGACTTTGTAAGCGAGAGTGGTTTCGGGGTGCTGGCTGCCCCAATAAAGCTGCTGTCCACTGCCAGAGACCTGAGCAAAGGCAGGGGCTATCTAAACTCCCTCATCTCATTCATAACAAAGGAGAATCTTTTTTCAAGAACTGTGAAAAGCAACAAATACAAGTAGGTTTGAAACCATTTAAAGTTGACCCATAATGACTGTTGCTCTTCTGTCTGGCTGAGGGACTTCCCCATCCCTGCTAGGCATCATACGTTTTGAAGGACTCAGCAGAAAAGACTCAGTGTTTCTCCACTAGTTAGAGGCCCGGCTTGGGAAGAGTGATATGGAACATGAAGGCTGAACACGTCTACCAATACACAGAGAGCTCCTTTGGTGCCACCTCTGGCATTGCATCATGCCCCAAACACCTCACAGCTCAGGCCTCTGCTCCAGCTGTGTCTCTGAGTGTCCGGTCCACTGGCCGGGCCACAGGTCCCCGGGCCCCTCTTTATACAGAGGGTCAGCAGGTTACAGCCTTTGGCCCCGGTCTCCCCCAGAGCTCAACCTGCAGCTCCACTGCAGCTGCTCCTGACCTACCGGCACTGAAAGGATTCTTTAACAAGTTGTCACCATGGAGTTTTTTTCTGCCAGGAGCAGAGAGTTTTGCTTTTGAACTCACACCTTCAAGGTCTCCTACAAACATTGTCACCCTCAAGGAAAGTCCTTGCAGAGACTCTAGCAGTGACCAGCCCCACTGCCCTCCCCTCCTGTAAAAACAAAAGAGTGTACCTTCCAGATTCTACTGAACGTTGTAAGAAATAAAACATTCTCTGAGGATCTAGGGAGTACAGATCCCAGTCCTGATGGTACCTATCTCAAATAGCCAGTGAGTAAAAGATGAAAAGGCTGGAGTTATTAATCTGTCATACACTGCATGACAGCTCTTGAAGATACTCTACCTATCACAACAGCTAATCTTTCAAAGGGCTAATACTTAATCACTAACATTTTTGTTAGGCAGAAAACCAAAAAGATTGAGTCCTGTATGTATTACATAATTGCTACCTAGGGATGAAAGCAATGGGATTGTTTTCATTAACCTTTCATTTTTATAAAAGGACAAAAATCAATATCAAATTTATTCAGGCAAGTGAAAAACTATTTCAAGTGATTTCACAAGGGATTTCACTACCATTGCTTTTTTCCTCCCACAAATTCTAATAAAAAATATTATGATCTGTCTAAATATAAGACAAATAGAAAAAGCAAGATACTGTCAGCTCCTCAAAGGCAGAGGATGAAACTTCCTTTTACAGCTGGATAACTGTCTTACTAAAAATATTGTTTTCTTTGGAATCCTAAGCAAGTCTGCACCATCTTACTGACAACCTGTGATACACTTGTTGCACAATACTAAGCTGATCTCTTTTTTAAAAAGCACCTATGATACAGACTTTTTCCTATGATACAGACTTTTTCCTATGGCCAATAAAACAATTTCTTTTTTGTGCACTTTTCCCTTTTGTGCCATGAACTGAGGTTTAAATTACAGGGGTTTTGATGCACTTTCTAACTTTGCTGGTACTGTTAAATATTCCGATGCATTTTGCCTTTTAAAGAACTGGCTTTGAATTCCCAGTCTAACATCTGACAAAAGCAATGATAAAAACCACAAAGTAATTCAGCAGCAGCTCCATTTTCCAGAGAGGACAACAGATGCTGAAAAGCACCAAACATGATTAGTAACTGTTTAGTTTCATCTGTGACTTGATCCCTTTCCATGAATTCTCCACATATCCTTTCAAGAGTCTGTCACAATGCTGTGAGGGGGAGGGAGGGAGGGAGCAGGGGCAGCCCCAGCCTGGTGCATCAGGCCCCACTGGTTCCTACAAAGCCCACCAAACTGGGCTCTTCTTTTTTTTTTTTTTTTTTTTTTGTTTGTTTGTTTGTTTGTTTTGTTAGAGTAGCCTTTAAATTTTTTTTTAAGTCAAATTCTAAATTACTCCTATCAGTACCATTATTCCATAATGTGTCTTTACTGCAGCTGTTTGGTTTGGAGTGGTTTTGGTCCCTTTGCCCACGGTGATGCTTTTGGAGAGTTTGAAGTCAGTCATAACTCATTTTCAAAAGTTCAACTAGGGAAACTTGTGAATTATTTGCACTATTCAAAACAGATCTAAGATTACAAAAAGTTGAGCAGAATTTGAATGCCAAACCACCACTCATCTGCAAAGGTATTTTAAGTAAGATCAGCTCCTGCTGCCGCTTATCCTTATGCAATTGTTTATAAGTAAACATAATTTCTCTTCCAGTGGCGGAAATTAGGGTTGCCGAGTCCACCGGGGTTCCTAAAACCCTCAACTGTCCTCTGAGCTCTGCCAGCCCACAGCACTCGCATTGCACAGGGACACACATCTCCTCTTCTGCTTCCCTGTGGTGGTACAAAATGGTATGTTTGCTTTGAGGATCATGGAAATAACCAGTTTGTTACTTCTTCCATCATGTGATCCATTGCTGACGCCACTCACCCCGACCCAGATTCCGGGGGCGGCGCCACTTACCCGGAGGGCTGTCCTGAGTTGCTGGGTCTGTTCGCAGCGGGGAAGCAGCCGAGGCTCACACCGGGCTCGGCGGCTCCCAGGTGGCAACGGCGCGGGAAGAAGCAAAGAAGCGGATGGGCTCCGACACAGCTCCACGGGATTACAGGTTTATTACGGGGTGATGAGGGTCCGAGAGTGAGGGGGCCAAGAGAGCCCCGAACAAAGGCTGACAAGGGGTTAAGAACCAGGGATGAGAAGGGACGTGGAAACCGTAGGGAACCAATAACTGAGGGCCAAAGGGGTGTTACAGAGGCGGGGAAATAGACCGAGGGCCAATGGGGAACAAGGAAGGCGGGGAGAGGGAGCAGAGAGCCAATGGGCTACTGAGGAAGGCAGAAGGTTCTGGAAGATAACCAAGTATAGGGAAGAAGGGAGGGGAAACAAGGATCCAATGCCCAGGGAGACATTTACATACAGGTGCAAGCGCTTCTGGGAGGGTTCTATGTTGTCGCCCTAACCCTGGGGAGTTTGCCCATTAACCAGGTCCCACTACTGGAGCCTCCTGACTACTAGCCTCTGGCTGGTGTTAGACAGCCTAGGGGCAGGCTGCCACACCACAACACATTGGGAAGTGGAGCTTGTGATGTTGGGAAATGTGCAGGTTTCCTGGGAAATACTAATGGATGGAAAAGCAAGTCTAAAATTGCAGCAATGTGCTGAAGGCCTAAACTTGCAATGCATTTGGGCACATTTCAATAAATCTGTGCCCAAAAATGAACAAAAAATATGTTGAGATATACTTGCTCAGGTAGGAGGAAATCCAGACAAAGCCCACTCAAATTCAAGTGAGAAAGCACTTTAAAACTCCCAGAAACATCTCCAGGTCTTTGAGAATAGTGTTACAAGGTTACAGGGCAGCCAGTCTATGCAAACTGCCATCAGGAAACCTTTGGGAATACTGCACGTAGGATAACTGTGACCTTAGTAAAACAGTTATATTGGAGAACCACTGAAATGCTAGCAATTATGTTTGCACTGCTAAAAAAAAAAATCACAGAATCAGTATTTGGGTTTATTGACTGTAAATTAATTATAACACACAAGAAGATGAAAGAAATTATAAGGGACAAAAAGCTGCCAGTTAAAGGGATCTGATTCTATTAAATGTCTTATTTCATTACAAAAAAATCACTGTATAAATACTGCCATGCTTTTAGGATGCTGTGTAATTCACCATCACCTAAAAGCAGGAAAAAGCTAGATAGCAAGGGAATATTCGGGGGAAAATTGAAGAGGTTCTTCTTTTTTCTTTTTAAATTCTATTTAAAAAACAACAGCAGGAAAACAGACGTAAATATTTGGAGGTGCAGAATGCACTTAAAAGCCTTCTCATTTTCTCTCAGCAAAGTGTGAGTTGGCAGGTGTGAAGGACTTACCTTTGACAGGCTATCAATCTACAAGGATGAATCTAACTCTAATTACCGTTAGCTAGGTTAATCACAGAAATACAATATTTATATTCTCATTTCAATTATCTATGTAGAAACTTCACAGAAACTTATAGCTATTCTCAAAGACTACTGTTATATATATAGTTAGAAATTTTATGCTCGAAAGGTTAAGCAAGTCAAAGCTGAAGTCACACTGTGGTTTTCCCACAAGACACAAAACCCCATTTCCTACATGAAGTCATCGACGGTCCCATCAGCAAGAAACAGATTAGCAGAACTGCAAGAAGGGCCACGGATTATGTCTTGGTTTAGAGACAAGTTTAGGAGAAAAACACTCTGGAATGAGTGTTTCCTCAAAAAAAAAAGAGTTCCAACAATCCCTTTCTGTCAATAAGAAGTTAATCCTAGTAGATGAAAATGAAAAAACACAACCATTTATTGACTAACAAAGTGCCCACACGGCATGAAAAAAAAAAAAGAATAAATGCT
>VZTE01005601.1:0-114270 GCA_013397775.1 Eulacestoma nigropectus
AAATCCTTGATAAGCTGACCCAGCTCACCAGTCCACCCCTGCTCCCTGTACACCTCACACTGCTTCTGAAGAGCATTCACAAAAGCTGCCTTGCAAGAGCAGCAAGAAATCTTGCTTGTAGAAAGCACTGAAAGTCCTGGCCTTTTGTTTGAACCCTCTTCCCACACGCACCTACCAAACATGGCTTTAACTTGTGAAAAACACTTACACTGACTCCAGAGTCCATTTGGATGGATATTTTCCTTTTTCAGAGACACTTTCCTTCCTAGTTGGTTGTTCCTGTACTTCAGCAGGCAATTCTGACTGCTCATTTCTGTAAACAAGAATCAACAGTTCCAAAGTTTTGCCAAATTCACAGCAGCTTGGCTTTATAGCCCTGACCAGATGGTGAATTAAAAGCTCATTAAAAAACAAACCAGCACACCTGGGAGGAGGCTGCTGCTGAACTTACTTGGTTTCAAAATGCTCCTCTTCATACTCTGCCCAGGAATAGGTGCTGAGGAACCTCTGCAGAGAAGGACGCTTCTCGTTCTGCTTCACCCCTAGCCTGCCCCTGTGGTGTGTTAAATAAATTTGTCTGAATTTCCCCAGCAGGTAGAGAGCAGGAAATCAAATTTAGCAGCAGCCTACTCATTTGGTTGACCTCAGACAAATAACTTTCAAATTGAATTGCTTGAAATTGGGATTATTAAAAAAACCAAATGGCACCAAACAAAACTACAAATCCATCAATGGCAGATACTTAGATTTCGCAATTTAGTTTTAAAGCAAGGAAGTTAAAGGAATTTTTTTTTTTTAAGTTCTCAACGCTCAATAAATAAAGAGGTGAGCTCATAAGCCTCATTTACTTATTATAGCCCATGAAACTAATGCAAAAGGTGTAGCCTAAACTTTATTATGCCTCAAGATGCTCCATAAACTGCTTACTACAGGCACAGTTAAGAGTTGAAAAATATTCCCCCCTTTTCAAAGACAAGCCCAGGTGACCTTACCAACTGCTTGATCTCCTGCTGAATCTGTCACTCCGCTCGTCTCCATTGGGTTCATGGAACTGGGCCTGGAGGAGAAATTTGCCACATTTACTGCACTGCCATTCTGATGCTTCATCCCAGCCAGTTTTGGGGAGGTGAAGCACCTCGGCATCCCTCCAGCAGCCCCTACTTACCAGTGGCACCCCAATCCCTGCATTCCCAGCACTCCTGGGCACTGTAGCAATGCTAACTCTCCGCAGGGCTGATGAGGGCTATACAAATAAGAGGCATTACTGGCTCTTAGCAAGGCACAACTGGGTTACCCACTGAGCACAAAATACCATCTGTTTCATACAAACTATATTAGAAAAAAAGATGTTGACGCTTAGCTTGAAGTGACACACAAAGAATCCAATCTCAAGTGCGGATGAAATAATATTTTGAAAGCAGCATCTTTCCACACCAAATGCTTTCTGCCCACCTGAGTGAGGCTGGCTGCACAGGTTCCAGCAAAATACCAAAACTGAATGTATCTAAATTCCCCTAATCTCTCTCATGGGAATTCCTACACTCAGTTTGAATTGCTCCCCTCTGTTTTTCTCATATTTCTGTGCTAAACCTTCCTCTAACCCTAAGAAAACCACACATGAACAGTATTTCTTAACCAGTGAGTGAGAGCTCGACCATTTCAGCTTCGTCTTCTAAGGGGGACCACTTAGAAAAGTTGGTGGGGTGACTGAAAAGTAAATCCTCATGTTTGATGACATCAGCCCATATTTGTGTCAGAAAAGCAGCAAGTCAAGCATGCAGCAGAGCACCAGCACATGACAAAGCAAAGAAAAGCACACACACTTAAAAAAAAAAAAAAAAAAATTGAAATTTCATGTAAGGGCCATTACCTTAAAGTTAAAAGGACTTGGTAGCTTTTTATTCATAGATTCATCTGTGAAGAGATCAAACATCAGAGCATTACAGGAGGAGTTTGCTGCTTACAGGAATGCAGTGAGCTTAATTTGCAGCTTAAGGTCTGACTTTCTGCAGTGTTTAAGCAAAGAGCACTCTCAGAAAGCAGAAATGAGACCTCAGGAAAAAGCTTCCTATTTCATTAAATAAGTTCATAACATTCACACGTTACCCATCCTCTGCAAGCATCAACTTCTGTCACTATAATCAAATATATTTTATTATTAAGGCAGTGTCCTGTTACAGGATTGTCTTTCACAGTAAGGACTGTGATTCAAAATGCTCCTGCAAGGATTTTACTGGTGTGCAAGACTTCCCTTTTGGTTTTTACAGGACAGATCCTGTTTTTCAGAATTTAATACTTCTCTGGCAAAGCCACAAGTGCACAGCACTGTCTGCAAACCTGGCTGCTTAGAGGGGGAAACAGAGGCCACCTGCACTTGAGGGGTTTGTTATTCCCATTTAGAAAAGGGCAGGGTGCATCTGCAGAGAGCAGCCAAAGCTCAACTACCTAGAAATAGCTACTGGGAATGCTCCAGTGTGAACAAACACCCAAACTTACTGCTCACAAGGAATAAGATTATCACCAACACATGCCATGCACTTTTCTGAGAGCCAGAACATTCCTGTGTACTTGCAATGGTCCCACACGCACACTCTGAGATCCATGACAGCTTAGGTACAAGTTTCATTTCGGAGAGCTGCTTTTAATTCTGTTAATACATTGCTATTTCCCCCCATTTTCAGAAGAGGGGGTAAAACAACCCTGTAATCCCACCACCTAAGATGTGGAGGGATTATATAATTATTCTGCAGCTATAAGGGTCTGTCTGGCAGGTGCTAGCAAGGGGAAAGAGGCTTTTCCTGGTTACCTCTGTCTCCAAGGGAGCTGAAGGACCTCTCGTTCTGGAGCAGGACCTGCTTGAGCTCCTCGAGCTCTGCGTGTTCTTTGGCGTACATGCGCTTCAGGTTCTCCACGTGCTGGATCATCACCTCCACAGCCTTGCTCACACGGCTCTCCTGAGGGAGCAGGGAAAGCAGCAGCTCTCAAGAACTGCCTCGTGTTTGGAGATTTCCCCCTCAAGCACCTGCTCTCCCTCTGGTATCACTGTGGTACAAGAGCCTCTCACTTTTGTCCTCCCTTTCAAAGCTTCGCTACAACACACATCTCAACACATACACAGATTTCATTTCTCCAAGGATCACTCTTGTTGTGAAGTAAATAAATTAGTCTTCAGTTTTTCAAGCCCTTACAACTCATCATCTTCATCTCCTCTGATCTACAGTCTCAGCTGCCACCATGCGTTTGCTGGTATTGCCAAGTCACATCATCATTCTGCTCTGGGGTATTATACACAGCTGCACCAAACATTTGAGCAGGGCTTCGTAATTTTCCATAGATTTAGCTGATTACTGTCCTTTCCACAAGGCACAGAACCACCTTCGCAGCATCAAGGCCATTGTTACCACACTGCTTGCTATTTTGTACATCCCACTCGCAAAGTCTTTTTTTTGTTTGGTTGGTTTTTTTCAACCAGAACCTTATTTCTGCTGTGGGTTTTCGCACAATTCTAGTGCAGCATAGCTGCTCTCAGTGCCTGAGATGCCTTACAATAAACACAGAGTAAGAAGAGAGGGCCAGGACTAAGCTGTCCTGGCTGCTCTACACTACATACATCAGATTCCCGAATCCAATCCTGGAACCAGAAGCCCAGCAAGCAGATGTGGCTATCCCTTTACATCTGGAAGATTTTAGTTTTGTACAAAGTACTTTTAGATGGGAAGTGTTACCTGATTAATAGCTCCCAACATCTCTGCTCTGCTGGCGACTCGGGCTGCGTATTGGCTAAGGAACTGCAGGCTTTTCTGCAGCTTCTTAATGATCTCCTGTGCTTGGTTATCTTCTTCACACAAAGGAACTAGTGCCTAAGAGCACACATTGGTAAGAAAACTGGTGTTTTCTAGAGTAAATGGAGTTCTTAACAGAGAATGAAGGGTTGAGCTGATGACACTGAAGAGTTGTGTTCAGGCCCACATCAACATCCTCAATCAGCATAACTTGGATAGAGAGCTCCAGTGGGCAGAGACTGGAGCATAAAATCAGCTGAAGCAGGGATCAGATGCTTGTGCAACAGAAAAATTCCCTGCTGCCTGAGCAGACAATGTACTTGGATCAAGGTTACCCCTCATAATCTCTCATATTTCAACTGCGTTGCTCCAGAACTTAGTTCAGATTTGCTCCTCACGTACCCCATGCACACACACCCCCTTTAAAGAGCTGGTTTGGGACAGACACATCTACTTATCCCATCCACCCTGCCAGCCCTGGCCAATACTGACCTCTAACATCTTCACAGCATTTGTGATCTCCTTTTTCAAATTTTCTTCAGCCAAGTCTCGGGACCTCTCTTCGAGCTTCACTCTCTTGTCCAAAGTAAACAAGTCACACTTAAAACCTAAAGACAGCCTCAGAAATTCAGCCTGTTGTGGGAGAGAAAAATATTTCAGGGTAATCCAAGTGATGCAGAAGTTTAAGTAGATTTGGACACTGATGTGACATTTGGGACTATACCCTGTGAACAAAGTTTAGGAGAGATACAGAAGAGTAAGTGAACATGACCCACTTCCTCAAAGCAGGTCTTCCCATCTGTGGTGATTGGGGGAATGTTCTGCAGCCAGAAGAGGTGGCATCCTGGCAGCACACTGTGCCATCTGTGCCTTTTGACAAAACTGTCTTAAATCAGCCCATTCTGCCTGGGAGGAGGTCACAGCTATGCTCCTTCAAGCTTGCAAACAAATGTCACAGTAGTGACAAGTCTTTGTTCAGTTTTACAGATTTCCACCTTTCTCCATCCCGTCTCTTGCAAAAATTTCCATTAGGCTTGGAAAGAGAGATTTCAGAAGTTAACCTACAGAAAAACACCCAGTTTAATCTGGAGCATTCTTTTACATAGGAGGAGATATTAATCAGGGTTTATCTACAAGATCTCTGTTGTCTGAGATACTTCAGGATACAAGCAGGTGAGACTTACCTCCACTTCCTTCTCATTTGGGGAGTCACTGTAGGAGAAGAAAAAGAACCATGGAACAGACTGTGGCTTTAAATTCATACCCGCAGGTGATCACTGAAAGTCAAAACACTTACGGCTCGTTTTGCTTGGTTTTATCTCCTTTAATGCCACCTGCAGTGGGTGAACTCCCTGAGAAGAGACCAAAAAAAAAGGTTTTCAGGCCAAAGTGAAAAAACAGCCTCGCCAAACCAACCTGTGAGAGTCTTAAGCTTCCACAGAAGCTCCTGTTCAAGATTACCAGTGTTGAGCTCTTGCCACTAAAAACAACTCGTGTGCCTCAGGTTCTGTTCATTGTGAGACGCCACAGCACTGCCACTTGTACAAAGCCCCAAAAGTCAGTTGTTAAGGGGACTTCAGCTGGCATCTCATTAGCAAAGAAATGGTTAATTGCAGGTGTTGACTTCAGGATGTTATATAAGTAGGACTTACTACCTTCACCAGCTTTTAGTGAACTCCAAAGGCAAAAGAGAAGGTGATTTGAAAAGTGGAGATGTCTAAGAAGAATCAAAATCCTGCCTGTCTATACCATGTATAGCACAGAGGTGCTTCTTTTACAAATCTCTGGGGAGAGCAGGAGTGCCATAACTGTTTCAAATATCTCAACTCCTTTGCAGCTAAGAATTTTCCTCCTGTCTAGAGGAATACGGAGCTGGTTAGATGAGTATCTGCAGAAATCAGAGGAGCAGATTTTGCATGACACCACTCTCCTTCTCTTCATTTTGATCTCCAATTGCAGCTACTAAGCCTTAAAACAAAAACCCCTGGGCATGTTTGGTGTGGGACAGGCAGCTCTCTGCACCTCTCTACATAGCTCTGAACTCAGCAGACCAAGACTCATTACTCCAGTAATGTTAATTTGTTCAGCAAAACCCTCTTACCTTTCCTGCTGGGAACCACAGCTGGTGCTTCCTCACTCCGCTCTTTACTATTTTTCTTTTCCTGTTCCACCTCCTGGAGGCACATCAGAGCAGTTACAGCAAGAGAGCAGCCACACCACCCCTGGAGGGACCTGTCCACACCACCCCTGGAGGGACCTGTCCCGTCCTTTGCCACTGCTCAGCCAACCCAGTTTGGCTTTTTGCCATCGCCAGGACTCTTACCGGGTCTTGCTTCAAAATATTTTGAAACACAGGCTTGTGTTCTTCCATCACCAGGCAGGATTCCTTCTTGATCTGACTTGATCCTGTGGAGAAACATTCCCAACACCAAATGTAACAATTAAAAAAAGACACACCAATCTTCCAACACCCACTGTTTCAGCCATGGGCCAACAGGGCTAAAAAACTGCACCAAACACCAGGAAAGACCACTAAGAAAGAGAGGCAGCAGCAAAGAACACTATAAAGACACATAGGAAGAAGTGTGATGATAATTATGATTGGAAAACATCCCAATAAGAAATGTTTTATGTCTACAGCTGAGAATATCATGTACTTGCTGTAGCTGAAGTTGCAAGAGTTACAGTAATATTCCCTTGGATGAGTAAATGTTATT
This sequence comes from Eulacestoma nigropectus, assembly GCA_013397775.1. Classification (NCBI taxonomy): domain Eukaryota; kingdom Metazoa; phylum Chordata; class Aves; order Passeriformes; genus Eulacestoma; species Eulacestoma nigropectus. The sequence continues at coordinate 6,500 of VZTE01005601.1, forward strand.
GTCTTGCTACCAGCATGGAAAGGGTTTTTTTGTTGATGCTATGTTTGCTATTTAAAGAGACAGCTTATAATTAATATTTATACCTTTAAGAATATCTAGAATATTTTGGTTTCTCCTCTGTGTATGCAGTCACACACAGGTGGGAGCCAAAGAAATGGCACAAGGAAAAACAAAAAAGAAAACAAAAGCCAACCAAAACTCCAGCGTCATGTTTGAAGCCTGCAAGGGGAGACTTATCAGCTCTAATACTAGAGACGCTTTCTTTTCAGATACGTGCAACAGGCAGCTGGATTCTCAGACTTTAAAGCTATTGGGACTCTTTCTGATCTGTTCTGCATATCTGTTTTCTCTTTGCCAAAGGCTCCTGGACCACATATGAAAATTAGCAGTAGAGGGAAATTAGTAGAAAGAAAATGCTTTTAAATGAAGGGACAAAATTAGATTTCAGGAAGATTGTACTGAGGAAAGAAACAAAACCAAACAAGAAACTATTGTCTTATATTGAGGTAAAGTTTAAAAAAAAATATTACAAACAAGCAAGCACAGCTATTCTGTGCTGCTTATTCAGATCAGCTGTACAAAATCAGCTTAAATATAGTGTGTACACACACTCCAGTTTTGGTTTGGTTTTACGGTTTTTCAGTGGAAGAAAACCATCAGATCTGGTAAGAATCTCTTGGGTGTTTATGGCTCTAGAAAAAGACAGAACCATACACAAATGCCTCTACCCTCATCTCTCCTCTTGACCCATCCCAGCTTCTTGTGCAACAGCCTTGAAAGAGAGGAAAGTATTTAGTTCAGCAGTGTCACTAAGTAACTGTTTAAACCCATAAAAACATTTTTTCTCTTGTCAAAATTGTCTGGGATTTCGTACCCACTCAGTGTTTTGCCAACTGAGCAAGCCCCAAGATCTCACCACGTTATTTCATGCTCCCTGCTTGCAGTACTGTGGAAAGGTGGGTAAAAAACTTTATTCCTACTCAGCTTCAGGGAGCCTTGCGAGCACTGGTGGGTGAAAATACTTGCAAAGATAGAAATTCTCAAGTTGTTGCTCTTACTCAGCTTCCTCACTTCAAAGATGTGCTGGAAGCAAACCATTTCCTCAGTGGGTGAGTGCCAGGCAGTGCAGCAGCCACTGTACCTGACACAGGAGCAGCTGGGTCCTTATCACTGTTTGTCTCTGTTGCTGCGGAAATTGGCGCATCTTCCCCTCTCTCATGTAGGCCCTTGGGTGATCTTTCCTCCATAACAAGGCAGCCTGCAACATCAGACAGCAGAAGACACAGCTTTTATTGCTCAGTAAACACACAGACTTGGGCAGATCCAGGACTTCCAGTGCCCCAAGTTAAGGACTCACCCGGTACCGGCGCTGTGCTTTCCGCTGAGGATGCAAGAGCTTCTCGGGCTGATGATAAGTGATCACTGCCAAAACAAAACCCTTTCAGATACCCATCCACGTGAGACAGATCTTGATAAAGGCTTTTAAATCTCGCACGAGACCTGACCTGGATGGGATCAGAGTGGCTGGAAGTGTTGACTCCCCATGGTCAATCTTCACAGAGAGAGAGAGAAGAGTTAGTATCAGAGTGATAACTGCCAGTATAAAACTTGTATGTCAAAGCTTTAACTTTCCCAGCTGTGCCTAAAGTATTCCAGCAGTGAAGAGCTGGCTGGTAAGTGCAGAGATTCACCCACTAGTCTGAAGCCATCTCAGGAATGTCATACTCAGATGTGTTTTGGTTCCTGACTCCATGGTTTGCTCCTAACGCACATTTTCAATAACCAACAAATGTGTTACTGCACCACCACTGTTCCACCTTAACTCTGTGCATTAGGAGACATCCTCTTTCAAGATCTGGACCTCAAACCCTACAAATGAGGTGCACAGAGCTCCACTTGGCTGTAGGGATCAGATTCACTAGGTAAATAAAAGTGTTAATAATCACAGCATGAGCAAGCAGATGGTTCAGAACACAGAAAACTTGTGTGCTGTGTTGTACGTCTTAGTGACTGCCTTTGAAGGGATCCAGCTTTACAATTTTATATATAACAATTACCCAGCCCCTTCAGAGGCCTCAGGCCTCCCTAGTGTGCAAACAGCAGAGGAACAAAGCAATTAGAAGCGGGCAGTTTTGCTCATGTTCCTTCAGTTGCCACAGTGCGGTTTTGGACCCGAGTCTTATCACATCACAGACAAAACCAATATCCTCTTGAGGCTTTTAATGTCGAGGGAGGTGCTATATACACACTATCCCTCTTCCTCATTCCATCCTGGAAGGCTCCAGCTTGCTCACTCAGTTGTTAGGTTGGTCTCTCTCTATGGGTGAAAATACAGGCGGGACCTGAGGTTTAAAGGGTTATGCTGGTAATGGCTTGTGCTGAATTACACCCACTGTTGAAGAGAAGTGCTGAATAGAAAACAAAAACAACCCAAACCCAATCCTCTCTCCAAGAAGAGGAGGAACGAGGCCAGACAGCTCCCTACATGTCAAGCACCCAAGAGCACTGTTAAAGTGTGTGTGGAGAAACAACAGAAAAATCACATCAGCAAGTGATTGCCCAGGTTCTGGTATCTTTCCCCCTGCCTCAAATGCCCTCAGAGGACACAGGAAGCCCAGCAAATAAGAACAGGAGGTGTCCAAGGCCCCCAACCACTCCTAAGAGTGACCAACTGCTCCCAGCATCAGGAAGTGTCTTTTCCCTCCTCCCCAGTCCCTTCCCTGTCAGAGCTAGGCTGCTCTTGCACAGCCTTGCCCCAGCCAGGTGGATGCTTCCTCTAATGCAAATTCAGGCTATTTTTATTATTATTTGAATTGTCTCATAAGCTTGAGGAAGCGCAGCACTGCATCTGCCTTGTTCAGGCCACTGGGTCTGCAGGAGTATTGGGGAGGGAGAATAACATGTTGGAAAGAAAAGAAATCTAAAGGGCTTTTAAAACTAACACACGGCACCAGAGTAAACAGAGAAACCCTTGCATCATCTAGAACTGACTGCAATGATACATTATGCTACATGATCTGTCCCTGCCCAGGTAGGCACATGGTCAGTGGTTTCTGTTTGCAATGAAGGAAAACCCTCAATTCAGTTTTTTAAAACCCCAAGTTGACAACCAGGATTGGACACTCCCGTGGATTCCATTTAAAGGGGAAAAAAACCACAATAAAAGAGAAACAACACATTCTAGATTTCTAAATGAAATAGAACCATACAATGGTTCGGGTTGGAAGGGACCTTAAAGCCCATCCAGTGCCACCCCTGCCATGGGCAGGGACACCTTCCACTATCCCAGGTTGCTCAGAGCCCCATCCAACCTGGCCTTGGACACTGCCAGGCATCCAGGGACATCCACAGCTTCTCTGGGCAACCTGTGCCAGGACCTCACCACCCTCACAGTAAAATCTGTTTTCACAGGGCATTAAAAAATGACACTGTCCTTTCATGAGGAAGAGCGACCAAAGAAGATCCTGCAGTACATCCCCAATCACTTTCCCCCTCTCCATCTCTCTGATTAGGATAATAATCCAAGGGTTCTCTATCTCAGCATGCGAATTCTGGCCACAGTCTGGTACAGCTCCTCCCAAACAATCATTAATATTTGGAAGACCTGTCTGGTTTTCAGACTGTGATATGACTTCCACATTTATAAATCAAGTTTGAAAAGCCCAAGCCTCACTTGGCTCTCTCAAGTGCTTCTTTATTAAGTAGCCCCCAAACTTCCATGGTGACAATGATTTGACACAAATAATTTTAATTACTGACGAGCTGACATGCTCAAATACATCTGCAACTGCAGTGTAATAAAACTCCAAAGAAAACTAGGGAGACTTTTTCTACTGAACAAGGATAGTCAAATATTCCTGCATGCCAGCATTTAGAACAGATATTGGACACAGCCCCTTTGCCTTTTCTCTGGGGCAAGCTTTAACATTCTCATTTTCCCCCTTCAGAACATTCATGTGCAAAGCTTATACTAAAAAGTGATAGGAATGGAAAATCACATTTCTGAGCCCAGCTGGAATGATAGAAATCTCCAGAGCAAAAAAGCACAGGTGTTTCACATGCCTTTGCACAGCTGTGACTTTCCAGAAGGACCGGATAAAGTAAGAACCCGTGAGATGATCCTCTTTGGGGTCGCCTAAGTAGTAGCAGCACAAGCTGGGAGTTCTTCACCTGCTCTACCCCAGAGTGCTGAAACCACAGAGAGTCCCCAGCACTCTTACTTTCTACCCTCACTGCACTTACTGCTTTGATTTACCACTACAACCAGACCACGCTGCACTCACAGGTACCACACACCAGCCAGGATCACCCTGAGGTTGGCTGCTCTTTAGTCCCAAAGGTTATTTCCAGGTTCACAGAAACCACTGACCAACATTCTTCCATCATCCCCACCAATACTGGAGTTTGTAAAGCTCATTAGAAGCCCTGTGTGGTGGAGCTGAGGTCTAGATCTCAACAGGGAGGATCGAGGCACAACTTAGGTGTGCTGAGTTGCAGTTTCTCTTGCTGTTGCCACAAGAAAACTGCAGCTCAAGCTGTAGATGCAGGATTCAGGGCAGCAGTGAAGGCATAGCTGAGTACATCAGCTGAAGGAAAGCTCCCATACAGCAAAGATGGCATTTTTCAGCTGTTACATGGTGCCCGTGGGCGAAAGTGCAAAGAAAGGCAGTACTCTCAACTAAAGCATCCTGTGGCTTCTTGCAGGTGGAGAAAAAGAGAGAAAACACTCAGTTCTTCCCTGCCAGAACCAACTGTTACTGCAGAACCAGCACTGTCTCCAGCCTTGAAACCACATTTAGAACACTCCACAGCTAAAAGCACGACCCAGTTGCACGTGAACATTGAGACATTTAGATTTATAACCAAGGTATGGCAGAAACATGCCCAAACAGAAGGGAACACCCCCCACAGCACCCTGCTGACTGATGCCAGCTCCATCCACCGTGGAGCAGTGCTGATTTATAGCTGAGCCATCTGGACCTGGGTCTGAGCAAGGCATGAAATGCTTGAGCCTCTTCAAAACCACATCTCGGGCATCAGAGCCAGCACTTACCTCAGCAGGTGAAGAGTCCATCATTGTAATGGAAACAGGAAGGTCTGCATCAGTGTAGTCATCAGCTGAGAATATTTTCCACCTGGCAACACAGGCTTTATTTGCCTATTGCCCAAACAACAGAGAGATAGAGCGCCCATTTTCCTTAAGCACATAACAACTGAAGTCACCCCTCTCTGTGTAGTCAGTCAGCTGGTCTCTCAGGGAAGGACAAATTCATCACCAACATCAATCCCTCCTCCCCCGAGCAGCAAGAACCATCACCAGTCCTTTTCCCAACCTCCTCCACACTGCACAATTCTACAGAAAACCAGCGGCAAAAGCTTCGAGAGCTGCTGAGTCTCTTGCTGCAGACTGCCTGCTTCTGCACCTTCAGGAACATCCTCATCTTTTAAAATATTCACTGCAATTCACTACAGCTTTCATAATCTCAAGCAGTTCGATCTCTATTTTAAAGATCTAAGGAGGCAGCTTGATAGGCAAAGACCTCAGAATTCCTGCTCTAAGCTCTGCCAAAAAAAAAAAAAAAGTGACTCCTCAAAGCCAATAGGATTTTGGAACCTAATGGAAAGGTCAGTTGGGAGTTAAACGTGGAAAACAGACAAGAATGCATATATCATGTCTCAGTTCTCCAGCATGAAGTAGAAACACCATCACTGTATTTAGCTGGTTACCAGGAGCTCCATTAAAGAGTTTTGGTAGCTGTGAATAGAAGCAAAATGTTGCCCTGGATCACCATGAGCTGATCACCAGGTGTCCAGTATTCCCTCTAAGGGAGGCTCCTGCAGCTGAACTCAGCACATGGAAATCTGCTAGAGCCTGTGGACTCTTCTCCCCTTCACCCCAAAGAGGTTATTCTGCCACCTTACCTGCATTCTCCTGATGTCACATCTGAGGTGGACACGTGTCCCACATCACACCTATCCAAGGTGCAGCTGCCAGAGCTCTGCCCACAGGGCCGGTCCCAGCTGTGCCCAGGAGGGTTATTTGGGCAGGAGATCTCCAAGGTCAAAGCATCTGTTAAGAAGGACAAGCATGAAGAGAGGCAGTCCTTGGCAAAGTTGGATTTAGTTACAAGTCAATTTTTTGGCTAACTCTAAAATAATCAAGAAGCAGACCAACCAAGCAGAGATTTATAATAAGGCAACTTCCATCTTGGTAAGAAGGGGTTGGGTTGGGTTGTGTGGCCTTGACTTGTTTTGTAGATGGAGAGTTTGGCAAACTGAAACAGCCCTCTCAGAGCAGCAGAGTGCTCTGATAAGGAGCACGTGCAGCAAAACAAGATCTACTTCCATTCCCATCACTACGGCCTGTAATTGCACCTCAACATTCATAGTCTGTGTGAGAAGAGCCTTTGTGTGGTACCAGCACACTGCTGGGAGAAATGCTTGTGTGTGAAATCCCAAATGCAGCACCCTGCAGCTCTGCAGCCCTGCAGTGTACAGCTGTCAGTGGCTGCTTTTAATCCTTGTAAAGTTTGAGAGCTGCAGGGAAGCTCAAACAACTCAGGAATGCAGGAGAAAGTAACAAATACAATCTGCTGTGGAAAGTGGGGCAATTTAGCCTGGAGAAGAGAAGGCTGAGTGGACATTGACACAGGTTGCCCAGAGAAGCTATGGCTGCCCCATCCCTGGCAGTGTCCAAGGCAAGCTTGGACGGGGCTCTGAGCACCCTGGGATAGTGGAAGGTGTCCCTGAGCATGGCAGGGGGATGGAATTAGCTGATCTTTAAGGTCCCTTCCAACCCAAACCATTCTCTCACTCTATGATTTTATTCTTAGTAGCTCTGTTACTGTTCAGGTTGTTAAACCAGGACTGCCCTCAGCTCAGCAGCCAAGGAGCAGGACACCTCAGGGTGTGCCAGTCAGAGGGAATGGGAAGAACATAACCTGCGCCCTCTAGATCCAGACTGACAAGCATCCTGTCAGGAATATACCTGGATGTATGATTTATACCAATAGTCTTAAGATTTTGGGAATGGTCTGTCAGGTTGACAGACAGCCACCTTCTCAGGCCTTTCACTGCAAGCCCTGTAATCACAGTTCAGATTCCTGAATTACATACAGAAATAGGTTAAAGCCCACAACAGATTTTCCACACTCTACCAGCACATTCAGCACTATTGAGACTGTTCTGTTGACTCTTTCTATATTTCAGGTGAAAGACAGAAATGTCCAACACTACCCCAGGTCTTACCTAGCAGAGGGGAGCTGTGCCGGTGTGAAACAGCCGAGGGCAGTGCCCAGGGAAAGCCAGAGTACGAGGTGGGTCCTTCACCCCACGGTCGTTTGGAGCAATGGAGCTGCTAATTGAAAAAATAAGAAGTGCTGCTGTTCCACCACACTGAATACATTAATGCCACCAACTCCCCCCACACACAGGCATCTGCATAATGCAACACCAACAGTTACACAAATACATCTTCTGTGGCTTTTTTGTCTAGAAAAGCAGAAGAACTCATATCTGTAATGGGCAGAACAGCTACAGGAAGAGGCAGGATGCTTAAACTTTACACTTGCAACAAATGTGTTGGTTCAAGATAGGTCTGGAAATAAATACTACAAAACCAGGAAAGATGGGCACGACAGAACCAAAGAAGCCACTCAAACCCTGTGAAGGGGGTAAAAAGAAAAAAAAGAGAAAGAAAAATCCAAACCACACTATTTCAGCCAAGCCAAGAGGTGTCATCTGAAGATGGCATCTGAGAAAACTTCCAAAGCAATTTGTGCACAGCGGTATTTGACCTAGTGTTGCTCAAACAATGAAAAATGGAAAAGAAATTGGAAGAAGTGCCATCTTCAGCCTCTGATCCTTCTCAAAAAAGCAATTTATCACACATCTGTGTTGTGCTTCAGAGGCAATGGGAACCTGGCTTTGCAATAGGGTTTGGAATATGCTTTTGTATGCATGTAAACACCTGCATGCACATACACACAGATATTGATCTCAAATTATTTTTAGTGAATGTTTAACTAGGCAAAGTTTCTCATGAGGAAAGTTATTTATTTCCCTGAGGTGATGAAGAATAAAAAACCCCAAGTAAACCCAGCATCCCATTTTAAGAGGCTCAGCAATGGTCACAGCAAGCACACTTACCTTCCCTTTTGCGTGTTCAGCTGACGTGGGCAGCAGAGCGTATTCAGATTCTAACTCTGCACAGCACTGTTGCAATAGAGAGAGAGTTTAAGGCAGGCAGGTAAGGAAAAAAACCAACAAGGATAAAAAAGGAGAAGGAGCACTGCCACTGATTCTGAGCAAAATGCAACTTTATCTTTCGAGCTGAACTACTTGCAGCTATCAGTTGCAAAACTGCAACTGCAAAACTCTGCAGTTGTTTCCCCTTGCTACTTTCAGCCTTTAATTCTGCAGACCCTCACGCACAAATATAAGTTTTATTCATGTGCAGCTGGCCCAGTTTTGACTCTGCTCCTCTGATGCCCCTGTCACAGCCTAGGGAACATTTTGGGACCTTCTGTTTGCTGTTATAAATACCTTGTTGTTCTGAGTTGAATCCAGAGAGCTCAGATCTTGAGCTATAGCATTTCTTACTAGAGTCAGTTGGGAAAAAAGTCTTCCCACAATGTCTCCCCCTCCACCCCCTCCCAAAGTTGAAGCAAGTAATTTTATTCAAAGCAAAGCACTCCAGAGTTATGTAATTTCCAACGTATTTCTCCACAGAGGGCCACAAAGTTAATAACTGTTTCAGTGCCTATTCCTATTTCTGGGTACTGAAAAAATTCTTACATTATGGGATTTTAAACATTCATTTTCAAGCCAGCCTGCAGAAGTGAGGGCTGGTTGTGGGACAAAAATCACACCAATGCAACAGGGAAGGTTTCCCTCAGCCCCTTTTGATGTGATCACCAAGAATTGCTCACAGTGAAAACCAGCACCACACCTGTAAGTCCTGACACAGTTTTCCCAGAAGGCTGAATAAGGAAAATAGTGTGCAGATTTGTACATAAATCCTATGTACATGTTAGAAAAGAAGATACCAGGTGCTGCCAAATTGTTTGCAGCTGGTCTCAGCTGTGTTGTCCTTCCACCACAGCCCCTCCTGTGCAAGCCCGTCTTTCCTGCTCCCAGCAAAGGGCACCATACCTGGCACAGCAATTCACAGAGTCGCCTTTGCAGCAGTTCCCATCGCAGTGCATTAGCTGTTACTATGAAGAGACATTTACAAGTCTAACAGGGTTCCTTACAACTTGATAACGATGTTACAGCATCTCTAACTATTCCTTATCAGAAGCCATTGCAGTTTACATTAGTCTGGTTAAGCCTGCAACACTTTTTCACAGGAAAAAGAAAACACTGGATGTCTTCCCCTGCAAATCACAGGCAATGCTTCCCCACATCATTAGTGTTAGGATGCCACAGTTCCCTGTGGAAACAGATCCTTCTCTTATGGCTTAGGGGAAGAGAAGTGTTTGGCCTTTCAAGCTGGCATCCTATACAGAAGTTTTAAAGTCCATGGGCTTTATATTTAGAAGCATTTTCCCCTCTTACCACACAGGTAAGAGGAAGTAAGGGATTGGAGTGGGTAGGTGGGGAGGACAACACAGCCCAGCCCTTCAGTCAAAAGAGGCACCAGATCTGTCTGGCTTTCTGCAGGAACTAATATAAAGGATTTTTATTCTTTCCTTCAGTGCCAGCCTTGTTTGTCAGCCCCGTTCTTCGTAACACTTTGCAACTTCTCTATACATCTGCCAGTTTATTTATCTACAGAAAGATTTCTCTAAATTAACTGGAGTAACTTAAAGCCAAGGTCTTGGCCATTTTCAGGATGGTGGTGTTTCTTTGAGGGTTGATTTTTTTTTTTTTTGGTTGGGGTTTTGGGGTGTTTTTAGTCATAGTGGCACTAGTATCACACATCTGGAGTTCTCTCTCCTCATCAACTCAAGCTCACTTTGCAGAAGAGCTTCATCTATTGAGGGCTGGAAAATGACAATTTCCACTGTCATGCCTTTTGCTAAGAACAAAATAAAGCAGCTGCACAGTTTGAGGACACACACGAACACACCAAAACACTGATCAGAGGGGGGCAAGCACAGTCTGGGGCTGCTTCTGCCATATCAGCACCAAGTTGTGCCTTAGAGCTAAAGCAAAGGGTCCCAGGGAATTTTTCCTGCAAGACAAACTGTGGTTTCACATGGAGTTGTTTGCTATGCACACATCTATGTTGAGCATATATGGTAAGTGCATGCCTCAGGCCAAAACATTCAGAGGGCTTAAATCAGTCAAATCCCTTTTCTATAAGAAAGTGATCAGACTCCAGGGTTAGGAAAGAAAAAGCCACGTGTTCTGGACTCAGACCACTGCATTATTTAATTGCCCAGGCTATTGAGGTGCTGATGTCAGGAAGTGAGTAAGAAAAAGGCAATACGAAGTTTCCATGGCTCTGTGGCAGAAGTTGCATGTGTACAAGGCAGTGACAGGATTGCTTTCCACTAAAGAGAGCAGCCTGACACCACACAGTCATTTAAAAACACAGAGCAAACACGAGCAGCAAACAGAACACAGAATGTACAAAAGCCAGGTCTATTTGGTTCAGGAAGCTTAAGAAAGAGGGATGGCTTTGTTAGGGATAAGGTGGGGAACAGCACCTTTGGCAAAGGAGTATCTGTGCCACCCGCGGAGTTACTAATCTTCCCTCCTAGGACTGGAGGTTTTGATGGGAGCTTCTGAAGCTTTGGTGGATCCCAACACCCACTCCTCAGGATCCCACCTGCTTCTCAGCTCAGATGGCAGATCTCTTCAAGGAAAAGGAAAAGTAGGAAAAAAGGGAAAAAAACCCCAAAACAACAAGCAAGACTCCATAGAGCAGTTTACTGGATGAGCTGCAGATCAGTCCTGTTGTCCCTCGATGTAAGTAAACCCCAAAGTACTTGCCCATGCAAAAAGTGAATGCTGGCACATTGCCAGGAGTTACTCACTTCTCTGGTCTTCCACCTTCTCCTGAAGGAACTGGCAAGTGCTTGCTAAAGCTGCATTCACATCCCTGAGCTTCTGCTGCTCAGAAATGGCTTCCTCCAACTTGCTTTTCAAGGATGCTGCTTCCTCACAAGCAGAGTGAAATGCTTCAACTTGATCCTCCGCCTAAGCACAAAACAATATTTAGGGAAAAAAGAAAGGAATTAAAAAAAAAAAAAATAAAGCAGCCTAGCTAGCACAAGGAGCCTCTACAGTTCATGTAAATGAAACTAAACTGCATCTGTTCTTTCTCAGGAAGTGATAAAGCTCCCTCTGAACTTCTGCATTTTTACGTTGGGGTGGACTGTGTATGGAAGCTATTTTTGGGCTTTTTTTTTCTCTTTTCTCTCTTTTTTTTTTTTAAGCCACCACAAATATGCAATGCTGCCTCTTTCATCAGCAAACTGTTGTCACCACCCCCTCAAATTTTACTTCCTCTACTGGTTCCACTTTTGCAGGGAGGCACACCATTCCGAACACACTATTGCCTTCCCCGAGGGCAGCCGCGCGTTGGCCGCGGCCCTTTGCATCTCCTGGTTCCCCTCACAGAGGGGACCAGGCTGCCCCTTACGTGCTTGTTGGCGTCCTCCAGCTGCTTGGTGGCCTTTTGCAGCTCTAAACCCAGGGCTTCTACCTGGCCAGCAGTTTCTTCTTGTAGCTGTTTGACAGTTTCTATCTCATGCTGCCTGTGGGGCGAGAGAGCACAAACCACAGCCCGTTAGTGACGTTTTGGAACGGGCTGGCCTGGGAGGTGACACACTCCGGCTGCTGGGACATGCACCAAAAGTCAGCTGTTACACACCACAGCTCCCCAGGATCCAGCACCAGGGAATCAGCATGTTTTTTCTACAGCGGGAAGGGGATGAAGGCTCTCTGTGGTGTTTCTGGGTACTACAGGGGAATCACCGGAGAACTCGCAAGGAGCAAGAGCTCAGTGGGGCAGGCTTTTGCAGCTTGGACAAAAGAATGTGTTTTCTCAGGGTTTGGGAGAAATAGTGCTTGGATATAGATCAGTCATTCTAGAAAAAGATATTCTGGAGCTATTACTGCTTCACTGGTTTGATTTCTTGGTGTTTGAGAGGGAATTTTGCTTGACAGCAAGCAGATGCCATCAGAACTGGTGCTAAAGAGGATGGCTTTCAATGAAACCCTACTTTTCCACTGCAGAAACCTTTGCCCATTTCCTCTCTAACTCACCTTTTTTTTGTTGTTGCTATCATTGCAAGGAATTTTGACACAGAGACAGCTTTAAGAAACCAAGCCATCACTAATTTTATCAGCTCTTTTACAAGTGAAGGGACAGCATGTAAGAGGTGGTTCAGTGGAAGGTAAGTCAGGCAAAAGTGTGGTAAAACTGCTCTGCACCAGCTCTTGGGGCTGCCAGGCCCTAGGGACATCCCAAATCCAGGGATGAGGCTCTGAACAACCTGGGATAGTGGAACGTGTCCCTGCCCATGGCAGGGGCTTGGAACTGGATGTTCTTTAAGGTCCTTTCCAGCCCAGGCCATTTTATGATCCTGTTTGTAAGGTCACAACTCATAGAAGGAACCATATATCATTAAAGTTACATTTTCATATTTAATGACAACTCATTGAAGCTACACCCTTGGGAAATTGAGACCTCATCTTCCCTGAGCCTAGCAACAGCATCCCAAAGCAAAAATACCTGCAGATAGACATTTTGCAGCTCTCCTGCTTCACACAAACCCAGCAGGTTTTTTAATGGCTGCACCTGCTCAATAGGCAGTGCCCCTTGTGCTTTAACTTCTCAGTCTGTGGTCTGCCTGGTGTTTTTGAAGACACCTCCAAGACTGTTCATCGGTTCAGACACAAACCTTAACTCCCACGCAGTGTAGACCTTGTGCTAAAACCGGATCCACTCTCCAAAACAGAAGATCATTTCCTCTGTGAGAAAAATTCTTGAGAATTCTGTAGACTTTGTTCCACAAAAAAATCCCCTCAAAATAAAATACCAAACAGCTAAGCAATCAGCAAAAAAAACCCCAAAACACCAACATAAACCAAACCAAAACACAACCACCACCAAAAAAAAAAAAAAAAAAAGAGACACACATGCTTTGAAGGGGTACCTAGCAGAGAGCTCTTTCCTTAGGTGAAGTTGTTCTGTCTTGGTTCTCCTCAGGTTGCCTGCCATTCGAATAAAATCCTTGTCTAAGGACTCCTTACATTTTTCCAAGAGCTGGAGTTTCTGGGTCCAAAGATGTCTTTTTTCTCCCAGCTCTTGCTTGAGAGCCTGTGGAATTTTGAAGTTGCCATGTGGTTACAGGAGGAGCAGAGCCAGAGAATGAGCCAGAGCCTCAATTTATGTGGTGAGAATTGAGTTCCCTGCTCCACCAATTAATATCATCACCTACATCCTACACTATCAGCAGTAAAGATAAAAATCCACCAGCAAGGTGCCCAGATACAGCAACAAAACTCATATCTCAAAAGAGGAAGTTTTAATAATGATCATCTTGCAGGAAGCCCTAAAACTGATCATTTAAACTTCCGTGACTCTTTCCTCAAAGTACAACTAAGTCCATTGGTACCAAATTGAGTTTGTAATACAGCAAAATAAATGAAATAACCGAGAACCAATAAAACCATATTTCAGTTTGTCATACATGCCTGATCTGTGCCAGGGATAACCTCCATGACAAAGGCTTTTAGATTTACCTCTGGTTTTTAGGAAGAAAATGAGGAAAAGGTTAAAATTAAGTGCTAGGTAACATGCTGAACTCTCTATTTCTCTGAACAGTGACTTGCAGTATAAAGCACTAAGGAGAAGAATCCAGTGCTCTCTCTCTCTCTGACCTTGCTCAATTGAACACATGAAAGAGTGTCCTCGGCTTTTAAAGAATGCTTAATGAGAGTCAAACAGAGGTTAGGAAAGAATGGAGTTTATATTCCTGGGATTTTGCAACAATTCTAAGGGGAAAACATCAATCTTAAAAATACAGGCCACGTTATCTGCTTGCAAGCTGGAGTCTGATGTTCATGAGCTTCAATTAAAAAAGCAAAAAGCATATCAAGTATCGGGCTTAAAAAAAAAAAGGCAGTTTTTGCTGATAGGTTTCCTAGGATGACACGGGATGTGACCATGTGCAACCGCCCATATCCTGAAGATCTCTTTCTCAGCCAAGGCAGGCAGCACTCACTTGCAGAAATACCATGATTTTGACACTTAAGTGGTATAGGCTTATCAGGGCACGTGTGCCAGTCTTATCTCCCAGTAGAAGGGTGGAAAAGATTTTGCTGTCACTGTCTCTGTATACTTAAATATATGTATACATGCACAAAACCATAAGCACACTTCAAGTTCACTTTATGTCTAACGTCCTTTAAAATGTTTTTGAAAATACTAAACCCCAGCAAAACATGGCCAAAATATATTTCACAGGAAATGGTGGGCAAGGCTTCTAGTGACAGCTTTTGTTGATGAACTAATTAAATCTTGGACCATGTGCTTTCTCTGAGGCTGGAAGAAGCTACTTTGAATCTCTCTCCTTTTTTTCGGATCTACTGTTGTTCAGGTCCATGCACGAAATTTCACACATATCTGGCTTGTTCTGTCTAGGTGAAGATAATCTTTGACATGAAGTCACTTCCCATCTCCCATGGGATCCTAAAGGATGGGACCCTTTATTTTTAAAGGATTTTGTTCTTTCTTGATCCTCTGTTAGCTCAGTTTCCAAATGCATTGCTCTTTAGGAGCCAGAATAGAATTCATTTGCCACAATCGACTACAACCCCCACACCAAAAGTTTTCTAGCTTCACATGTTTAACAGGAATATGATCCCAACGTGAATGCAACTTCACAAGCATTTTTCAGCTCTGACAGCTTTGAAGGAGGAGGTTTTCAGTCAAGATCAAAAAGCTACACCAATTCATGAGCCAGCAGTTTCCTTGAGTCTACCCAAAGTCACATCTGGGTGAAGATACTGAGATGACTGTACCTTCTCTAAGGGGAAGGCTTCAGGATTTACCTAAAGAAAAATTATTAGAAAATCTGGCTCCAGGACTGGATGGCTCCCAGTGATTGCTCCAGCCGTGCCCAGGAAACATTAAGAGGCCCAGCTACACCATGCTGCAGCACTAGAGGAAAAAAGAAGGGCAGTTTTCTGCCCAAAGAACCAACAGCTTCAAGCAGCACACATCCCCTGGTGGCACCTGCTATCACCCAAGGGAGATGAATTGAGAGGTTTGACATCCATTAGGGAGCTGAAAAACAGCATTCATGTACAGCTTTTGGTTGTTGGAGCTTTCCCAACCAAAGATCGGTGGGAAGAAACAGGTTAGAGAAAAAGCCACATCCAGTGAAATGGAAATTTCAGAAGCTGTCTAGTTACAGGGGAGAAGAGGAGGGAACAAGAGTGTTTAGCTGTGTCCACAGGTACCTGCTACTACATGGGGAAGATATTTTTACCAGTACCTTGAGCAAAAGCCTTCACTTGCAAGCCTCACAAGAGGTGTGAGGAGTAGAAGTGCAATATGCAAGATTAAATTCTAAAGCAAGGTTTTGTTGAACTTGTTCTTGTGGAATATACCCAGTAAAAGCAGAACTCTTTGCCTTTCACAACAAAGTAGACTCTGCAGAGATTTTGATTTGGAAATTTGGTTATAAAACCTCATCACTCCTCTTGATGGTGAGACCATCCAGTGCCATCACCAAATTCAGAGTGTGGGGAAAATGGGCTCAAGGCACACAGAAGCAGGCAGTGGGCAGAAAAGCTTCACTGTTCACAGGACACAGCCTTGCCACCTGACCTTGTTTTCCTCTGCTGATGGACCTGCTCCACCTGGCCTTTCCTTCAAGCCGTTTGAACAAAGGGAGCTATTGCCCAAGACAAGCCAGCAAGAGCACAGCATGTAAGTGATCATCCTTTTCCTCAAAAAAAAACCCCAGTCAAAGATATTTCTCTCCATTTCTGACCCACAAATGGACTCTGATCTCCGGTAATTAGCATACACAGCATGCAGCAGCAAGATACCCACCTGAAATTCTTGCACAGCCCCACCATTTCACTAAATGCTTCAAAGAGTTACTCACCTCAAGTTTTCTTTCCCAGGCTTGTTGCATGTCCTCATCAGGATCTTTTACCCATTCTAACAAAGTCATGACAAGCTGCTCTGCTTCAGAGGCTTCCTCTTGCTGAAAAACAAAATAAACCCCCCCCCAAACTCTGGCATTTTTAGTGCTCATCTAGAACAACTCTGCCCACAATTACCCAGGATATAAATTACTGTTACAGTAGGTGCCAAGTGATCTTGTTAAACTGTGCCCCCCTCTACTCTCAAACTATTCTTAATTTTTCAAAAGGAGCGAACATAAGCTGATTATCAATGCCCAGAAAATTCCTAACTAAATTGCTGACCAAAGACAACACCCTTATCCATGTAAGCTTTGCCACTGACCAGGTTTTGCATGACAGTCTTGAATTTTTCTCCTGCATATTCAGGCCCCTGAAGCAAAAGCAGCACCTCACGGTCCAGTGTTTCATCCAGGGACTTCCATTCAGTCCTGATAATCTTTGAAGAGATGGAAGAGCCAGCTAGTTTATTTTGACATTCCCTTATTACAAACCAGCGTCAGTGACATTTAGACTTTCCTGAAGTACCCTTGCTCCATGTTTACCAGAAGGTCAGAGCTACTGAAACTTGAGGCTTGGAAAAGCTTTTTCAGAACCATCACATCAAATGAGGATTAAAAAAAAAAAAAAAAAAAAAAAAAAAAAGAAAAAGGCAAGCCAGCCAAGCTGCTGAGTGATCCAGTGTAAATATTCATCTCAGGGTAGGCAGGAGGAAGTCAGTAATTGGTTATCTTTATTCAGAAGAGGCTTTACCAAGCGATGAATAAGCAGAGCCCTTCCTTGCTTTACAGGTGACTTGGTGGAATCGTGTCTCACTGCAGCGTTTGAAGGGCAAACAGTGACTCACTGGGGCTCTGGAGAGCTGCAATTTGGGATGATACCTTAACTCTTCAACAAAGCTGCCCAGCCAAGCCTATTTATCCTTTCTGGGCCTGAAGTTTTAGCCCATGAGTACATTTTTTTTGTTGTTACAAATGGTAACTCTTTGCAAATGCACCTCATACAAAAACATGCAGAAATCACTCAGCAGCATCTCTCTGCTGTCAGCTGTGCTGCACAGCTTGCATCTGAAAGGAAAACAGCACACAGGGAAGGATGGGACTCCCCGGATTGTCTAAAGAAATGGGAACAGAATAGCTCAGCTTAAAATCAGAACCAAAGCCATAATTGTAGCAGGATGCTCCACCTAAACTGGGGTAAAACAGCTTCAACAATACCCTACTTGCAAAAATGATCAGTGGTGGATTGAGAAGGGAGGATCACGCTGCTGTTGGTGTCAGAGAATGCCAAGACCAGCCTGATTCCTCAATCCCAAAATTAAAAATTCTGAGAGTGCAAAGAACAATGTTTCCTGACAGAAACTGGCACCAGTGAGGAAGTGGCAGGCAAAGCTCCTGACAAGGGAGACAACTGAGCAGGCACAGCTGGCCTGGAAAGGTCAGACAGTCGATCACTTTATACCATAAAAACCCAGTCCCACTTTTTAAAGTCAGAGGCTTCTGACACACCCCCTTCAAGCAGGGTGTGTGTGGAGATCCTTCCCTCAAGTGGGGACACCCCTCAAAGTTACTCCTCAAAGCTGAACAAAAGATTTGCCAATGGTCATCAACATGGGTGAGTGACGACAAACTCTATTTAATAATTATTACGCTAGCTTTGAAATTATTGATTTAATAGCTGTACAAGGAGTTATAAGTAAATAATTCTGATTAAAGTCTTTTAGTCTAATCATTATCTTCTATTTGTATAAATAACTTATTTTATTCATTTAAATGTATTTGGTTTACCGTCAGAGATGCTTATCAGAGTTTTGTAACAACACATTCGATGAAGACCCTACAGCTCTATCAAGATGCTCAGTCTAATGCTGGATTTCCTTTCTCACCACATTAGACTTCAGAGAAAAAGAAGTTTCCTCTTTCACAACTGAAAAAAAACTTTGTTCATGTCTGGTGTAGGCAGCACAAGAAGCAGACTGTCAGTTACTTTCTGCACCATAAAAGCCTTTTTTATATTGGAAAACTGATATCTTTTCCCATCAGTCTGTTCTTCTGCCAGCTAAATGCATGACCCAAGCTCCTCCAGATTTACTTTGTAGAGCAGAGAGGGGATGGAACTGGATGATCTTTAACGTTCCTTCCAGCCCTGGCCATTCTAGGATACTATGAGCTAATTTTTTATATCGACAAGTGGTTTTTTTGCTCTTCTTTGGACTTTCTGCAAGGTGCTTGCGACAATATTGCAACCTTCTCATTCTGTGCTTACATGCTTCAGATGGCTTCAGATTCCAGAGTTATCTAATCATCTACAGGGAATGAGCTTTGTTATGCCTCTGCTGATGCAAGACAACAGTGAAGAGATTAATTTAAGGTTTAATTAATACCTCAGAAGACTGTGCAAGCTCCAGTTCACAGTGCAGCGAACTCATCCCTTCAGGAATATTGCTGTTAAATCTACACAACAACGGGAAACTCAACCCATTCCTAAAAAAAAGCAGGAAAAAATTATGTATCAGTCTTTTTTGGATTTGTGATGAACTGCCTTTCCTGGGATTTGGTCACAATACTCACGAGATCAGCTCTTGCTGCATGTGTTGGATGTTCTCCAGCAGTTTATTTTTTTCAGCCCGCAGCGTCTAAAACATCCATGGGGTTTGGTCAGAGGGTGACTTTGCCATGCAGGATCAGCACAGGCCCTCCCTCACACAGCCCAAACCAAACCCATACCTCTATTATTGAGGAACACTCCACAATGGTTAACTTGAGTTCCTTGATATCCTGCTCCTTCTGCAGAGATTGTGGAGAAAAGAACCAAAAAAAAAAATTATATTTGATCCTCTATCACAGCAGTAAGATGTATGATTTAGCTTGAGCAGCAACCTGATTATGGCATAAAAACAGTTGTGAATTTAAAAGAATACTGTGAGTTACCCTTGCATATTAGCTAATAGAAAGCACTCAGATGACCTATTCTACCTAACTTCTGAAATCAAGGAGACAAACCCTCTTTTCCAGATGCTGTACTTTATGACTCACCTGGTTTCAGGTCCAACAGATTAAACTAGACAGAAGCACTCTAGTTTTAGCTTAAAATGTGGTCTATATTATATTCCAGCATGAGTTTTAATCCCAGCTGACCCTTAGAACAAGCTGCAATATTCCATGTTTACTCGAATTGTTTTTCATTATTAAAATGTAGCACTCTGTAGATTAAACATGACCTAACAGAAGGGCTGAAAAGAGTCAGCCCTCAAGGTAGGACTGAGGAATTGGTAGAAGAACCACCCTTCTTAGCAACTAGCAATGAGCTCCAGGCAGGTTATGCCATTCCAATAGAAGGCACTGCACAGACAGCAGAGAACTTATAAGAGAAAACAGGAATTTCGAGTAGGAGCTCTCGTCCTCTCACACTTTTATGAGTTCTTCCTACTCTCTCTTTAAAAATCATTGAGGTTTTTGAAAGAGATGAAGTGCACGGAAAGCTAAGCAGGAAAACTGAGGTTATAGAACCAGGTTATCCTACTGCCAACAAGTAAAGTCAGTTTTCCACAGCAGTTTCTTCAAAACTATACCAACCACTCACATTTATCCACATGTAATCTAGCAGTCTACTTTCAAAATTCCCATCTGGTCAAAGAATAAGAGAGTCTTGTTGAAATAAAATGATACTACAGAGCTCACAAAAACTTTGAACCATTCAAGTAGGAAAAAGTGAAAGCTACTTTTTAAAAAAAGGAATTTAATAAATTTGTGCCCTTAAGCTGCTTCTGGAAAAACAACCAACGAAACCAAAACTATTAAAACACTCAGCTACAAAGTTAGCAGCTGGATCACACCGAAGTTCAGGTCTCTTTGTTACTATCTGAATTCAGCTGCAGTCACTTTGTGAGGAGCCCAATAGTCAAATATTTCATCAGGGGATTTATAGCATGTTCTGCTAAGTAGAAACTCCACTGGCATAGAAGGCCCTTCCCATAATTTGTGAATCCAGAGAATGCCAACACATTTGTGTAGTCTTATATCTTTGTTTTCTCATACAAAATGCAAGTTAAAAAACATCAGAAATGTTCACTCCTAAGCAAGCCTAGATAATTACACCTCAGTAATAGAAGGACAGATTTCCTTTTCCATTGGGATCCAAGTCACCATTTCTAGTTCGACACAAACAATTTCAGTAAAAGACATGAAGGGAAAGACCTTCTGTAGGTCCCTGCTGAATGAAGTAGCCTTTAGAAGTTTCTGGACATTTTGTCTGAAGTTTGCAAGTTTGTTTTAATAGGTTGTGATTTAAAAAAAAAAAAAAAAAGGGCAAGTAAAATCCTGAAACCTTTAATTGTGCTGACTCATAACCAGGTCCTAAAGTAGAGCTCGCCTACTTTGAAGCCATTTATAGGATCAGGTTCTGCAGTGTGAGGAGAGTAGAAATAACAGTGCCACAGTGAATACTACTGCCTTGCCTTTTTACAAATCATCCCATCAGTACAGACCAGGAACCTGGGCCAGTGGAAGCTGCCCCTGCCCATGGCAGAGGGTTGGAACAAGGTATCATTAAGGTCCCTTCCAGCCCAAACTCTTCTGTGATTGTGTGGTTTTCAGTCAGTAAAATGAAGTAAAAGCAACTAACCTGGATCAGGCTTGCCTCTTTATTCACCACAGTGCTCTCATAGATATGGGCTTGGATCTGGAGAATGAAAAGATCAGAAGTAAACCCAGCCATCAGTACAGACTATAATAAAAGTCTGTTTCTACTTGCTATCAGGAAGGGGAAAAGGGTATCAATGGTCCTTGCTTAGAAAAATCAAATTTTTCTTTGAGTACCTGGCGTGGTATTTGTTTCAAAGTACAAATCTTGTACCCAAAGAATGAAAGCACTCCCAACTTTCAGCCACCTTTGTTTCCTCTCATCTGTCCAGGCCAGTATTTTCAGCAACATCTCCCAAAGCATGACCTTAATGTATTTTCTTGAATAGTGAGGGAAAGGATCTAAATAAAGTTTAATTGGAGGAAAGAACGAAACTCTGGATTGTTTTTATCCTCCAGACAGCAACTCCCTTAGTGAAAGCTGTCATGCAGTCCAAGATACTATTTCACTGCAGTCCTTCAATATAGAGAGGTTCAGGGCTGTCTGCCTTCCAGCAGCAGAAATTCCCCCTTGACTAGACCCAGGTAAAATCCAGGCTGACTTTTTATTCCTCCCAGCTTCGAAATGCTTACTTGAAGTTGTGCTGCGTTTTTAGACAGCTCCAAAATCTTCTTTTGCAGCCCGTCGGTGTCCATGCTATTCCTAATAATCTAAACAAGACACAGTGTTTAGGCACAGCTGAAAGGATTGACAGCTTCTCCTTGAAGAAACCAGGAAAAAATGACATCTCCACCCCCAAGCTGCTGCCTACTCTCGAGCACTACCAGCATTTTTGCACATACATTGCATGTGTTTGCCCCAACCAAAACTGCTTCTGCTCCTTTTCCCACCCAGAGCACTGGTAAAAGAGAAAACCCCTCAAAATGTGATTTATAACCACTGCCAGACCTGGAAAGCTAAAGAAAAGCCAGCCCTGCAGCATGAGAACTGTTTTCAGAAAGATGTGGTTTAATAGCTATTTGGACTTAGGGGCTTTGAAGAAAGTCTGATCTTAAGGTGCTCCTTTTCATTACTATGTTGGATTTAACCTGTTTCTCCACTTCCTCCTGAATAGTCTGAAATACAATCTGTAAGCAAGCACTAAAACATTTTATCACCTGATAAAAACTGGTTTATAAAATATTTGCTCTAATGAAGTAAAAAAAAAAAAAAGAGAAAGAATGAACAGGTCTCCTCTGAATAAAAAAAAAAGCCTAGGGATACACTGCTAATGGAGCTGCATTCCCTAAAAATCTCCTGTACGTCCTTGGACAGTGTCAATGGATCCATCTGTGAGTGGAGACCTCACCCCCTGCATTTATTTTTTTCTTAATTTTTTTTTTTTTACACATTTTTAGTGTTACAGCTCTATACAAGGTTCCTCCTTTGGATCTTAAGGGAGGGAAACAGAAGAGAATACAAAATGAAGTGTTGGATAGAGATTGTTTCAATATAGAGTTTGTGTATTTATAGCTGTGGGAACCAGAAATACATGGAATTTGCCTATAAATCTTGGGAAAAAGGTGGTCATGGGGGAGGAAGTACTTTATCTCTGTCCCTGTTTCCCTAACCTCATATCCTTACTTACCCAGCAAGTGGAAAATCTGAAGCACAGTGCAACCTCAAGATACAAAGCCTTATGACAAATCATCCTCTTAAAATGTTAGATATTTTGATAACCTAATTAGCATGCAAGGCTTTGAAGTCTGACAAACATCTCGTTTCTGAATGGCAAATTTTAGCTAGGCAAGAATATGTCAAATCATGATTTATTTTACCTCTTCCTGGAGAGAAGTAACTTTGATGTTGAGAGACTGATTTTCTTTTTCCTGGTCAAGTTTGGCCGGGGGGGGAATAATAGAAAAGGAGAAAAACAAAATAGTTGGTTTTAGCATGTCAAGTTCAACAATCAAAAAGCAACAGATCACAAACATATCCAGAGCTGCAGTGTTGAATCTCTTTGTTTGAGAGAGCGCACAAAAACGGGAGAGCTGAGGCTGGTGCAGGTCATGAACCTTCACTGAAGGTGCAGAGAAGGTCTCACTTCTGATTTTTAACAGCCTGAGCAGCCACACCACTGTTACAGCAAGGTGTGAGGTGCTGTACCAGGGAAACCAAGAAGGAAGAGCACCTACTAGCTGTTTGTTCTGCCAGAGAATCTGCTCTCTCTTCTCTTCTGACAGGTTCAGGTTGTTTCTTGCTTCCTCTAGCTCTTCTTCCAGTGATTTGGCTTTCAACACAGAGTGCTGGATGCTGCACAGGGGAAGAAAATCCAGAGAAACTTCAGCCAGTTAATGCTGGTTGTTTAGATAGGCTGGAAATAGAGTACTTTTAGAAGCCACCAGGGACTTATTTTTTGGCACAGAGACTTAACAGAAGAGCAACAATCAAGTTTAAGCCCATCATTTCTGTCCAGGAAGCAAAGGCTCATGGTTCTGCTTTCTATTTATCACCCCCTTCCACTCTTACAGTGAGGGATGAAACTCCAGGCAAACAAAGCATCCAAGACAGGTGGATGCAAACAAAGCTATGTTCAATATGTTAAAAATTTAGCTTGTTACCATTAAATATATCAGGTTACCTGGGCACAAACTCATCTTTACAGCACTTCACAGTTTACAGTTGGGGAAACCATTTCAGTTCAGTTTTCAAGGATAAGCTCTGCACCGGTTTCTTACCCTGATCTGATAAACCCCAAACCATGTGTATTTAAGCAATTGGCAAGGCCCTTTTCCAAGCTAACCCTGTCCTGCAGAGTATCCCAGAGCAGGCAGTCCCACATAAGGGCACATATCTCATGCCAGCCACCCTGCAGAACTCTTGCCTTAATCTCCCCTGAGAATCCTGGGAACAGTTTGGCAGCAGACCAAGCCATATCTCAGTGTAATTAATTAGGCCACAATGAAAAATAGGCTTGTACTTGTAGCGTTGATATGTCCCCAGGCTACAGAAATGCTGAACAAGTGCCAACAACTTCACCTTAGTCCTGCAAATGAGTAGCAAAATAGCTCTTAGACACTCATTCCCCCTCTGCTTGGCAACAAGCAGATTGGTCTAGGATTGGAAGCCTTCCCAGTGCTTGGCTGTTCTCTTGGTAATATTATGCCCTTTTTTTCCCCCATTTTTTTTGATTGCTATTTAGTTTGTTTGTTTTACCCTGAGATTTTCCCTGTGTGCACCCACACCACCACATGCTGCAGAAACCTGGCTCTGAGATGAATGATTTTATAAGAACCAGGAGGGACAGAGCAGAACAATCAGGCAAGAGGGCTAAACCTTACAGATATTGCATAAAGTCAAGAAAGCCACTGTGATGAAGAACTGGTGAGGAGAAAAGCATGAAAGCAAAGCTGGAAGAACACAGCTCTGCCCATGGCAGGTCTGGTGCCATCAGGGTCCCCCACCTTTTTAATTGTTGACGTAGATGCTCGTTATCTGCCAGGAGCTTGTTGTTGGTCTCATCCACAGCTTCCACGGTGAGCTTCAGCTTGTTGTTCTCTTCCTGAAGCTTCTGGTTGTTGTACTGCAGGTCCGCAACACAGGTTATCAAGTCAGAAGTCTCCCTGTCCCAGTAAGAAAGCCAGGAAAGACTGAGAAAGGTGATTTGATGTACTTCAGACTTTTAAAACATCCTAATGCACAGATTAGAGGTGAGAGGAGAGCCCACAGAGGACTTGTGATGCTGCAGTGTCCAGCCATTTGCTCTGCACAGAGATCTTGGAACATCTTCAAGTCAGTTCTCCAGTTTTACTGACATCAAGAACAGTTTTGGTTTTAAGCACTTTTCCTGCTCCCTACAACTGAAGTGTGCTGTCAGACAAGTGCCACAGCTGGATGTCTGCATCAGAGTGCCTTAAGCTTTTGCTAATCACCTCTTGGGCCACTAATGATGCTTCTGTATTCACTCTGCAATTTCTGGATCCTTTCTTTTCCCCCGAGCCATCCCCCACTTATGCTTTCAACCAAAACTTGAATGAGGATCACTCTTTTGAGATCCTGAGAAATTACAGGGAAGCATTACAGAGCAGACCTTGGATTTCTGACTATGCATGAACTGCAAATGAAACTTCTGCTCTTTGTTAAGTGCTTTGCCATTAACAGAGTCCAAGTCACAGACATTACTACTACTACAAAAAAACCCCAACAAACTCCCTATCATAAGAAAAACAACCCCAAACAAAACCAAGATCAGATTTTCAGGACATAATGTCTTCTTATTGTCAGACAACTAAGAATTTGATGGAGGGAAGGAATCAGTTTAAACAGGGAAACACAGGGCAAATCTCTGACCATAGGGAATTAAAAAGGCAAATGAACACAGAAGCACCAAGATACCAGTAGGAAAACTACTGGTGTGTTTTTAAGTCTGACCAGAAGCTGTGAGGAAGAAGGTGACAGCATCAAGAGCTTCTGCAGACTGAGGTGAGCATTAAACTCTGCCAGGATAGTGTTCCAAAACAGAGGTTCTAGGAATTTCTGTCAAGTAATTCAATACTACATTCTGAGAAGGAATTGCTTAAGTGGACTTACATGTCTCCTTTAGACACGTCACCCCCAAAGGCCTCCAGGCTTCCTGACGTGACATTCATCCGGAGATGCGTCTTTTTGGCTGAAAGAGGTGGGGGTTTTGGTTATAGAGCAAGAAAGTGGAGCTTTCCTGAACAGAAACATAGTAAAATGTTCTGCACCTTCAGAGATGTTTCTAGGTACTTGAAATTCCAGGTCCTCCATGCTTGCTGATGACTCCTCAGTAGCACCTTCTCCCCTGAAAGAAGGGAGCATCAAGGGTCACTAAATCAACAGGACACTGGGCTGCTTACCAGCTTTGTAACACTTATAAAACTTTAGCCAAACCCAATATTGTGGACATGGTGTCCCCAATAACACCTTTTTTCCAGAGCCACAGGGGAAGTTTATAATCTCCCGTTTTCACAGAAGAATTATGAGAGAGCTTTATTAAAATGCTGTTACCATTTCCTCTTACGGTCTTCGATCCACTCTCCCATGATGGCGTGATATGTTCCCAGGTCCATGGAGATATCTTTGTGCTCCGGGTCAAGCATGTTGCACAGATCCTCAAGACCACTATCCTCTGATCCCCGGCTGGTCGTATGTCTCAAATAATCAACTATCTTGGACACTGCCACTTTTCCTAAGGCAGAAACAGGGGTCAGACTCAAAATCCAGGCAAGGTATTATAAAAAACTGTAAAAGGCCACACTACTGAACTGCATTGTATCCAAGTGCCCTCAAGAGCTGCAGAGAGAAGCAACCGATCCATGCAGTTGTAGTGCGACCTGGAAAAAAATGGTTCAGAGCTCATTTGTTGTGTTGGGTTTTTTTGGTGGTGGTGGGTTTTTTCAAATACAGAAATGTAAAAATCCAGTTTACTAATTTTGTGGACCTCAGTTCAAGAGAAACAAAAGTTGACGCACGATATTAATCCTTGCTCTCAAGGCCAGGCTGGATGGGGCTTTGAGCAACCTGGGGTAGGAGAAGGTATCCCTGCCCATGGTAGGGGGTTGGAACAAGATGGTCTTTAAAGTCCCTTCCAACTCAAACCCTTCCATGATTCTATCACTTTAAGTCATGTTTGAGGTGGAACTGGGATGAATTGCCTCTTGCTCTGAAGTTTCCCAAGTTTCTAACAGGATAAAGGCCGAAAGAAAGAAACAGCCATTTGCTATAAGGGTAATTCCTAGAAACATGTTGCTCCTCTATTTCTCCTGCACTAAAACACTGCAAAGATCAGCAGGAGAAAGGTCAGGCACCATGAAAAAGAGGCACAGACATCTACCCATTTATTCTGCATCTGCCACAGCACAGGCACCTAAGCACGTCAGAGATTGTCACGTCTCGGGAATCATAACACAATCTGAACCCTGGAAATCTGTTGAGAGGAGACCAAAAGAGAGCAATGAGAAACCCCTGGCAAACCTGTGTGATGGATGTCACATGCACAGAAGATGGTGGTCAGCAGGTCCTCTTCACAGATCAAGCTCACATCGTGCATGTTGTCAGCTTTGTACCCCAGTGTCTGCCTCCCTTCTGTGAAGGATAAACCTGTTATTGCCCATTTTTACTTGCTCACGGTAATTTTCATTCCAGATTATTGAAATAACAAAACCAACTAACCAGCTTCCCCTCCAATAAAAACAGAGCTTTTACTGCCAAATAACAACAGGAACTGGCCATAACTTGAGCCTCTGAGCTGGAAAGTGCTCCATGCATCTACTTTTACACATGTATTTTTGGAAATCCTGGCTATTCTTTTGCATGGAGTATACATATAAAGCAAAGCATTTTAAAAGGTCAGGTATTTCTTCCTTCCCCCTCCAGATATATGGTAGAGAAATCATTATATTTGAATTAACTTATTAAGAGAACAATCCCTAAAACAAAACAACTCACAAAAACCCTAAACTAAGAGCAATACCCAAACTCACGTGTCTTCTAAATTAATAGCCAAATAAAATTTCGTTATTAAAAAAGGGCTAGTAGTAGTCTAAATTAATCTCTTAAACTGTTAAAAATATCTCCATCTCTTAAACCAAAAGTTAATTAGCAAATTTGAAAAAGTTTTTGCCTTATTAATTCCTTACTATTTACATTCACATTATTATTTTTTAGAGAAAATTTAAGATTTTCCTCAGCTCTTTTTGCACTCTTATAAGATTTGAGTGCTACTAAAATGTGTTGTTACATTTACAGTCTAAGTGGTAAATAAATGTCGTCCATGTAGGCTGAATGTTCAGATGTCTAGGATTTTGAATCAGGGGGTTTTTCTTCAGCATTTTTACCTCTTTCACTCGAAGGAAACATCTTCTGCACAGGAGGTTGGACCACAGCACTTCCTGGCTTTTTCTCAGATGTGAAGAAATACAGATTTGGACTTGATGTCAGATATTTCTGCTTGGGCCGCACATCTTTAGGTTCAGCATTTGCTAAAGCACATGGTTTGTTCTGGGCGTTGGCCTCCCTGGATCCAAAGCAGTATGGAGAAGAGTTCTCCATGGGATAGGGAGGCATCCATGGGCTGCTGGATCTCTCACTGCTTTTGAGGATTGAAAAGGTGTTGTTTGCAGAGTAGGAGTCAGAGGTGGCCCCGAGACAAGGCGAGTTTGCAGAGAAAACGCTGTCACTGTCAGGGCTGACCAAGGGCGAGCAAGGACTCTCGCGACTTTTGCAGGTTCTCCCTTTCAGTATTTCTTCCAGATTTTTTTTAGTATTGCTCTGTGGGCTGTCGAAGTTCCGGGACTGAAATTTTGGTATCTGCAAAGCCGGGTTGGAGACTTGGTCCATCATTTGGATGGATTTGATCTTCCTGCAGATGCTATCGACTGGGTTGCGGTGCCGTTTCTTAGCTCCACGTTCCAAAGACATCATCAATTCCCTTCTCTTGCCAAATACCTGGAAAGAATAGGCACAAGATACAAGAGTCAGGGTGATCAACACACACGTACTTATGCCAGTTTTTCCATTCAGCAGACAACTTGGAGCTTTTGCATCCAGTGGTTTGAAAACCCTTGTTCCACTTGCCAGCTGTGGCAGAAACCTTCAGCCAGGACATTTCGTTGTCCAGGGAACTAGAAGCTGATGTGCACATGGAAAAGCTGGGGAAGAAAGACAGAAAAACTTCCTGAAATCTCACTGCTTATTCTTAAACACCGTAACTATGGCAGGGAGGCGAGGGGAACAAAAATAAAAACTGAAGAACACCCTGCAAATTAGCAGAGGACTTTTTAGATTAAAGGAAGCACTTGAATTGTACTGGGGGGAGTGAGGAGGCAGGAAAAGTGAGACCAACAAGAGTTTCAGCGTTTCTGTGAGCCTACAAGAACAAAAAAACCCCCAAAATCCAGTGTTTCTTCCGCTAATTAGCCACAGCTATCATGGTGCCACACTGGGAATTACGCAGGAAACATGCCCTACAGAGGTACCTCATCCTGTTTGTGTTTTTATTATCTCTTCTTCCAGGCAACACTTAAAAAGACATTTCCTACAAGATAAGTATGTCTCTGTGTGACTGAGGCATGGGAGGTTCATTTTGCAGGGATATAGCCACATTCCAAGCGAGGTTTCCATGTCTACCCTGCACATTGCAACCACCTGAACTGATCAGCTGGGAGCTTTCAAGGGACAATGGGGACTTGGAGCTTCTCAACCCACCCAAGTAGCATCTGCTGAAACACCAGCACCAAGAATGTTCACTGGGGGATGCCCTCAGTAGGCCTGGGACAGAGCTCTGGGACAGGCATCCCCAGCTTGGCTGAATCTTTGTCATTGGGAAGAAACAAGAGGGGAAACAATTCCAGTTGGAAGTGACACTGAGATTATCAGGATATATTATTAAGTAATAACAACATACCGAATGAAGCTGGCTGAAGCTCCCAGGAATCAGATTTTAAGTGATTTTTTAGGTAGAAAAATGAATTCCTTTCCCCCAAAACGGCAGCAGGCTTTACTAGCACTTAACACTTGTATAATCTTTTGAAGCAAGGAATAAAATCATATACAAGTATTTCTTAATCTAGAAAATAAAAAAATAGAAATAAGAAAAAAAAAATAAATCTTGAAATAAACATAAATACTAAGTGTTTTAGTTAAACTGGTTTATTACAAGCTGCCTACATGGCAGCAACTTAGTTTTATATGAGCAGAGGCAAGAGCTCTAAGTTTATTTTTCTAATAGTTCTATAAGTAGCAATATTTATGTTAATGAACACATCTCTAGCCACAGGAATACTTCAGAAAAACCACAATAAGAAAAAGCTTGGAACAATTTTAGAGAAGAGACTACTTTTTAATTATGGCTGTCTTAAAAGATTTAATCCTCAAATAAATGCCAGTAAGTTGAAGCAATCTTCTATATTTGGATGCATTATTACAGATGTATTATCTCTAAAGAGATAGATGAACTAGCTTTCAATTAAAATTTTAAAAACACTGCAATTAGATTTAGGACTGTTCTTTAAGTGCACAAGAGCCTTCAAGCAGATACAAGTAAAACTCTATTAAAGGGTATTCAACTTCTTTTTCTGCAATGTACCAGTAAAAAAATAAACAACAAAAAACAGAGCCCAAGACCTTATACTTACACTAGCATATAGAAAAAAAACTTCTCTTCCTTCTCTGAGGGAGGCAGCACAGCTATTTTAGCTGTTCCTCTGAGGAGCAGTAGCTGACTGAATTTCAGTGTTCAAGTGAGCAGAGGGCTCATCTGCTGGAAAATCAGCTTTACAAGGTACAACTGTTGTCACTCAGCCCTCAGCTGAGAGGGACCACCAGCTGCAACCAGGTTCTAATCAAGCATCAGGCTCCAGCTCTCTGGCCTTTTTACTTTTTTTTCCCCTCACATCTCTCCTGTAGCTGTTAAATTAATTGCCTGGAATTTCAGTGCAACTTGAAGTCTCCCTGCTCCTCTACTTATTTTTTAAAACAGCAAGGAACATTGTGATATAGGTTATTGTTGTGTCAAAACTTTGGTTCCTGGGACGTTTCTCACTTCTGTTAGCAGTTCTTTCCTGCTTTTCCCACCTATAGCAAAATTTCAGGCAGGAGCAGATCTCTCCTAATTTCTGACAGTTAGAACAGGGAATCCAGGAACTGTATGAATTTCATCACTCTCACCACTTTTGAAAGGAAGGAAGTGTTGAAGTCTCTTGAGCTGATAGTGTATTAAATAGTCTCTGTGTTAACTGTCTGCTCTGTCCTTGGTTCTGTGAAAAAAAGAAGAGTATTTTGTCATTAGGAGCCTTAACTAATTCCTCCTTTTTGTATTAAATTATCAAGATATGTGCAGTAGAACCTGTCTATCTGAAGAGCTCTACGGCTCCTGCTACAGTACCTTGTAAATGCCTATGCTTAGATGGCCACATCTCCTTTCCAGCCTGCAAACTGGAAAAAACTGGTTTTCAGCTGGTCTTTTCACCTGGTGTTTGCCCCAGACTTGTCCATTGCTGGAAAAAAAAATTGTTGTACCATCCCATATCTTACTGAACTTCAGAAGTAACACCTCCTCCTGAGATGTTTACACGTTCCAAAGATTTGTGGGTTTCTACTCCTTCCTGATGCTTTCAAACATCCCTCCCCCCACATAATATATTTAAATTTTACTTATGATTACCCCTTTCACAAACACACTTGTGAAAACAGTAGAGCCTGTACCTGGCTGCTGCACTGCTCACGCATTAGTCCTCAACAAAGTCCCTGTCACCTCTCTTGTGTGAGGCATTTACATGATCTCTGACAGACTGGGTTTTCTACACCTTGTTCTCTACCTCAAGTAGGTTTTAGCACAGTTCTTCTCATACTGTCTAGAGAAAAGACAAAAAAGCTTCTCCAGCAAATCTGCAGCACTGGAAACGCACCCATGGACACTGTGGTGCTGAATGTGCAACAGAATAGTTAAATAGATTTGGGCCAGCAACTGATGGCCTTTCTCATCATGCACCTGGCTCACACCAGAGGGTATCTCTTCCCTTCAGAGCTGCACCATGAAAATTCACCTTCCCAAAGAAGATGAAGACATCCCTACTTGTTGTAGGGGGATTGGACTAGATGACTTTTAAAGGTGTCCTCCAACCCAAAGTATTCTATGGTTCTGTAAAATAGGGCCTATTATGAAAATAAATAACACTGAAAAACATGTTTGTGCAGCATCAAATGTACTGATGGATTGCAGGTAGGATTGTTTTGGTCAGTAGGTTTTATAGGGCAAATACAGAACTTGTACACAATTCCCCCCTAGTCTGAGTGGGATATACAGGGTTAAAGTCCAGAGTCAGCTTTGAAAGATCACAGAAACACAAAAAAACAGTCCGAAAAGAAGATATTAAGAGGTCATAAGGTTCATCACCATGGGTCTGGGCAGGATCAGTTGGGCAATGAGTCCTAAAAAGGGGTTGTCTAATCTGTTTTCTGAGTTTCTCAGTGATAACAAATCAACATCCTTTCAGGGCAATCTATATTTGACTTTGCTACCGGTAGGAAGCTTGCCTTACAATGCAACTTACTGCAAATTAAATGCAAAATACTTTGTAATTCCCTACTTTGCAGGCCCTGCCATGACATTTCACAGCCTTTTAGGATGCTACAGTAGCATGTAGGAGCCAGAAGTACACTGTGCTAGGTGCTGTTCCAGTGCCAGACAGAAGTGGGATGTATTTTCCAGAGTTATCAAAGTAGCAGAAAAAAAAAAAAAAACAAACAAACAAACAAACAACAAACCAAAGGAAATGAGAATAAGCACAAAGCAAAGGTCATGAGTTCCAGGGGATTTATACCTTGACAGCACCAGTGTTTGCTGACGTACCCACTGACTACCTACACGCACGACAGCTACACCTTTTACTCAGGAGCAAGCCACGGATCACTGGTGTCCTTACCAGCAGTTAAAAATACACAGGCACAATGACTGTATCCTGTCTTTTCAGGGAACTGTTTGGGAAAGTGCATGGTCGTGACGCAAGTCAGTGAGGTAAGTTTGACCGCACTGGTTAAAACTCCAGCACATGAGAACATTTTTCCCTCACCTCAGCACTGAACTCCAGTGCCAGAAATTGGCTTTTTATCACTTACAGTGCCAGGATATGCAGCCCGTGCCTTTTAGATCATCTCGAAGAATAAGAACAGGTTATTTTCTTTCTAATAAGGGGTCCTGCTGCTATAGCAAGCTTCCCTCTGCTTCCCTTGCTCAGGGTATTGATTACATGCCAGAGCCACTTCCTCCTCCAGGTGAATCAGCTGAGAAATGGCAGTGCTGACAATGAGTGTTTCGTGCACAGCTCATCATCCCAAAGTGCCACAGTTTTTTAGTGTGTTATGATCCATAACCCAATTATAGGCAGCTTCATTTCTCCAGAGTATGAGCTCACATGTGCCCATACACAGCCACAGTTCTTTTGTGAATGCAAACACTCACAGTACCTGCACTGCCTTCCCAAAACATTGCCTCCTGTCCCTGTTTGCAAATAAATTCTGTCCCATATGCCATTCTAGAAGTTTCTGGGAAGGGTGAGGTGACCACCTTCTCATAGGACCATGGCAAGAAAAAGCTTTGAAGGGAGAAGCTGAGTCTTTTAACTTTTGGTGCCTGAAGTAGAATTGACAAACCTGGAGTTCTTCATTCTGCATGCAGGCTTCTTACAGATTTCCAAGATGATGGATTCCAAGATGATGATGATATTGAAATACACTTTTGTTTGAAAACCAAAGCAACTTGGAGTCACTGGTCATAGTAAAAATAAATGGATTCAGAGCCATGAGTCACAAAGGCACAGATGATTTAAGGGAAAAATAAAAACCTTTTGAAAATAAAAAAACCCCAAAGCCCGAAGCCATTATGGAAATGCAATTTGAGATTGGGTTCATTTCACCTGATATGAAAGGTCAAGGTCAAATGTCTCTTGCTACAGGTTGTAACTAAATTCCTGGCTTTTAGGCACCCTAATGCCACTTAAACATCTGATGGGACAGCAATAAAACCATTTAATTTAAGATGACGCTGTCAAGATCTTGCTTTTGTTCTTGAACTGGTGGTCACCTGCCCCCACAAGGCAGTTCAGATTTTGATCTGCTCAGTTCAGCCCCCTGCTGCCCTCCAGGCAGCTTCAAACATGCCCCAATCTCTACAAGGATTCCAGTAGGACTCAGAATACAGCCAGGTTTGGAAGAGAGACTGAGACTCCAGCAACACCAAGTCAGAGCAGTTCAGATTTTGCAAAATGGTCAAAAGACAAGAAAAACTGAAGCTGTTTTTCTGCAGTGTGCTAACAACACAAATCTTTCTCCATGTCTCCCATTCTCCTCCTTTTCTCCCCAGGTGCAACAGGAGGGGCTGAGCTGGTTGTCCCCCCGCTGTTTATTTTGTGTTGTCTCATTCTAGTGGCAGGAAAAGCAGGGTTTATTTTCAGTGCCAGACACATTCTGGTTTTCCTACCATGAGGAGAACCCTCCTGAAAAGATTGTACTTCACACTGCCCAATCCTAAGGCAGGGGGTTAATTTTCACAGGCTCAGCTGAATATTTTGATTCCAGCTCTGTGGTCTGTGAGTAAAGAGAAGATCTAAAGTCACTCCAGAAGGGAATAGAGGAGTAGCTTTACCTTTTCCAAGCATCTGCATGTTAAATGTCTCCTGGATGAAATCCACAGTCCCCTTCTAAGGGTTAAGCATCATCAAGAAATGTCTCTGATCTGTCAGAGCACGGGGAAAAGAGCAGGGAAAACATAAACTTCACAGTGAAGTACATAAAAGTAGAATCCCTTCTGCTGGCTAGGATGCATCAGGGCATGGCCTTTTAAAAAGGATAGAGCTCTAACAGCATCTCCCAGCCACCACAGGAGCTGCTTGAGACCAAAACCTGAACTTCCCTCTGGTTTCTTGCCTCTACACCAGCATGAGCTGCAGCTGATGGCAGTTCTGTATGCTCAGTGAGCAATTCCGTGCAGCATGAGCAGGGAACAGAGCAATACACTCCAAAAGCTGGACAGATACTGCACCTTTGCTTAATAATGTGCTTTGGAGCAGTGTCCACAGACACAGTGCCAGGGAGGAGCTCATGGTGAGCAGCAGCAGTGCCCATCTGCACATTCCTCCTCGGACTCCACATCCACGAGCCAGTGTTCGTCACATGCACGGCCTGACCTGGATTTTTGTCACACCACAGGCTGGCCCTGTTTGTGAGGCTGCTGCAGTAAAATTTCCGTTGCTCAGTCTTCTAATTAGCGAATTTCTGCCTGCCTGTTTGCTTTGCTTCTCCTTCTGCTTCCGTCAAGTTTACAAAGGAAAAAGCGCAGGCAGAGAGATGAAAACCCTGGCTACAGAGCAAGCAAGCCAGGCATCGTGTGTGATCAGCTCTTTGCCTGAGGACCAAACCCACTCTCCATGACTGCAATGAGCCCAACAATCACCCAGAAGTAGCTCATGGAAATGACTTCTCTGACCCCTGCCTTTTTCTCTGTTCACTGCTCCACTGTTTGACCTATTCAAACCCATGATCTGGGCTTTTACTCCAGCTAATCCATGACACAGAAAAGTTTCTCTGACCATGAGGAGTTCAAGGTTTCTTGGTTTGGGGGTTTTCTGTTTGTTTGGTTGGTTTTTGTTTGTTGTTGTTGTTGAGCTTTGTACCTTTACTTGTGTGTAAGAAACCTAGATGCAAGAAATCATTAGAGAATCAAACCATAGCCTATGTCCTCTAAATATATGCAAGAATAACCTCAAGCTAGTGACACTGGGTAAGTCACTTTTTTCTTGATGCTGGCGAGTAATTTACCAGCTTTTCCAGCTCCCACAATGGACAGTAATCTGATACATGCTAGATTATCCTGGCTAAACTCACGTCATCCATATTAATACCCACTCTGGCTGTGATTATTGATCACCCAGCAGGAAGGTGATGCATTGCAAACGCACAGGGCTGATGCTGATGTATTCAGGAGGTGTTCACCTGGTTAATGGGGTGCATCTCCAAGTGCATCCATCTTTCAATCATTTCAATCATGACTTCCTGCAAGACTGCAGGTTTCCCTCAGGAGTCATCAGACCTTCTGCTTCTCCATCTACAGGGCTGACAAGAGATCCCTTCAGACTCCTCCGCCCTGCCGCGGAAGGGGAGGGCACCTCCACTCCGAAGATTTAAAAAGGGACCCCCGGACATGTAGGAAGGAGATCTTATGACACATCATCCCAAGGAAAGAAGACTCAAGGTTTGTCACTGAGATAAGTATGAAGGTAAGTGAGAATTTTTTGGTGTGTAGGAAACCTTTAGTTTGCAATTAATGTTTTTTTTTCATGAGAGTGCAATATTT
Organism: Eulacestoma nigropectus; assembly: GCA_013397775.1. Classification (NCBI taxonomy): domain Eukaryota; kingdom Metazoa; phylum Chordata; class Aves; order Passeriformes; genus Eulacestoma; species Eulacestoma nigropectus. The sequence goes on from VZTE01005601.1 coordinate 42,048, forward strand.
AGGAACTGCAGGGAGGCTTAATAACTTTTCCTTAAAAATAACCTGAAAGAAATATACACACATATATTATATGTGTATTTAAAAAAAAAAACAGTAGCACAACATGCTCTCAAGCCCAGGATGAAATAAACCACTGTGAAACATAAAGTTAGATGCTCTGCTGCCCATCACTGTTATCAATATATGAATAACGTCATGGTCTGTGTGAACGAGCAGAGATGCAACCTGTGCACAGAGGATTCATGCTCAATGCTTCCATTTGCATGTGCTGCATCAGTGAGCAAACTCCAAGAATCGAAAAAACCTGTCTTGTGACTTGTGTTAATCGTGGTTGATATTGATAGGATGCTACGTTTAAAACATTTTTTCCTTTTTTTTTTTTACCTGAGGAAGTGGAGATTTGGTCTTCTGGTTGGTTTGTTTGTTTGTTTGGAATGACAAGCCCCCTACATTTGCTTGTTGCCTACAGTTTGGTAAAATCAATGTAGACTTTATACAATCTTTACCCATTTTGTACATTATTCTCATTTCTGGAGGATTTGATGTCCTTGCAAACAGGAGCACAAAAGGTGCTTGCCTTGATGGCAGTTCTCACCAGGATGGAATATATTTGAGAAAAAATAATAAAGTTCTGTTTAACATTAATCCTCTGATCAGATCAGCGTGCACTCCAACACCCCCTGAGCAAGAGGAGGTTTGGCAGAAAAACAGGGACAAAGCAGCAGCTGGAAACACCCTCACATTTAGATGTGAAGCTGGGAGGACGTGCAGGTGTGAAAGGCTTTTCCTACACCTTGTGGTTCTCTGTTGTGCACAGGGGCTGCATAAACTCACAGCGTCTGCCCTGGCCCTGTTCCTGGCAGTGTCCTTCGTCGCCTTCTCCTGGAGTGCCCCTCAGGTGAGCTCAGGCTGGAGCTCATGAAGCTCAGAGGTTGGTGCCATTAAGTATTTGCACTAATTAGCAATGGCATGGAATGTTGACTTTTCTCTTTTCCCTCCTTTTTTTCTGGCATAAAGGCTCATTTCCAAAGGAGAAACTGGACTCCTCAGGCCATGCTCTATTTGAAGGGTGCACGTAAGTCCCGAGCTCTTTCCATTTTGAGGAGAGAATTTTCTCCACCTCTGGATTATCACTTGGTTCCACACAAGCAGGAGATCCTGAGGATGCTGTGGAGGTAGAAGTTCTGAGGCTTGCGGGGAGGATGTGCTAATTGCATGGTGCTAATTATGTCAAGGTCATACCTTTGGTCCCTCTACAGGCCATCCACTTCAAAGCTGGACTTAATGGTCCTTGTGGATCCTTCCCACTCAGAATATTCTCTGATTCTCTACTAAATTATTTCTTCTTGTCTCTGAAACAGTGGCATTGAAAATACTATTTTTTTAAAGAAATCAAATCAAATAAGCAAGTGTTGGAAGAAGAAAAGGAAAAGAAAATGCTGAAAATGTGTAATATATATATTGAAACTTGATTGTAAAACCTACTGGAAGAGCAGTTTCCTTATCTGAATATAAGGATATATATATATATAATTGATATATATAGATATAATTTATGTCTGAAATAATCCTAGAGGGGGTTTAAGACATCCTGGATATAATTATCATTCCTCATTCCCACTCAGGCTTTAATAAAACATCTTCTCAAGTAACAGAACACACATTCCTGTTTCAAGCATCTTGCAGCAAAGTTGGTGTTAAGACCCCGAACCTCTTCTAAGGAGAACTTAGATGTCAGTGTCATCAAAATTATGGTGCTAAGGTTGTGTGAATGAAATTTTGAGTTTCCACTGGTAGTCCAGAGTTAAAGAAGAATTAAATATGAAAGATAAAATTTAGAGCCAAAGAGAGATTTTGTCCTTCAATCCAAATCCTCAAATTTAACAGAAATACGAATATGAAAAATGTTACTCTGAATTGTTGATTTAAAATTAAAAGCTAACAGGGAGGGCAGGTATTAAGAGAGGAAGAAAGAAAGTTCCCTGTAAATTAGAAAAAAAAAAAAGGTCATAATCCTGAGAGAAATGCAAAAGGGAGACAATACAAATAATAGCAAAACAAAATAAATATAAGCTCCAAACAACTGTAAATATAGCTGAAAGTTCTAGTGACTTTAATACAATTATTTCTAGTCATAAAAGAGAAGACTTTGACCCTTTTTTGTTCTTTTATTTTTTAATTTTTCCAACTGAATAATGCACTGTGTTACTTCTCTACTGAGCTTTTTATCATTCTTATTGATGCACGGGAAGCAATGGGATTTTATCGTGTTAGTTTGGGATTTTGGTGGGGTTTTTTCGTTTTTAAAATAGAAATACAATTTAAAAGGCAATACTTGATAGTCCAGTAAAGAGGTTGAGGGCTCTTGACCATATAGAAAATTGAAAATAGGGGATTTAGGGGTTTTGAAGCTGGAATTACAGCGAATTTGGAGGCTGTTTAGACCCTTCTCCCACTGCTTTTGTAGAAGGACGTCGCTTCATTTCAGATGAGAGCCAGAGGAAGGACCTGTATGACAGAGTGCAGCTTGGTGAGTCCATGAGCACAGGGGTGTGGAACCCATCCACCTTCCCTCAGGTTATGGGAGAAATCCATGGAAATTAGAGGGGATTTGTTTTCCTGGAGTCATAACCAGGGAAACAACTAACCCCCCTTTTTTTAGTCCCTTCATTCCAACCAGCACATGACAAAGACTGACTTTTCTCTCTGGTGCACCTGTGTGATTTCATTTACATAATTTCCAGACTGACCTGGCTGCTAAGTGGGATTTTCATCAGTGCTTTTGACTTTCTTTTTGCACTGGAAAAAAGCAAATTACATTATTAATTGTGCTGAAGTGACAAATAACAGAAACAGACAACATTAAGCCACGCTAGGCAATGTTTCCGGAGGGAACAGAATGTTGAAAAAAAAGTTAGGAACGTACAAAAAAGGAAAATGTTCTTTTTACCTTCTAAAGGACTCTGAAATAACCTCCCTTTTAAAAAGATTGCTGATCTCTCTTTTGTTATTTATCAGGCTGGTTTTGAGCAGACAATACAACAGAGTGAAGGACACAAAAGTATTTTCTTGTCTTTGGGTCCCTAGCTATAGAAATAATAAAAAAGCAAAGAACCAAGTAAAGAAATGCTATCAGACACTAACAAACCATGCATCTCTGATTTTTTCATTCTAGAAACACGCAGCCAAAACACAAATCCTTTATCTCTTTCTGAAGCTGCTGCACTGTTCCTTAGTTCCTTACAGAAAGCACAAGAAGGTAAATGCACGTTTTGTCTTACTCTGACTTTTTAAAACTATTTTTTCAGTATTTCATTCACTAACAATTTAGCAAATTAATCTAAAATGTCTGTTTTGAAAGAAGATATTGTTCCACAGAGTGCATTGTATTGGAGTGTGCATTTACACAGATTAGAACATGAGCCACATAATGATAGCAGGAAATATTTGTATATTCTGCTTTTATTTTCTTTTCAGATGTTTTCCTGGTTTGGATTCAAGGGAATGGCTATTTTTAATTGAATTTTCAAAAATCAAATCTTTACTGGGGTTCCTTCTTCTATATAATATTGTTTGCTTGTGAAATTTTTATTCCTCCACTAGATTTGGTGCAAAAGTTAAAAAGAATCCATAAGAGCCCCAGGAGAGGAGCTGTTAGTTTCATGTCACCAGGCTGAGATCCTAAACCTTTGCTCTTCATGTCCTCTGTCTTTAAATCTTTCACCTCTTCAGCTACCACAGACTATTTCTTTTTTTTTTTTTGAAATGGAGCTGGGGCTCTGTGCTCAGCTCTCTCTTCCCTACCCTGGCAGAACTCTGAACAAAAAAAAACTCAATGGCATTTTGGAGAGAGAGAAAGGCAGAATTAAAAATGAGCATGGTGCTTTGGACAAAATATATAAGCAATTCTAAAGTTAAATCAGTGAAAGTGTCTGGGCATTTGTATGCCCACAAAATCCTCTGAAAGTGTATTTTTACAAATTTTAGTGGTATTTTCCTGCCTGCTGTTGCTGTAGGAGAGGAGATGGTGGACAGCAACTGAGAAAAAAGGGTGAAATACCTCAGAGAGATAAGCAGAACTGGCAGCTTGTTTGGAAAATACTATGTGGAATATAATTTCCATCAATGTAGTAGGAAATAACCAGTCAAACCTGGGTAAGCCATGCACTTTCAGATCAGCTGATTTTAGACACGACTGAGGGCAATGTGCAAATGAAGAACAAATCCATTTTTTTCTTCAGCATGAAAATTTTTGGCCCTGTGCTAACTTACCTCTCTGGACAAGGTTTGTATCTCTGTTCTTCAGCAAACAGAAAAATTCCTAAGTTTAAAAATGAGAGAAGACATGACTGTTTTTAGAGATGCTGCCTCTCTCAGCTGAGCAGTCACGCTGCACTGAATCTGTGCCTGAGGCACATGTGAAAGCTGAAAACTTTGGCTGACTGGACTTTCCTTTATCTACAACTTATTTCTCCCTGTTGTGTCTTATCTTACAGTGGAAGAAGAAAACAGTGATCACCCTGGCTACTTGACAGACAATCTATCAAACTGGTGAAATTATTTAAAATGTCCTTAACATTTGTACAAGCTTTGAGCCTGAAAGCATAACTTGTGTAAGTAGAGTGTTTCATCAATTCTCACTGAAGTTCCCACAGAGTGAGGTGTTTTCACATGGCAAAATTTTGCATGCAAAGGGAATAAAAGGCATGAGTTCAGATAACGAAAGCATCTGTAAAGTTCCCTCTTTCTTTAGAGCATTTTGTATGTCCCATCCGAAATCTAAAATACATGGTACCATCTTACCTGAAAAGATGATTAAAACTGTCTTTTTGGACAACCACTTCATTAAAAACAGTTTTTCAGTTGTCATTGGGGAGCCTTTTACCACCTTCCACTCAGATGATTATTGAAGCTTTTTAAACTCTGATAAAGACAGATTCTTTCACCATTTCACTGGTGGCCCTGTAGGCTGCTGATGGTCAATAAATTCAGTGGGACACAAAAACATTCCAGCTATCTGTAAGTGCAAAGCGGGGAATTTTTTTTTTTGGCAGATATCAGTCAGCACAGAGAATAGGCAGCAGCACTCACTGCCCCAGTTCAGTCTTGCAGAAATACTCTGAATAATCCTATTGAGCAAGCCCCACCACATAAAGACAGTTTGGGGACAGGTCTTGCGTTATCAGGGCCTCATTAATGACTGCATTGTGATTGTATTTTTTTTGTTCTTTCTGAGTTGCAAAACTGGAATTACACATTAATTACCATTCTGTGCTGATAAGAATGTATCTCACATTATTTATGTAGTTCCATGGTCTTACTGGAAAGTCCTCTGTAGTTCTGATGTAATTAAAGAGTAGCCACATGATTTCTGTGTCCAAGCAACTATGTTCTATTTTTTTAACCTTCTACTCTAGCCATGCTCTTCATCTTTTAATGTTAAGTTCCCCTGATCTTTCTCATAACACTGCTAATTAATTTTAACTCACACTATGATGTTGCTTCTCTTCAACACAAAGAAACAAAGCTGAAAGAACAGAGGAATTAATTCTTATCATGGGGTGAGAGGCACTTTCAGTAATTATTTATAGTCTGTATCACTTCATGGAGGAACATAACAGGAGAAATCAAAGTGTCCTGCTTTGTTCATTTTTAAGCACTAATCTATCTTCCAACAGCAGTGCTTGTTGTATGACAGAACACATCCATGATGAACTTCACCTCAAGACCAGGGGTACCCACCAGAATCCTTTCATTAATTTAGTTGCCCTTTGCTTTGAGTGTATTTGGAATATCTCAGGTGCATCTAAGTGGTTTTCCAGCATGTTTTACAGGACCATCAGTCAGTGCTCAGACAAAAAGTAGCATAGAATCAGGAAATAGAATCCTGGAATGGCCTGGTTTGGAAGGGACCTAAAGCACCATCCAGTTCCAAATGCCCTGATGTGAGCAGGGGCACCTTCCACTAGAAAAGTGAAAAGTAGAGGGGTTATACATCCTTTGGTTTATCAGTGTCTTGAAATTTATATGCCTCTGCCTGTCCCAGTGATACAGAAACTGTGCTCACCCTGTTCCCAGTTGACTAATTTCTGTGCGTATTCCTGATTTAAGGTCTCAAGCTTAAACAATTCTTCACAAATATCATGAAACAGAATAAACCTTCTGCCTCGCTGGTGAGCTGTTTGTGAAACCCCAGTACTTTCCATCTGGAAGACAATCCCTTATGTAACAGATAGCTGCTACCAAGCTTGTCAGGTGTCAGCAACTGTTGGGAATGTGTGGCATTTAATTTAGGCAATCTGTCGCCATGGTTGAATGAGAAGCCGTTCCCTTGGTGCTATAAATTCAACAGGCAGAGGTGTTTTGCTGTAGATAAATTGCCTTGCTACTAATGTTTAATCCTGGAATCAAGGCAGAACCAACACGAGCCCAAGGCATGGGGCAGAGGTCACTTTGGCCACTGCAGGACCTGAATCTGAGAATTCAGATCAGATGTATCTCAAAAGCTGTGCACTCTTTAACACCAGGAGGGTGCTCAAAGCACGTGAGTGTGCTGAAACACACACAGCTTTCCTGCTCTACAACAGAGCGTTGAAATACAAGCCACAAAGATGGATTTATCGATTTATTTCTTTATGAAAACGTTAATTTTCAATTAATACGCCCTTTAAAAGTTCCTTCTCTGGGCCTCTCAGCCATTACATCCTTTGACTCTGTAAGGGAACTCTGATTAAGAGCACTTTGTGGAAGAAACACAAAATGCAGTTGGTTCTCCACTTAGCAAACTGTGTGAAGGAAAATATTTGCTGTATCTTTGTTTTCACCACTTTTATATGAAAAATTACTCATTGTTTTAATTACCTTTTAAGTGGCTAAAGAAATAGTGACTCCTTTTAATTCCAAATAAATTTTTACCATAAAAGCCTGAACCTGATTTCTGAGAATAGTTGTATTTTCAAGTATCCAAATCAGCTCAAGAATGAAAGTCCAATTTTAAAACTGATTTTAAGTGGCCAAAAATACAAATAGGCACATTGTCACTTTTATTCTAAATGGCCTATAGTAAGAACCCTGTCATCAAGCACTGGTTGAGTGTTTGAAAGGTAGGAGCCTAACCAAAGTAGGACACCTAGGCTCACCCTGGGATTGACAGGAAAGGTAAATACCTTCAAAGCTTATGTTGTCCTACCTGCTGAAGGACAGGCTGAATAAATTCCTGGAAATGTCTTTTCTTGAACAGCGTGAGAAATTTTTGATGCACAAACTTGCAAAACAAAAGATTGTTCTCCTTCCTAACGTCTTCATGTCAAGATGTGGTTCTGAAGAGCCTGTTCAGGCACTGTCTGCATCTCTAGGAGCTGAAATACTTCTAAAAGCTTTCTGTAAGGCAAATGAAGTATTTCGTTCTTGTTGTGAGGATCAGTTATTCCCCAAGAACTTTGAAGTCTCAGGTGCTTTTCAAAATTATGTCTGGAGTTTTTTAGCCTTATTTGTTAGGATTAGATCTCTTCTAGAAGAAGTGAAATAGAGGATGGACTAATGGAAATTACTGATCTTTGAATGTTGTCACATTGCTCTGTAGGAAGAGCATTTGTCTGCAGGGGAAGGTGCTACTCAAGGAAATTTTGTTATTCACTTTAGCCAAGTCACATTCATTTCCCCCCAAAGCAGTTTGTTAACAAACTTAGAATCTGCAACAAGATGAAAATAAAAGAGACATACCAGAGGAATCAGAAAATAAACGGTCTGCTGTTTATTGTGGGTCTAAATGACCTCAGAAAGATGACTTCATTTGTCTCTAAAATTCAAATGCCCACTGCATAAGACTTCATGTTGTTCCACAGGAAGTATGTTTTACCACTGGATCAAGACACTTCTGTGTGCTGTAAAAAAATGTTTTAAATTATGTAAGCTTACAATAAACAGCATCAGGAAAAAGAAAGACCATCTTCTTTTCAGTGCATCTTTTTTAACTCTTCCAAAATTTCTCCAGTGTAACACTTTTTTTTCTCTAATTTTTTGAGCTCTTGTTCAAAATTCATGTTAATTTAGGAGGGGAAAAGGGGAAACATAAATGAAGCAGGAATTCCTTTGGGATACCCAAAATGTAGCTATTCGTGTAGACTATGATTGATACAGATGATTCCATAGACAAAGGTATGATCTGCAGTTTGTATATGCTCCTGGGGGGATTGTCTCATTCCCTAGTTTTACTAAGCTTGAAAAATCTCTTCTACCTCAAAGGGGCACAGAAAAATTGTCATTTAAACTACTTTAAAGGTGAAGTAATATTAGGCTTTCCAACAGTGTAGCTCAAGTAACATTTAAGGTTCCTCTAATTATATCACACTGTCCTTAACACAAAGCTTGCCAAGCCTACAGGAGAAACTGTTGGGTGGACGGGGAGACCGTGCCAGGGTGAGAGCAATGAGTTCAGTTCCTGTATTCTCCATGCTGCTTCTTTTTTCCTTGTGGCAAGGCTCCAAGGGAAAAGGGGGACTTGATGTTCTGCCTATCCCTTTCAGCTTCCTCATCCTCGTCGTATCTCTCATCCTCGTCTTCGTCCTCAGCTTCGCTGTGGTGAGGGCTGGAATGCTGGGAGGCAGAAGGCGATGGTGGCACTGATGAAGGCCTGGGGAACCTGAATCCTTCCGTCTGGCGGAGAGAGAAGCAAGTTGAATGTATTAATTGAGTTCCTTGATTGGTTTTATACAGCAATCTAAGGCTATCATCACTTCACAGAAAGTCAGTGGTGGGATGTAAGATAGACCTGCACTGCACTCTAGGTTTTCTTGAACCCAGATCCCCTCAGTCCTCCTCTGCCAGTAAGTACACACTTGTATGACAGAGAACTTTACCTTGTGCCATAAACAACATCCTGCCCTTCCAGCACTGCTTTTTGCGAAACATGACTATCTTTACTGAGTCTTAAAACAATCAGCACAACACAAAATCCTTCTGTACTGTCAGAATGTGCCTACTGAAATTCAGGCTTCATTCTGAACATTGAAATCAATTTTCTAGTTATAATGTCAGCATCTGCAAAACTAGAACCCAGCAAGGGGTTTTGGTCTGAACCTCCTCTCCACTTCTTATTAAAAAAAATTGTTGGTCTTTGGAGATTTGGTTTCAAGTCACTTTGTTCTGACAGTGGATCTGAGCAGCCTCTCTTCTCAAATTGGTGCTAATCCAGACTAGGCAAGAACTGTTTGAAGGTATGCCTTTAAAGTGACCCCTTGCAGCTCCAGCCAATGTACCATATTCAGATGAAGGCAATACCTTGCCTTGCTTTCCCTAGAACATCCTTTCCCAGCTCCTCCTCTATCTGACTGGTGCAGAACATCTCCATGGCATTTAGCAGAAGCAAAAATTAGAAGCTGCCACTCTTCCAAGAAGAATTTCAAGGGCCAGTTCCTCAGCTGGTCTGAAGTGGCATAGTCCCATCCATCTCAGTCTAAATCATCTGAAGACCTGTTCCTGTGTCACACCTAGGAACCCCTGTGTTTGAATCTGATACCGACAGGTTGTGGTTTAACCCCAGCCAGCAACTCAGCCCCACACGGCCTCAGCTCGCTCCCTCCTGGAGGGGTCAAGGAGAGAACTGAAGTGGGGAAAGCGGGAAAGCTCATGGGTTAGATTAAGACAGTTTAGTAGGGAGAGCAAAAGCTGTGCACACAAGCAAAGCAAAACAAGGAATTCATTCCCCACTTTCCATGGGCAGGCAGGGGTTCAGCCATCCCCAGGAGAGCAGGGCCCCATCACAGGTAAGAGTGACTTGAAAAGACAAACACCAGCACTCCGAACATCCTCCCTGAGCTTTATATACTGAGCAGGATGCCACGAGGTCTTGAAGGTCCCTTTGGTCAGTTGGGGTCAGCAGTCCCAGCTGTGTCCCCTCCCAACTCCCTGTGCCCCCCCAGCCCCTCACTGGGGTGGGAGAGGAGCAGAAAAGGCCTTGGCTCTGTGCAAGCCCTGCTCAGCAAGAACTAAACCATCCCTGTGTTATCAGCCCTGCTTTCAGCACAAATCCAAAACACAGCCCAGCTCCTGTGAGGAAAATGGACTCTGTCTCAGCCCAAAACAGCACACTCCTGACTGGAGACTGGGTCTATAACTTGTTAAGTGTTTAACTAGGAGCTCCTACTTCCCTTTAGTTAAACCCAAACTTGCTAACTCTCTTCTCCCTCACACTCTTCCTCTCTCTCTTTGTAAAGCAGTTAAAATGAAGATGAACTCATCTCCAAAAGCAGCCTTTACCTTTGGTGGAGCATTTGGTTCCATCTCAAATTTATCTGGGAATGTTCTGCTGAGGGCCAAGCGTCTGGCATGCATGTAATACTGCAACAAAACAGAGAAGCCATTACAAGCAATAGAAATCTTGGGTAGATTCAAGCAAGGGGGGAAAAGGAACATAAAATGAGTATCTTCTAAAAGATGGTGCTGAACAAAGGCTAAACATGTTTCCAGATAAGCAGAATCTAGCTGATATCACTGCTTGTAATGAACACAGTGCTGTGAAGTGATGAGCCACTTGTGACAGATTCACACCAAAGACATCTGGAACAGAAGCTGAATAAGGTGCCTGTAAGACGTATTAAGATGGAAACTAGGACTTGTCTTGGTCAGCATAGTTCCTATTGAGTGACAAGTATGCTTCATCCCTCAGGAAAGAACCGGTGGTTTTTTTTAACCAGGAAAATTTACACCTTTAAGTGTGCATATGTATTACACATAAGCTTTAGACTCATCCAAAGTCACTTTGGACTGCACAGAAGCATGTATAACAGTGACAGAGAAGTAACATTTATGAGTTTACTGCTGCCTGGTATTTAAGAATTTGACAAAAGTATTTATAGATCCACTATATTCCTGAGTTTGCAAGCACATGCACGGAAAAAATAGCTTGTTATAGCCAGGTCTTATGCTATGTTGGGAACCACAAAAATACTAAGGTTCTCACACAGGTATCAGAGCAGGAAAAGGTCCAAAATAGTTACAAAACTCATATATGTGCATCCACTTCTTTAATCCTGTAGATTTGAGAACACTGCTTTGCTACTGTCTTCTTACTAGGTGGTACTGTAATGCTTTCTGTGTCAAATTAAAAACACTACTTTGCCTTTAAGGCACAGAGGTACTTCAGGAGTGCTGAGGAGCAACAGGGCCCAGCAACAGGACGGGAAGGATTTTGAAAGTGTCCAGATGACTTCAGAGCAGAAATCTTCCTCAGTGTAGGTGTTGCCAGCGACACCAGATTTTTACATTGTGTTTAACACCAGAAAGAGCTCGGTGTGACTGCATTCTGCTCTAACCTATTCCGCCTGTCCTTGCCACTGGAGCATGGAAGGATGACACTGAAATGTGCAGGCTCTGCCTTTAGCCCCTTTGAGAAGGGAATTTCAGCACAGGGCTGTGTCCTTGGATTGCAGCACCGTGCCGAAGGCTCTGGCTAGGCCTGTGAGCCTGGAATTTTTAATGCCTCAATGCCACACACCCTGCCAAGGTATCTCCAGTCCAGGAGGTCCGAGAGCCGCTCGGTGCGGTTCCTCTGGATGATCCTCTGGCGCCGGTTCTGCTGGCAGAAGCTGTACAAGAACTGGGTCAGCTGGTTGCACGACTCGTCCGGCGAGCGGAACCTCCTGTCCACGATGTAGATCCCTGAGGGACACAAGAAAGGGCGAGGTGAGTGGGACTGAAGATGGGATCTGACCTCCTACACTTCCAATCTACCTTCTGTCACGTAGCCTTACAAATATTACATGCAGTATATCCTTTTTAATGTTAAAAGGCAGCTATAACTGGAACATTTTTTGCCATTCTGATGGAATGGAGAGATGCAGAGGAATATGCATTTTTTTTTAACTTTAATTTTCTTTACCTTTCAGGCTGAAATTCAGCAAATTCTTCAAAACTCAGAGGCTTTGTTGTTGCTGTGTAAGTATGTCCAAAAGGGTTCGAGTTTCTGGATAAAGACATATCATTTTTATCTCCCATAATTTTTAAAATACTGACTTCTTAAACAAAACATGATCTAGTGCTTTCCTAGCTCGCTGTAGAATTCACAAGGGTGGATGGCCAGAATCAGGCTGTAGGAGAGAGGCTGTGTTTTCTGTAGAAATACAAGTGTTGCCATAGAGACAGCTCACTCACATACATCACTCAACAGACAATTCTGGCAGAGAGAGGGCAGAGGTAAGCTTTGCCTCTACATAGTTTGTTGAGATTAATACTTTATTTTTGCCACCTTCCTTACACCAGGGTGTTGGGAAGAAAAGGGTACCAGACCTTGCAGCTCTCTTAATGGACATGACAGATGCAAAACTACCTTAATGAAGTGCCTGGTGCCAGCACAGTAATTTATGTCAACTCACATTTATGTTTTGGCAGAGAAGACCTGTGCTCTGTGATCTTTCTGAGGGGTCTCAAAGACATGTCCACCCAGGCAGGTGTATCTATATTTTGTACCTGGCTCTATCCCTTGCCCCTAGGTCAGGCAAAGCTGGCACTAATGTGGGGTTGTCACTGCCTGATGTTGAAAACAAGCCAAGGTACTTGGAAAGAGGCCCTAGTTTGGGCACATATTCAATATGCACAGGATCATAGAATTATAGAATGGTTTGGGTTGGAAGGGACCTTAAAGATCATCAAGTTCCAACTCCCTGCCATGGGCAGGGACACCTTCCACTATCCCAGCTTGCCCAGAGCCCCATCCAGCCTGGCCTTGGACACCTCCAGGGATGGGGCATCCAGCGAGCCCTGGCTGAGTAAGGAGTAAAGGACAGGGAGGGCTGTGCCTTGCTCTGCACCTCGGGGAGGCCGCGGCTTTAGTGAAAACTGCACCAGTTGGAAAACAGGGACCATCAGCCCTAAAAGGAGGATCTGCTGAGGTAGAGGATGACTCAAGAGGCAGAATTGTCCTGACATACCAGGCATTGGCTTCCTTCCTCCTCACCACACTCCAGTCATGAATCATTTGTAAATCTTCCCAAGCAGATCATTATTTGAAGTAGATTCCTTGTATTTCCACAGCTCTTTTTTTTTTTTTCTTTTCAGTGTACATGATAATTTACTGTTTGTTTGGTGAGGGACGCGTTTCACTGGTCTCAAAGTCCCAGACTATTCCAAGAGAAGCAGACTTTCCCTGCTGCTTTGGAAGGCTCAGAGTGTTATAGTGCAGAGGCAGTAAAGGGATGTGCTGGGAGATTCTAGACTGGTATGAGCACTGATGGGTTTGGAAGGATACAGCAGACAAAAAATTAAAGGGAGGCAAAAGATAAATAACCTGGAAAGGGTTTGGATAAATATGACAGCTGAAATTACTTTTCCAACTTAACAAGATATTCAGAGTTCTGAATATATTCCCCCAATGAATTCCCTTGTCCTAGAGAAACCCCAAATTGAGGAGTAACAGCATGGTTGCTGTGCTTTTTTGCTTTCCTAACTCAGAGGTGATATTTTGATATGCTGTTAAAAGTTTTTACCATAAGCTGCTGGGTCAGAAACATGTTCCTGCATGAAACAGCCGAATCCAGAGAGGTTTGTGGTTACACTGGGAATGCCCATCACAGTACACTCAGCTGCAGAAAGAAACAGGCAAAAAGGGTTTCAGGGCAACATACCTGCAATGGTTTCACTTGAGAAAAAAAAAAAAAAAAAAGAAAAAAAACCAGGCAGACAGAAGGTCCCATAACACTAGAGCTGCTCTGAAAATGTCAAGTGAAAACTACAATAAAGTTTTGTTGTGGATTCTGAGAGAAAAAAAAAAAAAAGATAAAAAGGAATTGTAAACTCAAAATTCACACTGTGTTTGCAAACATATCTTTGAGTCTCAGAGCAGCTAAACTGAATACTTTCTGGGAGTGCAGTTTTGAAACAGAGAACCCCAGTATATGGTCAGGACAATCTGGATTTTAAATTGGAGCCTGATGTACACCTGTGTTCATTAGTTGCTCACAACTCTTTACAAAACTGAATCTCCTAGGAGCAGGAGCGTATCAAACTTTGGATTTTGATATTCATGGTTTGCCAACAGGTCTCTATAGTAAGAAAAAAACCAAAAAACCAAAATAAAAAGCCCACCCCAAAACAAAAAAAACCATCATTAACTCAGGACTGCATTCACTGCAGATGTGGAGCTAATACTATAAAATCAGGAAACGTATGCATTTTTTGTAACTTTTTCTACAAGTAGTTTTTTTTTCTATTTTCTAAGTTTTTTCTTACTCTAGCTATGAGTAAGGACAAGTGCTTACACTCCTTAAAGAGGTTTTGCCAAGGAGCCTAAACATAACCTAAACCAGCATGCAGCCTCTAGTCTTAGAAAAGTGCAAAGCCATCTACATGGCCTTCGTTCATATGACAATAAAACTGGTGTCTATAAAATAGTTATAAATATACCTTAAAAAAAGCAGTCTTTGTTTCTGGGACACTTAAAGGGGTATCAACAAAGAAAATATTTTAAGCCAGAATCTATATGCTCTCTGCATTTTTAGAAATTAATTCAGCGAGATTCACTACCAATGCATGTACTTCTGGTAAATAACTTAGCTATGGTATTACATAATTCTCTCAAACTTGTTATCTTGAATTAAATCCACTGAACTATGTCAGCTGGTAGCATCAGATTTCTTGCCCTGCTTTTTTTAATACGCACATTCCTGCACACCTTCTTTTAAAATCCTTGAACCAAGTGAAGAATCAAGTTTTAAAAATTATTTTTTGTTTTAAAGCCAAAGAAAAGCAAAAGATTACACATTCGTACGGGAAAGAGTCCAGTGCAGGGACAATTTTGCCAGCAGTAAGACCTTTGCATGGCAGGGGAAACAGGGCCTAAAGAGTTTTTTTAGCATTCCAGAAGGAACTGGCTGCATCAACAGAATGAGTGTTCATCTTTCCACACTACTTAAGGGTACAGAATTCCTACCTGGAGTGTAGCCCCAGGGTTCATAGTAAGATGGGAATACACCAAGGTGGCAGCCCCTAACAAACTCCTCATAGTCCAAGGGCAGCAAGGGGCTCGTTGAAGAAAGAAACTCTGGATGTAAGATCACCTGGATATTCAAAACTTACGTTAGGGATGAAAGAAAACCATTTTAATTATCAATAAGCTTATGCAATTTATTTACCCTGGTCTTTTTCTGAGTATCTGGACAACACCTCCTTTGACCATCCATCTGTTATCTAACCCACTTCCCACAATGAACTGCATCCTGCCTCTGTGTATTCTTGTCCTGGAAATAGTACTGATAATGAACTCTTTTTTCTGGACAGGTATCCAGCCTTATCCTTCTTCATCAAGGAGGCCCACGTGCATTGAGAATTAGGCCTAAGGCTGTGGCATTTAGCAAGATTTGGCCTGTTGTACAAAGGTACAGAGGATTTACAAGGGCCTGGAGTGACAGGACAAGGGGCAATGGCTTCACACTGACAGAGAGCAGGTTTAGATTGGATATGAGGAAGAAATTGTTCCCTGTGAGGGGGGGGGGGCCCTGGCACAGGTTGCCCAGAGAAGCTGTGGCTGCCCCATCCCTGGCAGTGTCCAAGGCCAGGTTGGATGGGGCTCTGAGCAAGCTGGGATAGTGGAAGGTGTCCCTGCCCATGGCAGGGGTTGGAGTGAGATGATCTCTAAAGGTCCCTTCCAACCCAAGCCATTCTCTGATTTTATTGGGATGTCTCATTAGGAGGAGGCCTCAGGCAGACACAGCCATTCCGAGCTTCACAGCATTCTCTGAAATAAAGGAATGTTCACTGTACTCAACAGATCTCCCAAGAATGGAGGGAATTGTGAAAACAGACACATTATAGCCCTGTCACCACAAACCTGTGCCTAGGCCAACTAATCTTGCTGAAAGACAACTCTCAGGACCGAAGCTAATTTACCTGCCTGACTCTGCAGAGCTTGGGGTCACTGCCCCGCATTCACTTCTTATTTGAGAAGTGCCTTGTAGGGAGTGTCCAGTCAGCTTTGGGAGAAAGAAATGTGGGGGAATGGTTTAAACTGCTCTGGGCTTATTTCCCTGCATGAACACACCACAGCCATTATTCCACACCCAGGATATGCTTTTATCCCTTTTTAATAAGATTATCATGCTACTCACTTGAGTAAATAAATGAATATACTCAGCCAGTAAACGGGCTGTAAACTCATTTTGCAAGCTTAGTTGATCCCAGTGATTCCACTGGCATTGCTGAAGGTATTTTTCACATGCCAGCTGTGTCTGCCTGGATATGTCATACCTCTCTCAAAATTACTTTCTATTTGAAGTTTACAGAATTTTTAAAAAATTATATTCAGCTCATTAAGTATTAAGCCTGTTCATGTAGGAGGTAATTTTTCAGTGGTAATAACAGTTTTTTACAAACTTGACATCTGCTGGGAAGCAGGAGGAGATGTTTGCTGTGTTATATCCTATCTGCTCTCTAATGCCTTCAAGCAGTTAATTCTGAGGCATTTTTTACTACATTTGTACACAGTGCATCCTTCCCCCCTACTTTTGTTACATCTGCTGTATTATTACCATATTATGATCACAGAATTCATTGGAGTTAATGTTCATATGTTAAGCCAGGAAGAAGTAACTTGGAAGTGTAAGAAAATATTTACTGAGGTATAGCCATGGGTTTAAAAAGAAACTGTGAATAAGTGATATGCCATTGTTAGAGATACCTTGGATCCGGCTTTAAAGAAAAGGTTTGGAAGAGGAAGAATCTGCAATTTTATGTTCTACTTTGACTAGACAGATGTTGAGATAGTCATAGTTATAATGTCAGAGATTGCCAGAAAAAAACCAACTTTGGCAGACCTGTGAAAGCAGGAGCTGATCATTTCTGTGGTTTGACAAGGTAAACATGGAAGGAAAGGATTTATTTCGACAAATTATTTTCAACAGGTGATATAAATGTGAGCACGGCATGAACAGGAATTCTTTCTGCTCAGGATCAAAGCTCTGGTTACCTCCTACAGCAAATGCTGAGTATCAGGGTGCTGCTCTTAAGAGATGAATCAATACTCCAGAAATATCTGTGCACAAACCTTGGACCTCCAAGTGAATCTATGACAGAGTTTTACATCTGGGTGCAAATGACCCATGGCACTTTCTTGATTTCAGGAGTAGCAGCTCCTCATTCAGTGCAAGAGGCAGCAATGAAAACAACTCCCTAACCTTGGATTTCTAACTTGAAATTAGCTTGGCTAAACAGCACCTGAGGATCTCTGTGCAGTGACAAGTTGCTGTTTCTGGAAAGGGAAGGAGGAAGAGAGAAGTAGTACTCTAGGAGTATAATATCACCTATCAGGAATTTAACTGCACACCCTATATCAACAATCCAGACTGAGAATGTTTAAAGAAATCCCATTTTGTAGCTGAAATGAGCAGGGCAGAACGCACCTTCACGCGGTCTGTGCGGTTGTTGAACAGGCCAATGCGCCGGATGGTGTTGAGGATTGGGTCATTGCTGTCATCAATCATGTTGTGGGTGGTCACTGGAGGCAGAGAGTGTCTCTGAACACAGAAAAGGCAATCCATAAGTCAGGCAAACTCTTGGCAAACAGTCCTGTTGCCATGTCCTAAGGCTACTGGAAGACAGTGGTGGATTTTGTCATTGATGCGAATAGGTTTAGTTTACCTCAAAATACATGAATTTGTATGAACTTTTAGAAGGGCCCACCATTTAATTTTGAAGATTTTTAGTCAATGTTGTATTTCCTTAGAGTTTGATTTTACATATTTCATAAAACTGGGAGAATCCAGGCTTCAGGAAGAACTCAAAGTTCACACTTAGTGCAGAATAAAAGAATTAGGAATTTTGGTATCATGCATGTGACTGAAGGAATATCCATCGATTCCCCGAAAGATTAGTTTGGGTCATACTCTCATTAAAAACAATCAGAGCTGATTTTAAATGTTATTGATGAGAGGTATATTTGCTGAAAACTTCTTCCCAATGCACACATATCGCTATATGTCATACACAATCCTTTTAGATTGTCACATTTATTATTTAGATTAGATGTTTATATAAATAACACGTTTTCTGACCTGAGTTGAAAAGATGGCTCTTTTCATAATGGTTATGTCATCTCGGTCAAGAATCTTGTTCAAGTCTGGGATTTCTCCTCTGCAAAGGAAACACACAACCAATTTTACCAAATGACTCATTATCCTTTTTGTAAAGAAAATGAAGAAATGGCCAACAAGGTGTGATCTGAAGTTTGCTTTGAACCTTTACTTTGTTTTCATGGCCCTTCTATATTCCCTATATTTTGTTCTCCCATATACTTGCTGACCTGCCAATTAGCTTCCCCAAAAAAGCTAAAGAATTAGTTTCTTCTGTTTTTTGGACATAGCTTGTTTTTACTGAAGTTCCAGTCATCTCACCTGTGCTTTGGGTCATTCACTTCCAACTATCTTCAGAAATGATATGACTGAATCACTTACACATATTACTTGGTCTCTGGCGCTTTTTTAAGCTGAAGTAGCTCGTTTTTGACAGTGGATAAGCCTTTGTGTTACTTCAACATCCCCTGTGTCTCTTACGACTCTTTCCACCACGGGCTGCTGGTACCTTTAATTTTTTTCTCTGTGATTTGCCTATTAAACAAGTATCTTGTTTATGGTCCCATACCTTTCTCCCATGCCCTCCTATGGATGTCAAAATTCCTTACACAAAGAGCAGAAGCACAGAAACAGCACAGTAAAGCCCACATGAACATGTGGCTCTGCAAGGCAGAGCAAAGCAACCTCTTCACTCACTTCAGCAGGGCATTGTAGAGTTTCCTTCCAAACTTTTCTTTCACAGATTGTGCAGTGTCCCTAGGAAGATAAATAAATACATGCATAAAACAGGAGAATCCAGGACAAAGACAGTATAGAAGATATTCCTGCTGTTGGAAATTAAACTGATATATTGATGGAACCAAGGATGCAGAGGCAGACAGAGGTCTGGCTCTCAAATCTCTTTTCTCCAGGCAGCAGCTGTGCTGATGGATTCCAGCAGAGCTGAGGATTCGACCTGCATCTACAGATGAGTGCACTAGGAAAGCCAGGGGCAAGCTTCACTAGGGATTCCTTCTAACCCTCTGCTCTGATCAGTAGACCACATGTCAGCTGGGGAAACACGAGCATATGTATGACCCTAGGTACTAAACCATGATCATTAATAATGGACAGAGAGATCTCCAGCTTCACTTGACCTAAAGGAGAGATGCAAGATATAAGAATTAAACAAATAAGGATTTTCAAAGCAGGCTTCCCCCTTCACTTTCTGCCTTATTTCCCAACTCAAGGACTTTTGGAAACAATTGTTAGACCAAAAGGTAGTTTGTCTTAATTAGTTCGCAAAACAAAAAACTTCCTGAAAAGCTCAGGCCAAGTTTTAAGCTATCGATGAGGCCTGTGTCAGACAAATGTTATGTTTTAGCTAAGGAAGAACTCCAGTGAACCACTGTTCTACATGCAAAGAGTCATTTTTATTATTCTGCCCCTGGCTGAAAGTTCTGTTGTTAAAACAGCACATGCGCTCCAAATTTGAGTAAATCCACTGTGAGTAAAGCTTCACTTCATGGAACTTTTCCTGCCTTTCTGATTTCTAGTTATGCTTCGGGCTAAGACAAAACTTCTCGAGTGAAATCCTGAACTTTACCAAGCTGGGAATCCACATACCTGGTTTTACCACATACCTCCCAACTCACATAGACACAACAGTGGATGAGTGAATTTTGGGTGAGTTGTAAAGCAGCTAAATGTCAAACCACACTGATCCAAACCCCAGCAGGATAGTTCCCACATGACTGTATTTTCATAGACTCCCATGCACAATATCTATAATTTAACTCAGATGGGATAGACTGCTTTTTCAGAAGTAGAGGAAAAGAAGGATTTTATATCCCAGCTCAGCCATCTCCTATTAATTTGTGCATGCTATATTCCTTTATAAGTGCCAATCTCTTCTTGTCTTTAATTTTTGTGGCATCCTGAAAATCACCTGATACTATTATGTAATACTACTAGCATGTGGGCTTATCCTCAAGTTCAGATTATGACCATGATAATGCTGCATACAGTGATGCAGAGGGTCTTTTGCTTTTCACAGAGAGGAACAGCTGGAAGCAGCATTTTTTGCATGATTTCACATTTTTAGTTTTACATTTACTGTTATTATTGTGCCTGCATTACTAAGTACATGTCTTAGGTTACAGTGTAAGATGTAATCAAAAGTATGTATTCTATCACCACCTGTTAAAACCAGGTGGGGCACGGTTCTTTATCTCTTCCATGACACATCCCTGATAACTCCCTCTGGGGGATATCTTCTCTTAATGGGCCACCAAGACTCACTGCATGACTCATAAATTACATCAGCCCATTGTGAGATGCTCTGCCCAGGGGGAGGAACCAAGCATTCCCACCTGGATATAATGTGAGGTTTGGAACACCACAGGCAGCCCTTACCTGCTGGATTCCCAGAGGACAAGAGCTACATAGCCACCACTGGACCTTCAGAGGAAGATCAGACCAGGATCACTGCTTCAACAGAACCACACCTATCACTTCAGGAGGACTGCAGCCACCCCTTAATCGGACTGCTACCACCACCCTGCCCGACAGGGTGTCAGGTTGTCTGACTCAGTCAGTGTTTCTGTACTACTGCATTTATTTTTAATTTTCCTATTAAATTGTAGTTCTAATTTCGAGTCTCTCACTGGTTTGCTTTCAAACTAGTACAGTACCAGAGAAATAACCATGCACTAGAGATACAACATGGAAAAGCCTTTGCATATTTCACATAATCTAAACTTTCCTAATATCCATATATTGTTTATTTCATATGTACCTGTTGTATTCTATTCAAACATGACATCCTTTATATCAAACACAAAGCAGAGGCCAAAAGCATTTCAAGGAATGATTCCTGTGACTCATCATACTTCCAGAGTGGGATACGATAAAACATCATTTGGACTGAACCATTACTCTCCACTGGCGGTGAAGGCAGCTCAGAAACATTATTTTTAGGAAGCCAGAGATGGACAATGAATTCCAGTCTCTACATTTGTGGTACCGGCTTCCAGAGTGGCAGCCACCTAGAATGTTTCCTGTGAGTCCCAAGAAGGTGCTAAATTATCCAGAAATAATTTAGACAGCAGAGAGATTTCTCATATCTGCCTACTTTTCCAGATATGGCAAAAGCTACATTATTTCAATGACCCTTGTTGAACTATTTCTGTCACTGTTTTGTAGAAATTTAATATCCATTAGTCAAGTACTTCAGCTTGATTACTGATATCCAGAAAACTGAGTCAGAGATTGTCTGCTGGAGGCATTAATGAGATGACACGAAAAGTAGTATCTTTCTCTTACACAGTGCCTTTCCTCTACAGATTTCTAAATTGGTTAGACGTCTATAATTTCATAAATATAGAACTGGCATCACAAAGAGGTTAAACACAGTGAGAGATGGGCAGAAAAGCAGAAGCTAGGTCCTGTGGGGTTTAGTCCCTCAGTTTTAACACCAGCTTCCTTATTTCTGCACAGAGTTTAACCACTGTAGCCACCTGACAAGGTGCACATTTCCATTTCCCTGCTTAGAGAATTAATCTGTAGATATATTGTGTGGAGTGGCATTTTTCACTTCTTAAAACAAAATTCCTCCTTGATAACCCACCACCAATTTTCTTAATGAATTTGAAGTTTCAGTTTTGCCACATCACTTAGTTCGGAACTGCCTCACAACAGACATCTTATCCTATACAGAATCACACAGCAGTTAAAGTGAAGTGAGGGTTAATCCTGCTCCTGCTTTGCTTTTTTGTTTGGAACATTGCAAAATGAGTAGGGACGTGAAAATTTTCCCTTTATAGCTGTAAGTTTCACTGCTTGGTTATGGCCACTGCTTATTGTAGTCCATACAGAAAATTACAGACAATTGTTATCAACTGTTGTTCTGCTGGATCACACAGTGCATATTTGTAAATAAAAGAAAAAAAAATATAAATAAAAGATAAAATATAAAAATATACCAATAAAAGAGGATGTGTAATTAATTTATTTTTCCCACAGAGAAGCTCACTGTGATAAATGAGCAGGCAGTCTTTATTTTATGGGAGCTCTATGGCACGTCTAGAAACAGCCAGAAGACATCCAGAACAGTGGATTTGCTAGAACATTTGACTTTGTTGCTGCAAGACAAGTACTACTTGCTAATAGAATGGCAAGGCAAGTTAACTAAAAATAACTTTGGACAAAAAAAACCAAAACTAAAAGGAGAAATATTTGACCTTATTTATCTTTCCCATCTCTTTCA
Source organism: Eulacestoma nigropectus (assembly GCA_013397775.1). Classification (NCBI taxonomy): domain Eukaryota; kingdom Metazoa; phylum Chordata; class Aves; order Passeriformes; genus Eulacestoma; species Eulacestoma nigropectus. Next base: position 64,350 of record VZTE01005601.1, read on the forward strand.
TCCCTGAAATACATTCTAGTTACCCACAATCCTCAGTTTTAGCAAGAAGAAGGAGTGTTATTCTCCAGCTGAGACTTTTGCAAGCATCCACAACAGACTGTACCAGGGTGGGAATGGCAATTACCAGAGCTGCTTCCGGACTGCTTGTCCTTTCAGGGTTTCCACGTTGAAATTGTTGGTCTTTGCTGGCATGATGAAGAACACAATAACTGTAACATCAGTCTTGTGAACCTACAGGACAAGAAATGGAGAGGAATTTTAAAAAAAAATCTCATACAGGGTATCACAGCCAACTTTAAGAATTAGTCACAGGAAACGCCAAATACACTTTGGTTTTCCAGGAAGGCTCTGATCTTGTAGCTCTTGCTACAAACGAAGTTTTGTCAGCTCAGAGATCAAGAGAGAGATGTCACCCAGTTTCAATTTGGACAATAAGATCTTCCTGAGCTCTCATGGTTTAGAGAACATGGCTTTGGATGTGCACTTAAACTGCAAAAAATTAAAAATCTTACACACTTTCTCACCTGACACAAACTGTGTTGGCTCAAAGGAGTGAGTAATTAGTTTACTAGCTGAGATATGCCTAGGCATGAGATGAGGGGTTCCCTACAGCAGCAGGTGTATGGGCAGGGGAAGAGCAACCATTTTCTACCTGAACCCCTGGCAAAGAACCTGCCAGACACACAAAAAGCCACAAGTAACTTCTTGCTCATCTCTCCCATCCAGCTACTGCAAAGGCAAAAAACACTTGCTGTAAATTCTGACCCTTTATTTCTAGATGGTTTCACTTGCTGGCTTCTCCTGTACATGAACAAGGTTCAAAATACCAGGTCCATTCCTTGCTGCATGAATGAGGTTTTACTCCTGTTAGTAGCTGTTTAAGGAAAGGCTAAGGGTGAACTCTGTTCAGAGCTGTAAAAATTAAATTACTTTGAATTGCTTCCACTTCAAATTTTAGATACACAACCATGCAGTTAATGTGCCTTCTCTCAGACTGACATAGAGGGAAACATCCAGTATAAAGCAACCTATGGGAGTCATCTATCATGTTAATGTTAATTAATGTTCTTCCCTTCCCTCTCTTCAAAGCAGGTTCCAAGTCCATCATGCCACGATCCCAGTGAGTATTAACAATCTCTCCCAGCATTCCTATTTTACTTCCAAAATTTTAGTAGGGCTTTCAAGCAGCAAAGGAAAAACGTTCTATAAAACAAAACAATTCCATGCAATGATATGTATTTTTTAGGTAGAGGCACACCACTGGGACTTGTTTAGGAAGCACCATCATTTCCAGATTTGTAAGTAGTACAGGTAGTCTACTCCCAATGGAGTTACTTCTTGAAATAATTACGGAGCAAGTGTTTGAACAGCTAATCAGATGTTGGCATCCACATTGAAAGAATAATGCAATAAATCCAGGCTGCTCAGCTTATGGGAGAAGCACCAGTACACTGTTCTACAGAGCTTGGGAAAACCAGCCCCAGTTTCCTTTAATTTCCATCAGCCTTGCTTGCCATGGATGTCATCAGGAAGAATTTCTTCACAGAAAGGGTGATCAGGCAGTGGAATGGGCTGCCCAGGGAGGTGGTGGAGTCACCCTCCCTGGAAGTGTTCAATAAACAGCTGGACATGGCTCTTAGTGCCATGGTCTAATTGACAAGGTGGTGATTGGACAAAGGTTCGACTCAGTGATCTTGGAGGTCTTTTCCAACCTTAATGATTTTATGATTTAAATCATTAGCTGCAACAAGAGATTGCTGCAATAATTGCTCAGCCAATTCTTTCCATCTTATCACACAAGACCTTCCATGCTATCAGCATTCACAGATAACAGCCATGTAGGTGCCATTAACAGGTAGCTGATGTTGCACAGCACTGCCAAACAACTGACTTCTGTTGTGGAAGAAATACTTCAGTTCTGTGAGGTGATTTATTGTGTGAATGAAGGGCTTAAGAATTTCCAGAAAATCCAGAGGCTCGAATGGTGTATTAATAGAAGGTGGTGGTAGAAAAAAATGTACTCAGGGCTTTGAGCATTAGTGATTCTTTCATCCTTGCTGACAATGCAGAATCATAATTTTTATCCAGATTTGCCATATCATTCAACTGATTAGAGTACAAAAGACAGAGTCTGGGACAACAGCTAATCGACCTTTGCCAGATGACTGAAAACCAATTAGCGTTTTTTCTGGGGTTTATTTTCAATATACCAGTCTTTGGGACACATCTGGAGATATTTTCGATGTCCTCACTGTAGGTGGTAAGGGCCCTGCTCTGTAATTATAACAAGGCCTTGCTCTTATCTTCATTGAAGTACTCCATAAAGGCATTTAGAAACATTGCACTCATTCTGTAGCTGAGGAAACAGGACCATGGAGAACTGCATGGCTTCCCATTGCTTTTCACCAGGCCACTGTCACTGTGATTTTTAATGCAAGACTCCCATCCAATGGGGCAGCAGTACTCAGAGATTTAAAAGATCATGATCAGGTCCTAATGAATTAAGCAATTTTCTTAAAAGGATGTTTTTAAAATGCAGCATTAAAGGCTTACTTTCGTTTCCATTATAATATGTAAACCATCAGGGCAAAGTCTAGAATACTATTTTCATTACTTCTCTCTAAAAACTACGGAGGTAACCATGGATTAATTTCCTGAACTATGTAATCAATTATTTTTAAGCTGTCTGAAGTCATCATATACTCTGATGTCTCAGGGAGAGAGCCCTATGAAAACTGTGAATATCCCATAATTACTTTCCTATAAACCAGAGTATTGAAAGGGAATTCTTGCAGGTGGCTTCCACAGGATGGTAAGTCTGAGCATAAGCTCTATGCTTTCAAGAGCTATGTTAGCTTTCTTACCCTCAGCAAAAAGTTTAATCTTGATAAGGCTTCTAGAAACATATCAGCTCCTTTGTTGGAAAACTCATATCTCCCAGCAATGAAGAAAAACAAGGTCTTGTCAAGATTGAAGTCAAGGTGGCTGAAAGCAAGAAAACAGACAAGAACAAAGTATGTCTCGAGATATAATCAAACAAAACACACAACAGCTTTCTATTCTGGAGGAACTTCTTATCCACAGAGAAAAATGAAAGTGAGGCTTTTCTGCTGTGCTTTAAATTGACTATCTTAATCTGACAAACTACATCTTGGGTAAATAACAAACAGATCAAGATCTGTTGTCTGATATCACAATCTCTTGAGTCAGATCTGCTGTCTAAAATTCCCTTAGCTTCTGACTGAGAAATCCCAGACAGATATTTGAATAAGCTGGTTTCAGCATTTCCACTCCTCTATGAAGTACTTGTTAGTCCTCCTGCTTTGGTTCTTGCTTTAAATAGTGTTGTACAAGCGTTGCTAATTTTTGAAAAGTAAAAGCATACCCATAGAAATGACCTCGAATGAACTCTTGGATCCTAGCCTTGTACATGGAATGCAAATTCTGAAACTCATGCATTGCTGAAAATTTCTTAATGTTCAAGCCATTTGGGGTGACAACATCTGGAAAAGCAGAGAAAAGGCAGAGGTAGACATCTTCAGAGTCAGAGAAATCTTTAAGGAAAGAACCAACGTGTCTCTCAGCTTTATGTGAACAGGTTATGTCTTTACGTCACTCATGGGGAGGGAACAGCACTGCCTCCACAAAGCTCTTGCACGTGGCTCTCCACTGTCTGCAGCATCGAAGCAGCTTCCACCTGTCCTCAACACTGGGTAGACCCTGCCCGTTTGTCCTGTCAAGACTCCAGTAATGTCTCCATTGAGCCATATGTTTGTTGTGCAATTTGCCCTTTACCTCTTTATCTTTGACATCACTGTTGCCTGCTCTATCACTGTAGACTGAGAGCCCCTGGAAGCAGAAACTGTGCTGTACTATGCCCTTGTTTATCGCATGGCACAAGAGATATCCACTCTATCAAAAATTCAGAGGAGTTATCAAAAAAGGGAGCATATAAGAAACCTTTTTAAAACAGCCTCTTTCCAGTAATCTGTTGCATTTCTCCTAAAACCAGCCACAGAACAGTACGCTTTACATTTTTACTGCTGCTCTCCTCCAAGTTTCTAAAGGATCTTACAATTAAAGGTTGTTCATTCCCAGCATTTTGAAGGTAAAGTTGTAGGATATACACAGAGGACAGACACTGAAATTCAGTCACTCTTAGCCTTCCTGGTAGATCACAGCAGCTGTTCAAAGTCTTGCCCTAAATCCAGTCCAAGTAAATGGAAAGAATGTGATTTTCTTTCCTTTGAGCTGTCAACCCATCAGCAGCAGCCTGTGTATAACCTACTCCCATGTCCTTTGGGTTAACTGCCGCTTCATTTACCCTTCCATGAGGCTTGGGGCTCAATCCATCTCTTGTTTAAGGCTTTGAGATGCATGACAGACATGGTGGCTCAAAGCACCCTGTTCACTATTTCTGTTCAACATACATGAATATTTTGAACATGTGTGAGGGATGAAGTGATGAAAGAGAGCTTGGTCCCTATGCTACCTGGTTTGGGTTTATTTTGTTGTTGTTATTAAATGATTTAATTACATTTTTGTTTGAAAAATCCTCCCAAGTAGGTAAAATTAGAATGTTTTGACTTCTGTATTTATAGGAAAGAAACTGGCATTGATTTAAGTAATACTAGCACAGAATGAAGTTTTCTCTTGGTAGATCACTAATATTCAGAGTTGACTCGTACTTTTTCAGAGTTTCCTTCTATGATTTGGATCAAATATATACAGCTAGGAAGCCTAGATCTAGAACTCAACTGATACCCGAGTCTCGTGGAATTTTGATTCAAAGTCTTCTCTACTGCTAATGAGAAATACGTTTCATATCTAAGTGAAAACATTAGAAATCCCATAACATCAGTTCTCACATCACAGGAATATAATTTATGATCACCGATATAATCTTGCTGGATACATCAAAGATACTCAAGCTTTTGACAAATATGGTTTGATAAATTGTTGATCACATAACAACTGCAGCAAGTGGGGTCAGCACAATGCAAGCAGTCATTCTGCCAGGTTTAGACTGGCAAATTGGCCTTTGTCTTGCTGCACAAGTTCTCTATGCAATCAAGTTTACCAAATTTTAAAGGGACTTTTCCAAGTGATGAGATTTATAATTTAAATTATAATCCAAGTTTGATGTTAAAGAGGAGTAGCAGAGACAGCTCAACTTGTCATATTTCTGAGTTATTTTTAGCTAACAATTTGGTTACAAAGTTTATGTCTCAATAAACGCAAATAAAAGTTAATTGTGCCAATTCTGCATCCCCCTTTCAAACGTTTATTTTTATAGTGGATTGAGAAATGTACACATGCTTTCAGTTTTCATCTTCCTTTGCAGAATTCAAGCTCAATGACCTACTGAAGGATTGCTGGACTTTCCAAACAATCAATGTCTGTGCAGATTTCACAGCTTCAGAGAGAAGAAATAGTGTGAGAATAGGCTCCTCCACAGTTTATCTGTGGTCTTGGATTCAGAGAAACTATTAAAGTACTTATTCCTATTAGAACATACTTTCCACTTACAGGTGTCTCTTAGGATTTGGGGTGGCAATTCCTAATGAATTTCTTTCTAGCTATGTCAACATGAAGCATGACATGTGTCAGTAATTTTTTAACCCAAATATTAAGTATATTTACTTGGTTTCTTCAGAGCTGCAAGAATAATCACAAAAAGCTCAGGTCTGTGAATCTCTGTGCATGGAATTCTCTTCAGCTTCAACTGATGTTTTATCTCTGAGCAGTCTGGAGATTTTCTTCCCCAAATTAAACTGGATTCAGACTCAATTCAGTCTCCTAAAATCCCAAAACATAGACTATGATTTTCAAGGGCAGCTGTTGTGGGGAGAAGCCTCATGCCTATTTAAAACAGCTCCAAAAGTCTGATTTTCAGAGTCGGCCACACTTCTTAAAAATCAAGGCCTTTCAGAGATATCCCAGTTTCAATGACCGAACCTAAGCGACTTTTAAGACGTGGCTTTCATGCTGCAAATAAAATGAAAAAAATAATCTAAGTTCACCATCCTATTGACAGCTAGTTAGCAAGGAGGCAAAGGATTCAATGAACAGCTCTTTTGTTCTGGTTCAGGAACCACAAAGCGGCTTGAAGCATTGAAGTTAACCAGGATGAAAATACCAAACTATAATTAGCACTGCAAATCAGCTAAAAACTCTACAAAGAATAAGCAAAAAAACACCAAACAAACAAACAAACAAAAAAAACCCCCAAAAAACCAAAAACCCCAAAAACAAACCCAAACAAAAAAAAAATTTAATTTGAGCACTGTTATATTTAAAATAACCAAGATATGAACACACCTGCTAAACAGTCTCCAAAACTGTTGTGCAGTTTCCCCCTCATCCTGATTACCTGCAGATGGAGTATTGGGGTTTGTCCCTATAAAGCACTGAGATGATTTAAAGAGAACTTTAATGAGACATCAAACTGGGATCATGACCTTACTCAAAATCCATGCATGGAACAGGATAAGGTTTCTACATGTCATATTTTATGAGACTAATATCAAGGGGAAAACCAGACAAATTATTGGGCACACAACTGGTTTGCAAACTCTACTTGTTGGTCTAATAGAAAATACTTTATCTATCTGAAGCTTATCATGGTTCAGTTCTAAAAGCATGGAAACCCTGCCACAGATAAAATTCCTGAAGTTGAGGAGCCCTGGCAGAAAAAGCCTAGCATCCATGGAAAACTGGTTAATCCCTGTAGCATAGCCAGACATGCCAGTGCATTTGTCCTTTCTCCTCAGGTTTGCGTACCTGTCTCTATCATGTTCATTCAGTCTAAGGAAATGCAGGCATTCGGAGGAAATACAGTAAAAAAATAATTCAAGTCTTACCAGGGCTTTTTTTGAGCATATGTTCTGCTTCTGTAGCTGTGATCTGGGAGACTGTGGTGAACACGTGGGCACAGTGCACAGATGCCCGTTCCATACAGTACCGATGGTAAATCTGCCTCTCTCCAGCCTCCTTGTCAATGTCAAACTGTTAAATAACAAAACAAACAAAAACCACACCTGTGTGATGTGACCATCAGACTGCCTCCCTCAGGGAAGGTTTCTCCTGCTAGGCTCCGTTTCCCCAGGGAATGAGAACCACGTGATTATGCTGCTGTTTTGTCATTCTGGTTTTTGAACTATTTTATCAGCTTGAAAGAGTTTGAAAGAGCAAGAGAGCTCTCAGTTCCTGCATGTTCCTCAAAAAATGGCAGCTCTGCTATGGAAGGAAACCTAGATTAATGATCCCATGAAAGGTAAGGATCTGTGGAATTTGGCCTGCTGGCTGGCAATATATCATGTTGCAGCTTCCCTGGGCTTGTTGGAAAACTTGGGAGAGCGGGGAGGTTGCTGGTGGGTGAAAGGGAGAGAAGAAAAAAGGAATGGAGATGAGGACAGAACCTGGGGACTGGGTAGAATGGTGGAAATTACAGGCAAGAGAGAAATGGTGCTGTGGTGGAGAGGCAGGATGTAAAGACTCAGTCACAAATCCCAAGGGAACAAAGAAAATAGAAAATGAGATATTTCCTGACACTCAGAGATGTTCTTCCTCCAACTCCACCACTGTTATTTTCTGCTTCTTATATTTCAGTTTGAACTCCCTTAATTTTTAGAGGCAGATGTAAGTTAAAACTGCTAGATAAGACATTCCAAACACCAAAGTATTTCTAAATCACCTTTAAACTTTGCAGCTACCCTTTTTTTAACGGAGCTTATGTTACCCTGATGCAAAGAAAATGCACAATTCCCTTGAGCCCACGCTTAAAGGTTCAAATGTTCACTAACAGCGTCCAGGGCAAAATCGCTACAACACAATCTAAAAAAGGTGTCAATGCTTTCAATTTAATCACAATCCTCTTAGTCTTCCATGATGTTTCACTTCTGGAAACAGAAGTCTTGACCCTCTAAGGTCAACAGCATGGGGACCCAATGGACTGTGTGGGTTTCATGAAGGGTGACAATGACTCTCAATGAGCTCTGTCGTGATCTCTGCCTAATGCTGGCTGCACAGCCTGATTTTGATTGCATTTGACTGTGTAACTCCATTGACCATAATAGATTTAACCCTTATCACAGGTAGGGCAGACAGCACTTTCTATAGTTAGGACTGTGTGACCCCTGCCATGGCCAGTTGCTTTTAGCACTTCAGAACTTGGACAGAAGTAAAGCTATTTAGGCCATGACCTGTCCTGCCAAGTAGATGCTTAATGTTGGTACAGAATATACTGTAAGAAGTTTCAACCAATGTGAACCATTTCAGGGAACTAGATTGAAGCAAAAAAACTTCTTATTTTCACTTAGATAGGTGTAGACACTGATGTAGATATAGATATCTTATAACTGCTTTGCTAAGAAAGTTAATTGCTTTCATCTGCTCTAATTCTGCAGCAGTGCTCCACTACTTGTGGGAAAGTGGCTTCCACTATATTAGTTGAAAGTGCCACTCTAATCACCTTTGTGTGACCAACAAAAAAGGACTCTCGAAAAATCTCAGCTGAAAACTTCCAAAGAAACTAGATGCTTCATTTTGGTATTGATGATCCTCTACACCAAGAGCTTTTCTACATTTGCCAAATACACTTTACCATCATAAATATTACGATATCACTTCTCAGCTGTATCACCATATATCGTATTTTCCGCATTCCCCGTAAGAATTTTAGTGCAGGAAATACAAAAGATGATATTTTCTCTAGAACATACATCTCGTTTGCCACAGAAGTTGAGTGGTAGAAAGAGCACAGAGAAGAGAAAAATAAAGGGGAATTCATTTGACTCCTTATAGCGCCACAGGTCTCAGCATCATCCTTGGCTTACACTTAAGTGATTCACAAGCAGCTCTTAGCTGCGTATCTGATTGTTCAAACATTCTGTGCAAAAAAGATACAAAATGGGACGGTTCTCTAGCATGCTGGACAAACACATGAATGGGAGGGGCACCACTGCACAGTCAGAATTATGCAAGTCTTTCCAAACACATCTGGCTTTCTATTAAAAATAATTTTTAAATTGCTAGCAAACAAATAGCTGGTCAAACTTCAAACGGCTTTCGTTCTCTTTTCCCTTTCTCAGCAAGAATGGGTTTTAATTACAAAATGTGATAAAAACTGAATCTGGGACATGTTCACTAACTGTAGATAAACACTCCCTGTAACCTCACTGGGAGAAAGGTTCATAAAAAGATTGTTAAGTGCTATGACTTATTTCTAGTTAACATTTATTTCTTTGGTTGCATGAAAAGACTCTAGATATTTAACACATATCAATGTGTATTTCTTCATTGCTATTCATTTTTCCATCTTTTGGAAACACTAAGTATTTTATTTTGCATATGCTCATGTGACTTTTGGCATGTTTTTGCAAAGGTACACAATTCCACATCTATTAGGAAGTACAAACAGAGGTCACGAGGTTCTCACATTTCATTTGCTCTCACTCTCCAGCAGCTTCCAGCACCAATCAGTAAAGCAAGACCTTGACTTTTGACCTCACTTATAATGTGGAGTAAGAACTGTGCACTTCTGAGCAGGCTAGACAAGTGACTTTGGAAAAGAGCCTTAGCCAAGTTGAAGGGCAGGTTAAATGAAAATTAATTGATGAGACAGTGCAGGTGACAAATTTAGCCCACCCAGTCCTGTGCAAAGACAGCTGAGCCTGCCATGACAATCTTAGCTCCAGAATTACAGGCACTGTGGGGCATGGGGCAATGTGCTGAAACCACCAGGACACCAGGGCAGCTCCTCACCCCCAACCCAGTGTTCCTGCTCAGCATTCAGCCCTGCTCTCTGTCCAGCCCAGCTCAGGCTCCCGTGAACTCTGTTCCATATCCTTCATGTTCAGTGAGAGCAAAGTGAGATACCTGTGAAGTGCGTCACCCCTGCTTTTGTTTGTTTGCCGTTATCAGCAAATGGGAACACTAGCAAAGCCACAGATGACAGCTGCATCAAGAGGAAAACAGATCTAAGTCAGATGAACTGTTTAGAGAACCCTTTAGGGTGGAGGAGGCTCTTAAGATCCTTGAGTCCAACCATTTCTTCTTTCAGTGATATTTAAAGACTAAAAATTTCAACACCCACTTCCCTGTAAATTTATTGGAGGATCCCCTCCTTCCCTGACTGGTAGAAACCAAGCAGATTATTAGAATTTACAAGACGGCAATGATTAGAAGGGGAAATGACTCCTTTATAAGTCCACTGTAATCTCAAAGCAAAACAGGAAGATGTTCCACAGGTATAATTCTTTGGAGTAAAATTTGCATTTGCTGCAGTGCAATTCTGAAGGAAAATTTCAACTCGTTTCTGTCTTTTCTGTGGATCCATGTAACGAGCATAACATCTCATTCATGTCTTAAAATTCAACATGTTAGGGGGCATAGCAGGTAATCACTGAGCCTCCCTGCATGACATTCTGCTCAAGATAGCTAAGATGAACTTTGAATGAAAAAAGAAGAGAATATTGAGCAGTTATGGAATACTGGCATTATGGTTCTTCTGGAAACAGTCACTGAAGTGCTATATCCAAATCAGCCATTCCTACTTCAAAATTATAAGGACAAATTGCAAAGTATTTCCAAAACACAAGAATCGTTTGAGAGCGGGAAAGGAGGAAGGACTATATTAGCTCTGTAAATACTTTTCTGAAAGACAGATAAATTATTTGTTACAGTCTGCATAGAATCTCTAGATACTGATATTAGGCTATGATTTCCTAAAGAAAAAAAAAAGTATAGTGAAAACCAACAGAAGTCGAACCAATACAAATTCAAACTGGAATTAAAATATGCAATTTTCCTAAATAAAACTCTGTGACACCTTTGCAGAAATAATACATACTACCCTCACCATTTAAACCCTACCTTGAGAATGTATAATATCTCTGTAAATATTTTGTAATTCAAATAAAAGTTACAGGTTTGATGCATGAGGATTTTTAACAGAGAATGAAATAATCTCTCTTGGTCTTTTAAAACAGTGGTACACTCAAGTTCAAAGTGATTCTGCAGGACCAAGGAGCAATCAGAGACTGGTTTGAAGTTCAAATTCCTTACCTACTAAAAGGTAGGAGAGAAACCTCTTTGCTTCCAGCATAATCCCACTGGCTGCCAATGTCTGAATTAGGTAACAACTACTCCTTTAAAATCCAGCTTACATCAAATTTACCCCCAACTGACTGTTACCTTGTGCAAAGAGAACATTCATTCTGGTATAGCTCTGCCAGGACAAAAGAGAATGAAATTTACACTTCTTGGCTTAAATCAGATTTCCATGAGCTGCTCTGCTGATAGAGAGGATTAGCTTTGTGTAACAGGGAGCTCAGTGACAAACTGGACAGTACAGCACTAAGTGGAGTGAGACATTGTCAGCATAAAAGCTCTTGACTATTCCTTTTCACTGGGATTTTCAGTACTTTTCCTTTCAGACTTCTTGGGACAGGATTTTCTACCACTTTGCAAAGTGGATTCAGCTGCACCTGCATGAGCTGAATGAAAATGTTCCAAGTTCTAAACAGAAGTTTTGCACATCAGCAGGGCAACCTAAGGAAAAAGGCAATGACGAATACAACTAACATTTTTTTCCTTCTCCTTGGAACACTTTTCCCTTTAAACTCAAAGTGTTTTTTTAGTAAGAAGCATCAGAGGCTGAAGCATACAAACTTCTCCATTATGCCAGGCCAGTGGTCCCAAAAATCATTTCAGATGATGACCTCTCAGATGAAATTCCAGGTCAAATCATTTCCCTAAAGGAGCTGTCTATTCACCTAGGAACTTGTCTGGATCATCAGTGTCTCAGTTAATTTATGAAAAGTGCCGGTCTATTTAAAACTCTAGTGGGATGAAAGGGAAACATCCCCACCCAAAACAAACAAAGAAACAAACAAAAAACTAAATCAGTCCCCTTAAACAATGGGGGAAACAATAAAAAAGTAACATTCTTGATCTTCAGCTGAGAAGTCAATTCCTCCTGGAGAAAGAAAGGCTCCACAGACTCAAGAGATTTTTTTCACAGAAATTCCTAACTTTTAGGTATTTTGGTTCCATTTATCTTGGCAACAAACATAATCTTACACTCACCAGTGTAAAAGCTACACTGGACATGGAGACAATGGGAAAATGCCCTGCTGGTTGGACTATTTAGACATACAAAAGTTCTTCAACTTCTTTTAGGAATTAAACTCATAACAAACCCTGCTCGTTATTGAAATTAGGAAGTGTTGAGTTTGGAAGAGTTCAAGCCAGTAACCCATAGGTTTGGTAAGCAGTCCTTGGCCCCGTCATCTACCCAGGGTTCTTCAAATACTTAAAAGTAAATAAAAATAAAGACACTGCCAGTTACTGGACAAGTCACCCTCTGTTCTGTTCTTTTGGTTTTCCCTCCCTTCCTTTCTCCAGGATGAGAGTGAATTAAATGTGAATCTAGGAACTAAAATATGCAGTAAACAGTAACACAACAGTGTTACTTCTGGTGGTCACTGTGCTCCTGGGCACCTTAGGTTTAACATCCTAGGTTTAAACCCTTAGGTTTAATACCCAGGTTCTCACTGGAGCAGAGGCAGACAAATTCCAGCCAGTCCAGATGAACTGAGTTAAAACTGTAAGAATATAAGAACTGTATAAGCTCATACAGTTATCACAGAACCACAGAGTCATAGAATCATTAAGGTTGGAAAAGGCCTCCAAGATCACAGAGTCCAACCTTTGACCAATCACCACCTTGTCAATTAAAGCACAGCCCTGAGTGCCATGTCCAGTTGTTAAGCTGTAATGCTGCCTAAGAACCAGGATCCCATCTCAGACTGAGGCAAAGAGCAGATGGCTCAGGAAAAGGTCAGGACTCGTACAACATTAGAGTCTTACATCCATAATGCACCCTCCCATCTTCCAGCCATCCACAGCTCTCCTCTGCTAGGCTGACTGGGCTTGCAGCCTCCCAGAAAATGTCCTCTTACAGATTACAGGCTGACATGTGCCCTCAGCTCATGAAACGGAGTTTTGGTAGCCTACAGTTCAAGACTCTACTGATCTTGCATTTTCTAGCCCTGCTTATCTACCGGGATGATTTGACACTGCAGTGGGAGAGTCCTGCACTGTGTGGGCGGTGTAGAACTGTCTACCAGGCATCCTAACTCAGCATTTTGTGGACTGTTTTGGGGACTAGAAACAAAGACATGAGGTTTCCTCTTTTCTCTGTATGAGCTGTACATGCCTGATTGTGTCTAGACACAATGAAGCCGTGCACTTTCATTCTGTGCTGCAACCATTTTTCTGTGACGTCTGGCACAACACATCCTGCAGCTGCATCTTTTTTCTCCCCCATCTCAGCTGCTGGCTGGTGGGAACTGTGTTCTAACTGTGAAACACTGGTCAAACGTGAGAACTTAATTATACTTCAAAGGAAAACATTTATGCAATAGCACTGAAACAGGAAACCCAGCTATTTTACTTTGGGGTGGGAGGGGATGACGTGCTCTAAAAAAATGCTGTTTCTTCCAAAGATTAAACATTAGGAAGCCCTAAAGAATCTTCTTCACTGACAAATTGCTTGTTTGACCTAAATATTTTGCTGCTAGAAGGCATCAACAAGAATAGGTCTGAAGATCTAGCTCTCTATTATTTAATTATGGTGTTCTAGATCAACCTCTTGTGTCTCAACTGACTTTTGGGCCAAGACGACCTTTTCACAGCCAAAGGAGCCCTCACTAAGATAGTTAACTTTTCCAGGAGGAGTTTTAGCATCTTACAGGAATGTTAAACAATGGTATAACAGCTTGACATCGTTTCCTCTATTGGTGGCTTTAAATGGCAGCCCACAGAGGGTATAAAGCATTACAGCCTAGAAATCCAGTTTTCTTCCCTTAAACATTATTTACAGCAATTCAGAATATTGTTTTAAATTGATACTTATGTTTCATTCCACATATTCTTGGAATAACATCTGAATAGACATTTCTGTATTTGTGACATAGCTGATAGTTACCAACGGGATTTGTGAGGCTTTGCAGCATGGACAGTGCCTTCTCACATAAAGGTGTCCATGCCATGTGGGAACAGAAAAAACTATTTTAATACTGTGGCTAGTTTATAAATACATTAACATCTGTAGGTTCACTCAGATGTGAGATCATTAGTTTTTCTTTTGAGTACACAGAGAGGGGTGAGACCCCCAAAAGTTACTATGAAGAGAAGAAAACAATTGCTTTGAGAAAAACAGACTGTATTCTGGACTGCTTGCAGCTCACTGAATTTACCAGAATCAAAACAAACCATTCTATATTACGCATATATACACATGAAGAGACTATGAGGGAGCAGGAATGTCTGGACTCCTACACAGCAGAACTATGATATTCATGCTGTCTCATTAATGCACCTAACAACCATAGCTAACTTAGCAGAGCAGGGGAGACGATCTACAAGGGCCTGGGGTGACAGGACAAGGGGGAGTGGCTTCACACTGACAGAGAGCAGGTTTAGATTGGATATGAGGAAGAAATTGTTCCCTGTGAGGGTGGGGAGGCCCTGGCACAGGTTGCCCAGAGAAGCTGTGGCTGCCCCATCCCTGGCAGTGTCCAAGGCCAGGCTGGATGGGGCTCTGAGCAAGCTGGGATAGTGGAAGGTGTCCCTGCCTATGGCAAGGGCTGGAATGAGATGATGTTTACCAAAACCAACCCAAACCATTCCATGTTTCTATGATTCTCTGTTTCTGAGTCAGGCCAGTAGCACACAGCTGCTTAGGCCTTGTCTTTGGAAGACACAGTTCCCCAAGCTTCAAACATCCAACTGAAAATAACCAACTAAGTAATTTTCTTCACTGATTTTACCAAGGAAGTGTCTGAACAATGAATAAGGTGATTCTTTTATCTACCTCTACCTTCACTAAGTGCTGGAATGCAAAAACCTCTTGAATTCAGGTTTGTCTGTGACCATATGAGAAATCCCAGATCATGCAAAGTACCCTGATGAGGGCAATGCTAAAGACATGTGGGTCCTTGAAACGTTGGTTTGTGTCATGCTTTGAATGGAAAGAGAACAGTGAAAACCAAAACCACTAGATAGTTTATACAGATTCCAAGAAACACATGTGGGTCTTTTGAACTGAGAAGATACTTCCTACATTTGCCAGTTACAAATTAGGCCTAACCTGAAATGTTTGAAATCAGAAGGACTTGCTATGGTTTGTAAAAATTAAGAAGTAGGCTGAGGGGAAAAAATCCAAAGCAACCATCATCCACTGCAATTCCAGGGTATTTTTAGCAAGAGGAGGGCTATCGGTTATTTTTTCTACTGTGTTACATTAAAGAAAGAGTGTTGTGAGGCTACACCTGAAGGGTCAGATGTTGGCTAGAGCTGAATAGGTTTTACTATTTTCCACTGAGCTTTCAGACCTGTCAGATGACACAAAGGCATTCATGCCTGGACACCTCACGGTCTTACAAATACCATGTCTCATGCTCTGGAATCAACAACCAACTGTGGGTCAATCATAAATGACCACACAAAACAAAAAATACAATAAATGGTGCAACACAGTAAAGAGAAAGGGAACCAGGAGATGATCAGCTAAAAAAAAAAGGCAGGGAAGAATGAGAAAAATGTCTCCTACCTGGTCCAGATTGTTGTAAAAGTCAATACTGGCTGCACACAGGTATCTCCCAAGCAGAGTTGCATGCGTAGTAAAAATTGTGGCGACGGGAAGTTTCTGTGATCGAGACAGGATTAAACCCACTCCTGCCTGCCACTCGTGGAAGTGGGCAATTATACTGGGCTTGCCATCAAACTGACAGGAAAGCTGAAAATAGAAAGAAATATATGAAACATACATTATCCTATCAATCATTCCAGCCCCAGAAAACCCTTTCTTTTTTTTTTTTTTTTTTTTTTTTTTGCGAAGCCTTCTGTGTGCTTGCTTTTCTTCTTGTGACAAAACAGTACAATTTTAAGTGGCCGTGTGCCTTGATTTCCATCAGCCCTAATCCTTAAGCCCAAGAAACACATGTGCCTCTCTAGTGCCTCAAAACACTCCCTTCTAGAGTGTCAGGGAGCTCTGGTAAGCACAGTCACTCAGACTCCACACTGGGCAGCCCCACTGCCCTTCTTCTGGAAAAATATAGTTAAATGACCACTTAACATTTAAGTTTTAAATACAAATTTGATCTACATTGAGATAAACTTCCTAAAAATCTTAATTTTCAAACTGGACAATAGGAACCACATCCCAAAGTGGTTTTGGTCTGCAAATCTCTAGATTTAAAAACCGTACCTCTTTTAAAAACCAGGCAGTTAATGATCCAAAAATCACAGCATCGTTGGCTTCTCGGTCATGAAAAGGGATTCCTATGTTGCTGACTTCCCAAAATTCACCTTTCCACTTGTCCAGGTTCCAAGCTGCTGATCCTATATCAAACAGTAAGACATATGGGCTGCCCTCTATCAGCCATCTTCCAAAAAAGACCTATGGAAAAGAGGCAAGGATATAGAAAGAAAATGTTAAAGTGAATGTAAAGGCCAGTTAGCACAACGATTTTCATCCATCAAACCAGAAGTATTTCACACAAAGAACGTGTGTTCACAGTCCTACACACCCAGGACTCGTGGTTTTCCTTGCAAAATACATGGAGTAGTACTGGAACAAAGGAAGCTACAATCTTTAGGAACATTTTATTTTTAAGACTTTCATTTTAGATTTTCATTGCAATATTAACTTTTTTTCTATGGAGGGAAAAAAAAAAAATGTTAGGAAGACTGCACTTGCTTGAATAATGAGGTCTTCTTTTCTTCCTGAACTATGCCACTTTTGTTCTTATTTCAAAATTATTTTCTTTCATTTATATTTGTCTCCAGTCTTTTGCTATTTATGCTAGATTACTAGGGAGAGGTTTTGTAGGACTGCTGCTTGGCACCTGTATCTACCATGACATTTCTTCCTTCTTCCCAAGCAGCACAGAGGGGAAGGATTTCCACTTCCATTTGGAAGAGTGGAAGGATCAGTCAGAAGGTATGTCAATATCTGAAATCACATCAGGCGAAAAACGCAGCTTTCCTGATTTGTCCGCATTGGTATAGTTAAACATTTCTAAGAGTATTTACAACTTCACTGCCCTCACCTGCCCACCCGACCCAGCTGGGCCCACACTACAGTCTGCAAAGTCAAATTATTTCACATTAAATCCTCCATCAAAACGGCTGGAACCTCAGGGGTTGAACCCAGCCCTGACGCTACAATGAGCTGAAGAGAGGTCAGGTCTTGAAAAAAAATAAGATAAAAGCTCTTGGCCTATTTTCACAAAAAGCACAAAGACAAGTTTGCTCCTTTTCACTCCTCATGTATTTATTTCAGACTGTCCAGATTTGCTATTCAGGAAAATGAGGTTAAAAAGCAGGGAACCCAGACTTCATCTAAATACGTGGTCAGGTTGTGGCAAGGAACGCACCTGACCTGAGAAGTTTGGAAGCATTCCTAGGCCTCCTGGTTTAAAACCACCCATTGTGATGCATAAGCAAAATCCAGACATAAATGTTAATAGGATAAGTGCAGCTCCTGGAAACTAGAGCGTCCTTATTGGAGATCAAAGCTATGTTTGACGTCCCTGGGACAGATTTTCTGCTCTATATGAATACTCCAGCAGCACAGTGCACATGTTGGGCTGGCAGAGGTGGCTGATTAAATTGGATTTACTGCTGGAACAACATAAAGCATTGCAATCAATCTGCCCCACAAGTCTTTAGCTGTTTTTCAGACAAAGGAGTGTTACACAGCTTGCAGAGGCAACATGTGAAACTTGATCAATCACCTACGAAAATCTGATAAAAATAAGAAATGGCAGATTGGACCTTTCAGTTTAAGCCTGAGCAATGCAAGCATCATGTCAGCTTCCCCAGCAGACACTTTCCTAGCTGTGGCACCTACTCATCCAACAAAAAACATCTGCATAACAGGGCATTAGATCCTAAGAACAGCAGAACTGCTGTTACAAAGGAAGGCAACACATTGCCAGTGCCACAGCTGGTGGCAGCCCAAGAACTTTAGGAATTTCTACACTGAAGTGTGTCAATCCCCTCAGCAACAGCAAGAATGCTTCCTTGCTTCTGCCTCTCAATGCTCTCCACATCTGTTCAGCACACATTATGAGCAGACAATTTTTCCTCCTGCAAACTGGCGTCTCTGAGGTACTCAACATTGAGCCAGAGTGCAGGTGAGTTCTACATCTCTGATGAGGACTTCAAGAAAGGAGGTCAAATTTAGCATGAGTTACCCTCCACCCACTTTCAGGTAACCAAAGCTGCTCACACCTTAATAACTGCCCATCAACACAGCAGGTTCCATTTCTTTTAGCAGATAATCTTTATAGGAGGACGTTTATTCCTACTCTATTGTTGGAGAAACTGAGTCTCAGAAAGGCTATGAGATCACACAGAAAACACTGGTTAAAAATCATGTTGGAAAGGGAGATGAACCCACTCCTTGTATGGTGGTTTAACCTCTCTTCCCAGGGAACTGACAGCTGGTTGCACTGAGCTGAGGAAGGGGATTCTTTGTCAGCTGGGTGCTTTTCTCAAGTTCCTTTCTGGCTTTCAGCTCAATACTATGCTACATTAGAAAAACAGAGCTAATGGAATGCTCTTCTCACTCCCATGCAAGAACGTGAAATGTAAGGGCTCATTCAAAGTAAGGTCATATTATATCTACTAAAATCTCACCGTGCTTAGAGACCAGATAAATAAGTCATTAATCCAATTAAGCAGCCTTGCAGATAAATGACTGTTAAAACCCATAATTGGATGAACTGGTTCTTCCTCAAAAATAACCTTTAATGAATTGACTGCTGTTCTAACAGTGGATACCGAGCCTTTCCCATTGTGACATTGACCAGGACTGCTGTGTCAAGTGGAACGACAAGAGCATTAACCCAAACTTTAATCTCCTCAGAGTCAGATTTGTTGCCCTGGGAAGCAGCAGCACATCTGATTTACCTGACACCCTTGGCTTTTCATGGTGTCCATTGCCTTCTTAACTGCAGGGTTTGGAGGCTCACAGAATTCCACTTGAGTCTTCACATTCTGCTCAAAATAGGGGCCAATCAGGAAATAGTTTTCGCCCCATTCATCTGCCGTAGTTTTGGCTTTTGTCTGGATCACAGTGTAAATGCCTCCCACTGCAAAAGATCACAAAGAACAGAAAGTAGAAAGGGGCACAGGCCACAAATCTCTGTACTGAGCTCCAACCCACCCGTGGATCAGATACACCGCTAGTTAAATCCCTTCACGTACGGAGATTTTAAGTGAAACCCAGACTCAATCAAATAAACAGAAGTTCAGTCTCTTAAATGGTTTCAGAGCTTCACTGCTCAGCTGAGGGATTAAAATTCTGGGTCTCATACTTCCAGTCTCCCATGTCTGATCTTGATTCTGCTGCATCCCAAGCACAGCCTTCTACTTTCATTTTATTGCTGCAGTTGTAATTTTCAAACATATTTTTCATCATGTGGTAAGAGCCAAGCTTGTTTGACACAAATCACTAAGAGAAGTTGAGGAACTGATGGATTTCATTGACTACTGACTATAAAATTGATTTAAACCAATATCCTCAAAGCATAAGGAGTCTTGTTCCATTATCAGTCTTGAAGAGTTGTTAAAGGTGGAATGAATGTAGCCTACACTGACAATATAAGTGTCTGTAGCATCTTTCACCAAAGTATTGTCTGCTTTAAAAACAAATGCAGCGTTCAAATGCCTAAGAGAATCCAGCAGCATCCCCTGCCAAATCAATACAGATCTATCTAGTCTTGCACATGGTGTGCAAGAGCCCCTTAGCTGCTCTTCCTCAGTTTTCCATAGCCAGCCCTGGAATTCACGCACTGGCCACGCAAACCTCCCTTTGCCACAGTCCCCAGGGTGCCAGGCAGCGGACACTGCACCACCACCAAGTCGGAAGAACAACAGTGCATGCTGGAATCCATCAAGGGGGAGGGATGGCAAGGGAAAAGAAGACCCGAAGCCAAGCAGCTGCTGCACACCAGAGACTGAGCGTAGCTCCAGCCTGGTGAGAGAGGGGAAGCGCAACAGGTACAAAGAGCAAAAGAAACACTAGGGAAGGGATTGGTGTTCCTACATAAAAATTTCTTCCTCCACTGAATTTTAAAGCTTTGGAAATCTTTGGCAGCACTCCAGGCAAGGAGACAGTGCTACGGCTTCCAGCAGTGACATCAAAATTACCTATGGAGTCAGCACTGAAAGCTGCCAGGGACTGAGAGCTGGCACTCCAGGCTCACCCTTTTAAAGCTATTGGGATATCCAGAGCCAATGCACCACATCTAATTGAATTAAAAACCTTGAGAAGTTACCTAATTCTCCTTAAAAATCTGCCACTGCTAGGTACAATACAGCAGGTGAAGTTGCTCAGCACTTCGGGAGATTAGTTCCCAGATTAATGAAACTGTATCCCCTGACAACTACAGAAAGCCTTTTGCAAAGCCTGGTGTCTTGCAGCCTTGAGGAGCCAAATGACAGAACTACAGTTTTAATTATGCTCCTAGAAAATAAATGGTTCAATTAGATTCCTTTTCTCTACAAATATCCCATTTGTTTTGAATGCTGGAAGGATCCCTAGTCTTAATATTTTCACGTCTCAGGTTTCTAGGTATTTACAAAGGAAAAAAAATGCAGTTCCAATCTACCAGCTTGCTAAGTAGAATTAGTACAATAAATTATTACGCTTAATAATTCAAGATCTAAGAAGACAAGAATCTTACAGATGTCTGTTCCTAAATCAAGCTCTCAGTTCAAGAGTTTCATGTCTTGTAGACATGGAACTGCAGAAGGAAACCTGTGCATAAGGCTATTATCCTCCCCTTCAGCAGGACAAGAAAGCTTAAGAAACTAATTTACGGTCATCATATTCTTCCATGGCTGCTTTGGACAGGGATTTAGAGAAATCTTAGATAAATAACACTGTATTTTCCCTCCAAGTTCCTCTGCTCACAAGCTGAGAGAGTCTATTTGAATAGCTTAAATTCAGATAAACATAAAATTTTAATCATATGAGACAAGTCAGAACATTCAACCTATAAAGCAATAGTTACCACAATACATCTGTTTTTATGGGGTGGTAAATTCATCAGAGGAGCATATGGGGCTTCAATCCAACATGGATAAATATGAGGCTTGGTAGAAATCTTAGTCATGAAACTGGCTGGTTTGAATTGGCAGGGATACAGAACTCAGAATGAGGGAAGATTTCAGTGCAAAGCAGGCTGGTGATCCAGGAAAAAGAGAAAATATGACTTGCAAGATGAAAGACACGAAATAACATGATAAAGTTGTACGTGTCTAGAGTGAAGCAAAGCTCCTTCCCCCATCACAGGAGCATGGATCAGCCTCTTCCATACCACAAGGGGTTCAACACTGGGATTGTAGCTGAGTTTCCACAGCCACGGATTTGAAGAGTAAAGAGGAAGCTGCAGCTCACAGGATGGGTAGAGCCTGGACCTTTGTTTTGCACAGCCAACAGCTGAGTGTTTCTTTCCACAGGGTTATACTTAGGATCCCTGTGTGCCCTAAAGAGCCAAAGATGTATGGAAGGCCTCTTACGGGGGAAAGAATGGAGAGTGTGCTGTGCTCTGCTGTTGTAATCTGTTGCACAGCAAGGTAAAAAACAAATCGGGGCACTGATTTGCCTGAAATGCAATGAAAAGTACTCACGATAAAATCCCAAGAGTACATTTTAGAGGCTGTTAAAACTCCTTAGAAGGTGACTGTGATAAAAGCAGTGTTACCTGGCCCCCAAACTTGCTTTTGTCTTCCCTGTTACTGTGGAAATATGACTCACAAAACATGTCTGTGCACAAGCTTTAATTGACAGCGGAGGGAAACTGCAAGTGAAACTATGTATGTGGGAAGTGTTGGGTATAACTTAAAAAAGACAACTTGAGAAGAACAGAGCAATATCTAGAATAATGTATTGACTTTTGAAATTACACTTCTCCATAGCAAACTCAAGGAACACATTATATATCTTTAAGAGACAGCTTCTATATGCTCAGTTGCTTTGAATTCCCTGGAAATATCTGTGCCAGTAAGCAAAACACTACATATCCTACTGAGTAACAGAGTAGGGGTTTACGTATTCACCTCACAGAATTCTCAAATTGCTTCAACAATTTGGTAAGCCTCCTTTTTCTTCTCTAATACGATGTTTTAAGGCCACACTAGAAACAGAAAACCTTTCCAAACAACAGAGATGTGCCAAAACATTGCAAGTTTCTCTATGCTGCCTCTGAAGTTTTGTACTTTGAAACAGGCTTGAAACAAACAAGAAATGACAAAATGAGAAACAGTCAGAGAATCAGGAGAGATCAGAACAAGAGAACTGTTTTGGAACATGACAAACACGGGGAATTAGCAGTAAAATGTTGATACAGGGATAGTGTTCCGATCTTCAACAAAATGCTTTTTTCAAATATATTAAGTTTTAGTCATTTTAAAATGTCCTTGAAAGAAAAATATTTTTATTATTTCTTTTAAAAATATGCTTTTAACCTTTCCACCAATAAATGAAATCAAGATTAGAAGGAAATAAACAACAGATATTTTCCTCCATTTATTTCCTTTCCATTCTTCCTCCCTTTTTTTTTTTTTAGGAAAAAAATAAGCTGATACAGAAAGGGGAACTAAGATGTTTGGGAAAGAAGGATTTCTTTAATTTAAGAGATGTTTGACCTCTTTTTAGTGACCGCTTCAAAAAATAGAAGAGGAAACCAAAATATTTTCTCAGAAAATATTCCACAGAATTATTTTAAAAGTCTGAACATTTTTATCTAGGTTACCACTACCAGGAATTTGTCTAAAGGAGTTCTCTGCACCACTCCAGCATTTTCTTCTTTCCTTGTTTCAAGTCCTGCTGCATTATTTCTTTTGTATATTTAAAACCCAAGCAGCAATTAGAACTTGTCCTCCCCTACCCACCTCACACTGCAGAAGGACAGAGGGAAGGAGCAGCAGAAACCAAAAATGAGGGAGAGAAATAGGAAGTGAACTATGGAAGTGAGACAGAGGTAAGTGGAGATTGTCACTGTTCAAAGCCCTTTCCCACACACCTTTGCTACACACAGAGAGGATCAGGATGATTCTAGGGCTCTGCAGCTTCTTTGCTATGTCCTGACCAGGCCACTCTGAAGGCACTAAAGCTTCCCTGAGAACCATGGCAGCCACAGGATCCATGGGAGCAGTGTGAGCCCAGGCTCAGGATTCAAACTGACTTCACTGCCACAGTCACTCAGTTGTTTCACCCTTCTCCTCAGAACGTGTCTTTGATCTACACGGGTGTGACAAAAACTGGGATTGAACTTATTTTTTCCTAACATTTGATTGGAATAAAATCAGGTAGTAAAATATGCCAGGTGAAAAACAACCAGCATCTTCAGCTAGCAGATATTTTTCATGTGGTTTTTGGGCTATGTTTGTGGCCAGGGCTCCTCAGAAGACAGATCTCCACATTTTTTGAAATTCTGACATTCCAAACATATTCTGAAATAATACTGAACCGCTGAAGTTTATGACAGATGTCCACAACTGAGAAGCTATTTCTGTGTGCATCATCCCCAGTGCACAGGATTTCATCTGGGATTGATTTGACACTGACATTCCACCCCACTCTATAAACACACAGAGCTCTGAGGCTGTGCTTATGCCAAGTTTATGCCAGCACATCCCCACTCCTCAAAGGGTGTTACTTCAGCTGTGTCACATATTCCAGTAATCACCTTCTCCCAAGGAAGTTTCACCACGGGGAGATGTTTAACACAGAGGAGGTAAAATGCTGGTCCCACTGACTTCAGTAGATTCAGGACTGAATTTCCAAAAGTCTGGTTTTTCACCAGATAAACTGTACCAAGATCTCTGCTCCAGGGAGAGCTGAACCAAGTTTTGTTTTTAGCACAGTCTTCGTTCCAATGGGGATAGAAAAAAAATATTTGAGATTCATCTACTAATGACTCTTCAGCTAAGCTGTTCACAGCTGAATGATGATACAAGCTGGCTGTTTGCCCAGCATTTTTAAGCATTCTTCTGTTTTCTATCTAAAAGCTGTGAGTGGTACAGCAGAGGATACTAATCTAAATATCACTGGAATTATTTTCAAGACGTCTTTCTAGAGAAAAGAGTAGATCTTGAATGTTCTCAGCCTTTCTCACTAATGTGTCAGAAAACCCACTAGAGAGAAACCCAACCCAGGCACGAAATCTTCATAGCTTGATAGCCACTTCTTTTGTGCTCTGGTACTTAAAGCTTTTATTAGTCTTCATGCTATGGAGGAAATAAAACAGTTCCTTTTTTCCACAGATGTATGACTGGCTTTACTGGAGCATGATGGCCAGGAGAGACAGGAAGAGTTAAAAATGCTGATCACCCCCACGATTACCACCCGATTTGTGGCACTGCAGTGCACTGGGACCCTTCACTGCTTGCATTTTTCCCCTTCTGCCACAGAAACATTGTAGATCCACTTCATATAGGGTTTTGCCCATCAGTGAAAAGCCAAATAAAGTGAGGGAAATCTCACAAAACAAACTACACGTTTCTCATTTCTTGGGCAGAGGACTTTCAATGCCAGAGGATTTCAATATTGTGTTTGATTTAGGTGGCAAGTTCCCTTCCATGTGACTTGGGGGAAGGGTGAGGGAGACTGACACCAGCAGATGAGCCTTTTTTATTTCCCATTCTCTCCTTCAGCTACCTTATCTTTGCTTGCTCCAGACAGAGGAGAGTAGAGAGAGAGCAGTAACTGAGAGGCCAATGTTTTCCATGTCAGAGGTTGTAACTTAGCACAGGCTGCCGGCAGGACAGAAAATACAAAAAGGAAACATGGAGAAGAAGAAAGCTCTGCCTTATTAGAGCATGTGTTAAATGGTCTATACTTAAAACAAAAAGACAGACAACTTCCCTGTTCCAGCTGCTGACAAAGAGACGAGACTCTGGAAATAATGGATACTTGTAGATCTCAGAGCCCTGAGTTCATACAACCATCTTCCCAGCATCATCAGGGACATCCTATGGAATGCTTGCGCCCTATGGGCAGCCTGGCACATGAAGACCCTCTCCCACTAGAGAATCAGATATTCTCCAGTTTGCAGGACCCCCTCACCATCCTCTGGCTCTGAAGAGGTTCAGCTCAGCACCTTTAGAGGTCATTGGTTACAGGTGTGGGAATGGACATCCACCTGCGAGCTCTGCTATCACCTTCCTCACCGGAAAGAGGACAATTCAGCCATTCAGTCAGTCCCACATGAGAAATGGAGGAACTACTAAGAAGCAGCACTGGCCAAGGAGGAAACGTACCCAAGCACCTGGTGATGTACACAAAATTAACACAAAGACTGGGACTCGCTCCTGTGGGCAGCAGCAGCTTTGCACCACCTCAGAAATGCAGACCAACTTCAGGCTGAGCTACTCTGACACGCCTTTGCATGGCCAGAAAGGAAGAAAGAAACCTTCATGTTAAATGCTCAAAATTAGCTTGTCAGGCAATAAATCCAGCTAGTGTTTCTCTTGCCCTCTATGTTAGGAACATATACAGCAGCACAAACACCAACACATGCAGCAGGACTACATCTCTGATTGGTCAACTTACTTCATCAAATAAACAATTCCTCCTGCTAAAGGAGGTAGGAATTATACAGTACAAGGTATTATTTCCTAAGCCTATGTATCTCCTGTAATGACTCTCCCTGCATTTTGCTGGCTGCTCTCTCTCACAGTGCCCTAACATTTTCCCAGAACAGTTTATAAAACTTAGGTCACCAGGGAACAGTTGTCACCACGTGACTTACACATTCAATTGCCTGGAAGATACAGAAAAAATCTTCCAAACCCTCAGTATCAAGAATTTACCAGAAAAATGGGCTGAAACAGGCTTATAAAAGGGGTTTTGCACAGATGTTTCTAGTCGAGGTTGGTTAATGGAAACTTTGCACAAGGTCAGATTCTAATGAAATTGTTTTCCACGCCATGTTCCTTCAGCCCTGGTTGAATATATGGGCTTGGGAAGTGGTGTAAGTAAAGGCACTTTATTTTTAAACACACTGAATAAAATTGACTTTATTAATATTAATTCTCTCATAAAATGTGTGAATAGTAAATTTTAGCTGTGACAGTTGATTTGGCTCCAGTGAAGTCAGCCAGAGCTCCATGGATGATGAAGAGATTCACTGCATTTTGTACACACAGAGGGAAAATCTAATTGGGCTACCTTTTCTTAAATGTCTTGTGTGATATCCACAACCACTGGGTCCAGATGACTCAGAAAATACATATACTGTTGAGTTCAGAGAAGCTAGGGAGAATTCCCTAGATTTCTGCTGCCATCTGCTTGCCAGAGCCTTATTCATCATGCACACTGCAAAAGTGAGTGCTGCAATGCTCCAAGTTCTGGCTTTAGCAAATTAACTCTAAAAGCTTGACTGAAGCTACTGACAAATAAGCCCACAGTGATTCAAAGTGCCAAAGCTACTCTATCCCACCTCTGGGTATAGATAAGGCTCACCACCCTGAAAAAGAGCAATGTAAACCAGCAGAAATTATCACAGAACAGTAATTCCAGTTTCCCCATGGGGATAAACCCCAGCATTCCCTGTTCCTCTCACATACATTTCCCCTTTAAATTCTTAACAGATTACAGATTCCCTCTCCTGATTAATCTCTATTTATCTGCCAGGACAATAACACACATGAGGTCAATCATTTACTCATACTAATACTAACTCACTTTTGAGGTGGAAATGGAACCTTGCAGAACTACACCTACCTGAAAGGGGATTATTTGATGACAGAATTAGAAATGGAGGCAGGAGGATTTTTGCCCAACAAGCAGAGTGCCCTTTGCCTGACCAGCTGCAACCAATGAACAAATGAAGGCCCTGTCCTGGCACCACCTGTGTTTGCAAAGACCAGCCCAAAAGAGTTTCAGCTGGCATAAAAGGGCTGCTGGTCATTGACGCCTGAGTTTCGTTCAGTGGCTGTAACACAGCTCAATTTATTTGTACCCCTTCCAAGCCTGGCCTCTTCTCCACACTGCTCTACAAGGCTGAGGGGGGACTGCTAAACTGCTCTGCATCTGATCTCTGTTGTACAGCTCATTTCCATGCACGACATCCCCAAGTGAATTTGCATGGAAGGCAAAACATAAATATGTACAAAGCAATATATATATGTGTATATATATATATATATATATATATATATATATACATATATATATATATATACCTGCACACCCAGACTTATCACTTAGATGTTCAAATCCCTTCTCCCCGGTGGTGGAACACGAAAAGACACAGCAACATCCTGGCTCTGCCCATCCCACACAAGCCCAGGCAGGTGCAGCCCACGCTCAGCATGCACAATTACACACCTGCACTGCTTCCAATCCAGCAGCTCTGCAGCCCTCTCCAACCTCCCTGTTAATGCCTTTCTTCTCCAGCTCTTCATCCCTCCCTCCACTCCCGTGAAAACAGCAATACTAACCCCCAAGTTTGGCACAAACCTTTGTTGGTAACTTCCCAAGAAATTTCAAAGAGCAACAAATCCTCCACGGGCAGATCTTCATCCTCCCACTGAGGAAGCCCGTTCAGAGATGTCATGGACAGGGATCTTGCCAGTGGCATTTTCTTCAGCCCTTGAGTGCTCACCACACAGGCCACAGCAGTCAGCAAAGGTCCAGGTCCCGTGGCAGTGCTCGGCAGTTCTGGTTAGAGCAGTCTGCCCGTGTGCTGGGATCCCAGGAGAAAATTATTCAGATAGCTGGGAGCTAATGGGTTTAAACTGTCTGACCACCAGCATTAAATTGGCTCAGTGAAATCCTCAGGGCTTGAGAAGCAGCTGCTGGGAGAGGTAAGAATTTAAGACTGACCTGAGAAAGGTCTTGACTGTTTTGGGGCCAGAGCTCTTTCTTTTTCTTCTCTCAGAGGGAGGTAAAAAATGGTTTTGAGCTCCTGAGCCACAGCATTCAGTATCCACCAGCACCTCAGGGACAGCTGACACTGGACGGTTGTAAATTCAGCACCGCCCTGAGCAAACTCCAACAGGGAGGACACTTTGAGTTCACCACCTGATTTGAGTCCAGCCCCTGAGTCCTCCCCTCGAGATACACCCTCCCCTTACACCCGTGCAGCTTCCCTACCTGCTGGCCATCTGCAAGAGTTAGAGTAGGCTCATTTTCCACAGTGTCTCATGGGTTCCTTGCCAGGTTAAACGCTGTTTCCTCTTCTTCTTCAGTTCAGCAGTCTGTAAGCCCGAGTTTACCTCATCTCCTACCTCCACAATTATCTCCAGCTCTGTTCCAAGAACTCTGCACCAGCTGTTGGCTGCTCTTGAGTGGCTCTGCAGCCTTGCCAGCTTTTACAGAGCTACAAAGGCTCTACTCCTGTTTTGGCATGCACTCTGCCCCTCCTTGCACTCCTGTTCCTGATTTTCCACCTGCTTTCTTTTTTTCTATGCCACAGCTCTTTCCTGGCCTCTGGGTCTGTGTCCTCCACCCAGGGAGCTTAGTGAGTACTAAGTCAGGGCACAGCATGCCCCTGTCTTCTCTAGCACAGAGCTGGGATGCTGCAAGCAGTGAGCACACATCTGCAGAGATGCTGGTCCCTCACTCACAGCCTGAGATCCCCAAAGCTCCCCAGAGCAGCTGCCTGCTTGCTAGATGCTTATATTACACATCTGGTCGAGCAGCCACTGAGTCTGGGACAGCTGTGCAAGCTGAATCCCATTCTGAGCTTAGCGCACAACCTACCCAAAACCCACAGTTCAGCAGGGAGCAAATCTCCAGGTGAGATCCAGGACATCTCTGGCACTGTGGAGAATTACACTGCACCAGCAGGCATAGAGGGAAAGGCTCTGAGCTCACCTAAGGCAAAACAAGTCCAAGACAATTGGTTTAGGAGACAGGCAGCCCATCTGCATAGGAGTCTTTTAGACATAATAGATAATGCATGGCACAGGTGAGCCTGCCTTAATGACTAACTACCCCCCAAAAGACTTGCTCTTCCACTTCCACTACCTGTGCCCTCTCTGCATTCATGCCAGTCAGACCCATCCCTGACCTGATGGATACAGCTCACTGAAAAAACCTAAGGGTGCAGAAAACTTTTTTTGCAGAGTTGAGAACTTGAGCTGTCTCAGAAAAGAGCCTGGTAAGAGGCCAGGGAAAGATTCAGGGGTTTATTGGCTGGGTGTCATTTTGTCTCAATGGTTTGAGTTGCCCTTTTTACCAGTTTATTAAAAAAAGGCCTGGCTGAAAATCACTGTTTTTGGAGCAGCTGTGGCTTTTACTACCTGAAGTAAGTAGGAAACCAGATCATCCCAATAAAAAAAAAATCATATTATTTAAAAGAAAAACCAGTAATATATCAGGGCTCACTTCATTTCTGAACATCAAATCTGCCCAAGTCACACTTTCATACTTTTCCTGGGACATTCACGCTGAGGGTGAGGCTTAAAGCCGCCAGGTGCTCAAAGGCCATCTCAGGTGAGGAGTGGAGAACAGAGAACAAAGCAGCTGACAAGTCCATCCCCACCCCACAGGTTTTCCTCACCCTGTATAAATGATTACACAGCAAAACTTCTCATTTTAAAGGAGACAAGGGGTGCAGTGAGCCCCCAACACCCCTCACTGACCGCACCGAGCGTGATCACCCTCACTGTGAGTAATACCAGGAGCTGCAGCATTCCAGAGGGAAACCTGGCGGATTTGTGGGTGCGTGTGCCCCATCCCCACTGCTGGCTGGGTACCACCGTGCTCTGCAGGTCTTCACACAGCTCTCAAGGTGCTGAAGTCAAAACTGCTCACATCAGTTACCTCTCCAGGGACTACAGAATCACAGAATGGTTTGGGTTGGAGGAGACCTTAAAGATGATCAATTTCCATCCCCCCTGCCATGGGCAGGGACACCTTCCACTATCCCAGCTTGCTCAGAGCCCCATCCAGCCTGGCCTTGGACACTGCCAGGGATGGGGCAGTCACAGCTTCTCTGGGCAACCTGTGCCAAGGCCTTTCAGCTTAAAGCCATCACCCCTTGTCCTGTCACTCCAGGCCATTGTAAAAAGTCCCTTTCCAGCTCTCTTGTAGCGTCCCTTCAGACCATAAAAAAGTCATCCCAGAGCCTCCTCCAGGCTGAACATCATCAGTTCTTTCAGCCTTTCCTCATAGGAGAAGTGTTCCATCCCTCTAAAGAAAACTTCTAGGTGATGCCAGATAACCAGTGGCACTGGTTCACTGACATACCACTGTCCCTAAACACTCAAAAGCCTGAAAAACATGCAAATAATTTTACAACAATGAACTGAAGTTGTAACAGCAAAATTTTCAAGCTCCTTACAGTCTGTGGTTTTCAGGTTCTTGAGTGTCACGTTTTTCCAGCTTCTGTTTGTAATAAGATGAAAATTCTTTTACTTTTTGAATTTGACAAAAGATGATGTAATTCTCTAAACCTTGGCAAATGAGTTAGAAAGAATGGTCAGATACCATGAGATAATTCCACAGGCACTGGCAATGCCATCCTTGAGTGAACCTGGGAATAACTCACCTTTGGCAGCTTGGAGATAATGGAGTTTTTAACTGATAAAAAGTGCTCAATAGCACAGTGAACATCAGCACTTCTTTGTATTCTGAGCACATTTTGTTTTATCCAATCTGCATGTCTTAAAGAAGGGTGGTTTTTTTCCACACAATGCCATCCCAAATTCCTGCTTTTTCTGTTATTAGTGAGGGAAAAGTATTTGAAGTCCCCAGAAAAGGCAAGCTCCAACAGATAGTCCAGAAACTTTCATCCCTACAAATGCTCTTAATTGCTAGAGGGCAAAGGGCCCTATTCATTATATTTATGGCCTGCAAGGATTAACTATGGGATATCTGGGGTGCAGCTGGAGTTATCTGGGATGCAGCTGGAGTTATCTGGGTTTAGGGCCATAAAGGAGGTCGTGTGTGTTGCTGTGCACATACAGTAAGACAAAATAAAAGCTCTTCAGAAGAAAAGCTGTATTCTGACTTTAAGAAGGGCATTAATTTAGCTGTCCTCCATGTGAAGTGCAGTGAGGTGCAAGTGCTGAAAGGGATGCCCTGCTGACACTAGAACAATGTGTCATTTTTGTCACAGAGGCAGGGAAAGGTTGTGACTATGATCGTGCAGTTTGCTCCTTTTTCACCAAACAGAGCCCAGCTGCGGAAGTGGGGAGATGGAAACATACCAGAAAGACTAGTTTTAAAGATATAACTTTGATTAAAATATTTCCCAGAAATCTGGAAACCAGTGAGACTGGTTTTGAGTCCAGCCTACCTTCTCATATTGTTCTTATCACAAACTATACAGATGCCCTTTGGTAATGCATCATTCATTGTGCTGCAATTCTGCCAGACACTGGTTGTTACCCCACCAAATTCTTTTTCAGCCCACTGAAGTGAAATAATTTTGTTTGCTAGAATACTGGACAATAAGAAGACTGAATCTGCAAGGTCTTTGAAGAGAAATGTACAAAGTGTGTATTGTTTTTCCCGAATTTCCTAGAGTTCTCTGGAGAGAGCAATGCAGGGACAATGCTGTGCATTCTGCCTGCCTAAATCTCATTTTGGAACTGTTACTTCTAGGATGTTGTCTTGTCTGCACACTTTGATCCAACTCCTATTTGGGGAGAGCAAAGTTTTCTGCAAAAACTAACTCAGTACATCACCCTAAGAAGTGAGTCGTGGATGTTGTCTTCACACCACAGTCCTTCCAGCAGAACCACTCTAGACAACCTTTTTTCTTGGAATATCAACCTCAGTCTCCCCAGCTGCAAGTGAGAAGGTGACTGTAAGGAAAGAAACACTCTCCATGTGAGGAAATTTATGAGGAAATAACTGTCTAGGACTGGCTTGCTCTGAACAGAACTGTGGTTTCAAGGTTTGCCTAAATTAACTGTGGGGAAAAAAATCAGGCATGGATGTTAAAAATGCTGGTAGATATTGAGCCAAATTTGAGAGGAGGACAGGCCAGCGGTTTGTAGCAGTCACTGAGGCACACACACTGTACTTGTGATACAGAGCAGTAGGTGGCACTGACGGTATTCACACGAGTTCTTCGGTGTCGCTGTCGTTTTGTCATTGCAGAGCTTAGGGAAGATCAGGGAAGTGCTCTGGGGCCAGCCCTCATTGCCTGCCTGGCAGCAAGTCCACCTCATCCCAGCTGTGAAGCGATGGCCTTTGCTCCTGCCTCTGCAAGGCCAAAAAATGCTCCAAATCTCCCACAATTGGAGAATTTTCCTTCCAGTTAGAGGACAGCCATGTACAATAATCCTGTGAAATGGCCAGGAGGGAGAAGGGGCTACAAAACATTTAACAGGACATAATAGATTTTTCTCAGTGACACTTGGTATATTTTGTCCCAAATTAGGAATTTGGGAGTGCGTGGACTCTAGGAGACACCAAACAAAAGACATTCCTATCAGCTGGTCTGAGAGGCTGACATTCCCAGCTCTGCAGAATATTTTGGCCTCTGCTGTTTCATCCAGGAGTATTAGACATCCTGCAAATACCAGTTTGCCATGGGCAAGTTTAAGGTTAATCTTTTTGGACTTGGCTTTGGAAAATTATGCCAGAGTAGCTTGGCCACTAAGCTGGATCTTGCAACTTGGATAAGCACCAGAATGCCACCATCCTATTTAAAATTTAAAATAAATGCCGCAATGAGCAAGGATCCCTCTGAGGGACGGGGCCGCTCAATGCATAAATCTGTGCTACAGTTAATATATGCCATTTTCCTGTGTGAGCAGAGATTTGGGAATGTTCCCTCTTGACCCCAGGCACCTGAAGTGATCTCCTGACAAAGGAAGGCCATAGAGCCCACATGCTCTGAGAGATAGCAGTGTCCCTTTCCATATCTCCAGAGAGGCGCTAGGCTTCAGAGACTGAAAAAATCCCACTAATTCTACTGGGAAATAAATGCACAGGCACATGGCACATGCAAACAACTTCTGAGATACACCAAGATTTTCTGTATGATGCCTGATATGGCTGTAACTTGAAAAAGTAAAATGTAAGACTAATACACTGTTCTGCCTCTTTTCTACTCCTCAGTGCCATGCCCCCACCTATAATTCAGACTCATGTACAAAGACACAAACACTTTCATAGATATACACACATGTATTTGCTTTGATAATTTGTTTTCTGAGGTCAGCACAGTGTTTGTGTCATATCTATCTTGGGAATTTGTCAGTATATTGCTGTAACTTGTGGTATTTTCTCCTTAACCAAACATTGCAAATCACGGAGAGACTGAAGCCTCACTTGCTTAATATCATAAAATCACAGAATGGAACAGACCTTAAAGATCATCCAGTTCCATCCCCCTGCCATGGGCAGGGACACCTTCCACTATCCCAGCTTGCTCAGAGCCCCTTCCAGCCTGGCCTTGGACACTGCCAGGGATGGGGCAGCCACAGCTTCTCTGGGCAGCCTGTGCCAGGGCCTCCCCACCCTCACAGGGAACAATTTCTTCCTGATACCCAATCTAAACCTCTAAACCTCTTGTAACTATACTCTCTGGAAGTTTCTGGTTTCGTCCTGACTCCTTTGCTTACAGTAGTTCTTTTTCTTTTCTGTTACATCAAAGTCAACTCTTTTCGGATTTGTTTTTTGTTGTGATTTTTGGGGTTATTTTTTTGGTTGGGTTGGGGTTTTTTTTTCTGTTAAAAAGCTCAGGGTAGGTATGACTTCTTAGTATCTTATCTGGTGTGACCTTGGAGGAATTGTTGTCAGGGTTGGCAGCAAGTGGCCACTGCATCATTTTACCTCTCTGGCTGCAAACAAAGGTTTCCATGCTTTGAAAGACTATGCTGCAAGCAGAGGCGTAGTGCTGAAAGAGGCATCTCCATTCATTCAGCTGTGGAAGTATAGTGAGGACTTTATAAAAAACAGGTTATGCCATGATAACCCTTCAGATTAAAATTTAACATACTGAAATTTAACCCCATTCAACAAACCACTTACGCATAAATCCTACTCTGTAGAATAGAAGCACTTGAGCTAAGGTCAGTGTGGTCTTTTTTTCTGTCTAAGAGCCACTCTACTGACTTGAATGCCCTTGAAGCATATAAAAAAAAGATATTTCTGCTTATTCTTCCATCTTTTATCTTTAAAAAACCTGACCAACCAAACAAAACTGTACAGCATGCAGAATCAAACCAGTACAGAAGTAATTTTAAAATTATTTATTTCCTTCTGCACAGCAATTTGCTATGGGAAAAACAAACTCAGTAAAATTAACAGAAGTTCAACAAATACTCTTCTAGACTGATCTTCAGTCAGAGTATCAGGGACTCCTCTACTGTCACATGTGGGTAGGAAAATGAGTTTGATGTGGTGCTTAGACATACCTGATCCCCAGTGATACTAGGAGAGTATTCCAGTGTCTACTACTGGTGGAGACTGCTGAGTGAACAGAGACTTTGGAAATCATTGCATTTCTGTCTTATTGCCCAAAATACAGAATTAGCATCACAGAGAAAGCTGTATCTCAAGCAAAATGGTTTTTTTGCTTCCCTTTGTATATTCATGTAGCGTATCTCACAGAGGAAGAATTATCAATATTCCCTTCCAGAAATCAGTGTTGGTAGGAATCCACCTTCGTGCTATCTTGACACATTTTCTGATTTTTTTACCTCAGGTATTGAATATGTAAACTCATCTAAACAATGTTGAAGAGCTATTAAAGAGAAGACCATAAAGAAGAAGGTATTTACTCAGAAATCCTACTTTGCATAGCCACTGCCTGGTCCTTATTGCTTATGTTTGCAGGTAAATTATTCATTTCAGACACTGAGCAGATCCAGCCCTCCTGAGCCCAATCTCTCCAACAGACCATGCTAAGTTCATTATTTGCACAACTCCCTTGTCAGCACAGAGTAACAAGTCACACAGCAGTGGTATCTCAGGAGCAGTTTATAAAAATGTAGTACACCACAGGGATTGGTGTGGATTTCAGGAAGGCCCTACCTACCGTAGTCTGAAAAGCTTTGGAAGTTTTGCCTTGCATAAGGCTGGATTCACACACGTGCATTAGGGGGAGAAGTGTTTACAGAAGACAGAAATGCCCAAAATTAGACATTGCCCTAGGAGGCCACATGAGCACAATGTAAGGATCTGGCTCCTAAATGTTTCTTGGCTACAGGCCACACTGACATCAGGGAGTTCAGCATCTACATTCCACTAGAGTTTGTGGCTTTATATGTGGATTTATAGCTTTAAATCAGAGGAAATAGCATTTCTTTGCAGCACAAGGCTAACATGAAGTGTGTAAACACAAGGATAACAGGAACTCTGTGAGCAACTGAAGTCACCTACTTACCATAAACCACAGTTCTAAGTCAGCTGGTATGAAAGTCATATGAGCACTACAAGTCTTCAAAATACATTTATGAAACATTTTCATCCCTTTGCAGCTATGTGTTCTTTTTAACACTGTCTCACTGCTTAAACCTGCCTTCAATTCCCTGCCCCAATTTTATCCTTTGACTAATACAAAAGTACATGACTTAACACTAAAAGTCAGTAAAATCCCTTGTGTCTCTGTTGTGTATCAACATCTGTTTGCAGGGTAGTCAGACTGACTTTTAAATCTGTAGCCAGTATTCATGCACCTGCAAAGGCAAGGGGGTCCAGAGCCTTATGGCAATTAAAGCAACATTACTGATCTTACCCTGTGTGAGTGAGCAGAGCAAGCTGTCCTCAGTTTCCTGAACTGTTCTGAAGTGCTGCTTCTTGCTGGCTGCACTACTCTGTGCAACAGCAGCACAACGTTCTCTGTTGGACCAAGGTACCTCTTGACACATAGGAATGTGGCTAAAAACCTCTACCACCTTTCTTGGGATAAAACAAGAACAAAGTTCATGTATCGACGGCCTGGACAAACAAAGCATACAGAAGATAAACATGAGCCTATTATATTTGGATAAAATCCCATAGATGTCCTATAGCAATGTTGTTATACAGAAATTTATCTGGTTGATGTAAGACTATACTGTGGATAGGCTCCAGGTAAGAGGAGGTGATAGGCTGGTACTGGATAATCACACACAGGGAAGCTATTCTACAGCCATGCAACAGCAGTGAAGGTACAAGATTGTGTGTGGTAAGATTCCTAACAAAAAATAATCACAATAGAATTTATGTACTTGCATAGGGCTTACAAACAGCAGTGGATGCAAGCAATAGCTGAAGAGCCTATTTACAGAATCTTAAAATCCACTAACCTAGGATACTTATTCCTATTTAACCATTTTGAACTAATCCTCCGTAACACCCAGGAAGCGTATTCACCATTTTTTTAGAATTTTCCTTCATGATGTCATATCTCTAAAAGTAGAAGTTGAAAAAAGGAAAGAATAAAGGGGGAAAAAGGTAGTAGTACAACGAGGTTGCTGATGGGCTAAGCAAACTTCTCACCATGCAAACCAATGTTTTCTTCATTCCTTCACTTCCCTCCTTCACCTATATCCACTTAGTCTTTTAACAGAACAGGTTTTGTCATTAGCTCTCTGGTTGCTTAATGTCTAGGCACTAAAAATCTTGTATTAAGTCTATGATAACTAACAAAAAAAACCCTCC
Organism: Eulacestoma nigropectus; assembly: GCA_013397775.1. Taxonomy (NCBI): domain Eukaryota; kingdom Metazoa; phylum Chordata; class Aves; order Passeriformes; genus Eulacestoma; species Eulacestoma nigropectus. The sequence continues at coordinate 100,993 of VZTE01005601.1, forward strand.
CCTGTGGACCTGGAGGGGATTGAAGTATCTGACAGACAGCAGGTGACAGAATCCTCCCAGCTCAAGAACCAGGACCACGTATGTTCAAACTGTACCTTTGGGTCTCAGTTTGCCAACCAGAAAAAAAGGTCTGAGCCTAAATTTTAACGGGTGAGGATGCAATCAGTGAGAAATCATTTACTGTAGACAGGTGACCTTCAAAAATCAATATCCACCACCAGAAGGGGAAAGGCCCACTTTCCCTGAGACGGCTGACGCCTCTTCATGCACATCACTCAATTCTGCAAGATAAGGTCCCACAACACAACTTTGAATCACTTCATTAACTGAGAACAGTGTAAGAACAAAGCCAGGAAGGAACTGTGCAAGGTTCCTGTACTAAATGAGCTCAGGTGAATTTTCCTAATGGGTGTGTCCTGGAAACAGAAGCAGCTTGTGCCATTTACCTCGTAACAGCTGATCAGGAACAGTTCTGAGCAGGAACTTTAATCCATCCAGGTGTGGAAAGCCTTCCCATAAGATCTCCCCACCAAGCTAGGAAAGCAGAGAACATAATTTTCTCCCTCCTACTGGCAAAGAAGCCTGGAATTTAGCCTGTAACTAAGAATAAAACATCTCCCAAGGTCTCCCTGGGATACCCTTTGTAAATAATGCTGTCAGCAGCATCCCATGCATATTTCAGTAACTACATGATCCTTACTGAATCACAGAAGTTATCCTGCAATATAACAACACTTCCATGATCTTCCCTTTTAAAAGGAACTACAAAAATTAGGCTACCCGCTTGTGAAAGTGCTTTAGTCCAATATCCAAAGCATTTTAATGCAGATAGAAAACAGCTTTAAATTGCTCCAGCATAGTCTCAGACCATTTGTTACAAAACACAACTTACAGGCCCCACAAGACAGATGGATTTGATACCGTCTGTCCCCTGGACATTTAGGCTGAGCAGTTCTAATTTATGGTTAATGTTTACTCCATAATGGTAAGTGATTAAGAAATAAACTTTAGGATTTTTTTTAAACCTGTTCCCTCTCCAATTATATAAAAACTTTAACAACCATGCTGAAATTTAGAGATTTAAGACCCAACTTGGCTTGCTTAATAAATAAGGCTACAACCACAACATTCCAGTCTAGAGTTCAGAAAAAGCCTTGAATTTTGGATAATTGAATAGAAAATAATTTTGTTTTTCTAAACATTATAAAAACTAGACACCACTAATAAGCAAAGAATTTAATCCAGAAGAAAGGATCTATGGGACTCTTTCTAGGCCAGTAGCATACAGAACCTTATTGCTGGCATATTTTTGGCTGGTTGCACTGTCAAATGCCCATTCCATTTCCTCTACCCATTAGTAAAAAACAAGAAGTTCTCTATCAGAAACAGTTCTGGGAATGAACTACACTTAGCACCCAGACTGTGAAAAGCCTTGCAGCAAGGTGGTGTTAGTGAAATCCCACCAGTTGATTACTACTACTTCTTTTAAAAGGACACATCAAGTCTGCACTTCCATGCAGTCTGTGGCAAACATCAAAGGAGAATGCCAGTGTAAGGTAGGTAATTTACAAACTGAAAATAAGTCACTAGGACAACCAAAGATGCCTGAAAATTGCTTTATTTGTTCGTATGGTTTGTGCGTTACAGCAAGCGTAAGTTTAGCTACCATGGACAAAAGTCTGGAAGAGCATTTAATATTAACCACTGAGATATGTAGTGAGTAGAGCCCACATCTGAACACAACATGCTGTTTTCCTATTGCTGGAATCTTAACAGTCACGAGTTACAGATCCTTAATATCCTTCTGGATGCTCCACAGTGTGTCCGCGCTCTTCTTCAGCTGGATCACCTCATCGTCCTTCAGCTTTTGGTTGATGACACTCGTCAGGCCAGAGGCACTTAGGACAGCAGGAAGGCTCAAGAAGACATCACTCTCAATGCCATACATGCCCTGCCACAAACAAAAGAGATCAGACAGGCCCCTCAGCACAGATCTGTGGTTGGTTTATACTGCAGGGAACCTCCTGAGAGCAGAGCTCCAAACCCATCGTTTTACAACCTGCAGAAAAATTTCAGCCACGATGTATTTGAGAAAATAAATAATATAGAGCTGTTTTGGACCAAATGCCTGGCAATGCCAAACAGCTGATGGCAGAAATCTGACCTTCAAACCTCTCACTTTTAGTTCTATACAGCAAGGAGCTCAAAAGATTCAGACACAGGATTAGGACACGTCAACAGAGGGAGCAGTTCCCCCAGCTCAGAGCCCTTGCTGCAGCAGAGGTTGTGGAGCTGGTATAGACCAGATGCAGCCACTTACACCAGCTGTGAAAGGACACAGCTCTCCTTCCTAGCACCTTTGCCAGGCAGTGGTTCCTGGAATCACAGCTGGGCTTCCAACAAGTCTTCCACTTTCACACTGAAACTTCCTTTCAAGGAATCTGCATGCCACACACGGCAAAGCTTCACACAAGGGTAGTACCGCATAGAAGAGCTTTATTTTCAGCTCCATACTTGTGAGACGAATAGGCTAAAGAGGTCAGCCTAGAAAAACCAGCAGTAGTAAGCTTCCATTTGAAATTCAAAGTGGTATTTTACAAAGCTTCCTTCATTCAGCACGTTGCTACTTGAGACTGTTTAGCTTGTCCACAACGACAAAATGAGCCAGAGTGTCCAATTAGCCCCCACTTCTTACCTTTACCAGCGTGGAGACTGAATGAACTCGGCACAGGTTCTTCAGCATGGTCTCACAGAGGTCAGCCACACTAAGGCCAATAGCCCAGTTTGTGTATCCCTTTAGTTTGATCACTTCGTAGGCACTAAGCAAACATTGAAATACAACTGCATTAAGATGTCTTCACGCAACACACTGCAAATTACAAGTCTTAAAACCAGTGAATCCTACCCGTTTAAAAATGTTCCAACTCCTACAACACACTGTAAGTTTTGGAATTAAAATGTCCGAACTATGTGTTTCAACATTAGAGGATAAAGCATAAAGTCTACATTATCCCATATGTATAATAAAGAATCCTGTTGTTCTCGCAGGATTAGCTGAAAACAAAATTAGCTCCCATCTAGGAAGAGATCCTAGTGTTAGGTAGAAAACCACACCTATAACCTGACAAGCTCTCTATTTCAGTCAGGGGCACAATGGAAAAGGCAAACATTTAGAATCAAAGCAGCACTACATCCTGAGGTTTTTAGCCAACACCTGCACACACTTTATCCCAGTGAGTGTATACACAAACTCTCCTGCACCCATGAACAGAATTTTCCCCAATTCCAACACTCTGCTCACAGAGACACACTACCTTTTCCTGGGCTTGTGCCCTTTGAACAAAGTTACCCACTAAAGAAGCTCTATGTGGGAAAACAAGCACACACAGCTCTAGGTGCTCCAGCAGTTGAGGGGGTTTGTTATGCAATAGCTTCTCTCACTGCAGGATTACAAATCTTACCAGCTAAAATCCTGCATTTCTGTGTTTAAACCAGCAGTCCCACTCACTCAAGCAACCCTCTACCTAAGAGGGCATGAAAGCTGCAGCAGAGGGAGAATGCAGACAAGCTGTTGTCAGCATGGCATCCACCCACATTATCCCTCAGGTCATCATACCTTGCAACCACTTCCTTGTGGACCTCCTTCCAGTTCTCAGGATCTTTGTCAGTTCCCATGGCAGGATTCAGCTCCTGGAGGGAAACCCCTGCCACGTTGACTCCGCTCCAAACAGCCACTGCAACAGAGGCAGGACATCAGTGTCAACAGCACTTGGCAACTCCCCCTCCCTTTCTTAGCTAAAATAATTGGAAACCAAGTAGGAGCAGCCAGAACTACAACAATGGTTGAGGAAGGTTTTAAGTTTTTATTTAGCTACAGTTAAATCTGAGAACTCTGGGAGTTAAACATGAGACTATTTTAGTACTGGCATTTCAACAAGTCAGTTGTAACATGTGACAGCAGAACTTTCAGACCCTGGAAGCTTCTGAAGTCAGAAACATCAAACTCTAGCAAAAAGGCACATCTTAGCTTTCCAGCCTCTTAAAACTGATTTTACTTAAAACTGTAGCATTTGCAGTTTCACAAATCAATTTTAGGATTAGCCTTCAAGAAGTCTATTCTTATTTACATGAATAAGAAGGTAGAAATATGCAAACTTAGAATATCAAGACAGGGATTTGCACCTCTCCCCGCATCCTGGAAGCTTAGAGGCAGGCTCAGTCTCTGTTCTCGGGAAGTAAGTAGGAATTCCGAGTTACTTCAAAGCAAAAGCAACTGTGACAATGACACAGGATAAGCTCAGCATGTTCAGCCAAACTCTGCTTTCATTGGTGTAGGGCTGGCTACAGTAACTGCTGCTGTTGATCAGGCACTGTACTTTGATCAAATGCAGTGGGACACTGAAGAGGTGGCTCCCTTGGAAATATATGGCACAAAAATATAAAGCAGTAGCAATCTACATAAACGTTCTGCTGCATCATTTCAGACTTGGAACACAGGAACTGAATTAAGACAAAAATTTCTCTGGTTTCATATTTCAAAACTATCTTTGCTTCAAACAGCAAGGAGAAAAGTCGCAAAATAAGGTAGGGGATAATTTAGTTAGCCTGAATATGGACTGCTAGAGCAACAAGCTCTGCTATGGACCTAGTAAGTGCTGATACTGCTTTCAGAGAAAAACTGTGCTATAGGCTATGGAATGGTACTCCAAAAACTGAGGATAAAGAGAAGGATCAAGCTGTAGCCTTCAGGACACAACTTCACTCACAGAATTGGCCTCTTCAGTTCAGGCTTTAATCATACAGCCACAATCACATTTCTTAAATATGTGTAGGCAGATTTCCTGGACTTCTCTCAATTCTAATCTTCATAAAAATACAGCAAATACCAGTTACTCCAGCTCAGCTGCAGCTGTTCCTTCAGAATCTTGTAACACACCTCAGGCCTCAACCTCTGATATGATAGTGCTCATTCCCAGGGAGGTCAGAACTACTCCTTACCACTGGAATCACCATGCTCTCCCAAGATCCAGCCATGGCAGCTGCTTGGATGGATCCCAAGTCTCTCGGACATCAGATAACGGAATCTGGCCGTGTCCAGATTGCAGCCACTTCCAATCACACGGTTTTTTGGCAGCCCACTCAGCTTCCATGTGACATAGGTTAATATATCCACTGAAAGGAAAAGCATGCATGGCAAATCAAAGTCCACTCACACCAAGAATGCTCCAACAATTACCTTACTGAGCGTAGCAGGACAATCAGGACTCCTCAAAACACAGCTGGGCTGTCAAGGAATTTTGGATCTGACTACTTGGGGCATTAAAATGAAGGCACTGCTTGAAATTTTGATGTGTAGCTTGATGGGTCCTAAGAAAATTTGAAGGTCTTTAGAGATTAGATTTCTACCAGCTAAAGTTGGACACACTTTTTTTTTGTCACAGTTAAAGCCCTAGGGCATTCAGAACTGGGACTGATCTCACATGGCTAAAACATTCCAGCAATTTCCTGAAGTAACATTCCCTTCCAGTACACCATCACAACAGGTAAAACAATTTAGAATCCAAAGTCTGAGATTTACATACTCTTTGTAGTTGGTAATTCCTTCAGTTTAATTTCTTGATCTGTGCACTAAGCAGTTTCTGCATTTACCACCTCTGCAGCATGAAAAGCCAGAGGAACAATGTGCTTTAGCTGCATGTGTTTCTACAAATACAGTTTTAGGAAAAAAAACCCCAAAGCTAGGTAGGGCAGACAGAAGTATGTGAGCAGGGAGAAAAACCTCTAATCCACAGCTCAAAGCAACAATCATAACCAGGCTGCAGGAATTATGACTCCATCTCTGAGGAGCCAGGCAGTTCTCAGGAGGGAACACATTTGTGTACACAGATCTGAAATGCATCATTTGCTCTGCTCAGACACCAAAGAACAGTTCAAACCTCACAAGTGGCATGTTCCCTACAGCTTCAGCTGGGGCAGGGAAGGCCATCAAGGTTACACGCCTGAAGTCCCTTCTCAGGGGCTCACAGTGACTTTCATGATATAAAACTCGTGGACGAAACTCCACACACTAAGAAAACGAAGGATTATAAAAATAATTCTGAAAAAGCAACATGCAATTCTCCTCTGGCGGCTGCTCTGCTGGAGAGAAGTCTAGAGGTTGAATTCAGCCTTGCTGGAACAAGAACAGCCTGATCTTTGTCTCAGTTTGATTTTTAGATAAGTGTTTAAAACTGCTGCAAGCTACTGTATTTGCTCAGAAAGCTGGCTAATTGTACACCAGCTAATTACTCAGCCCCCAGCAGAGCAGCAAGCTTTACATGCACTGCTTCCACTCTGCCAGGTTATCTTTACAAGCAGTGTCACTTCATCACCACGGTTCTTCAGTACTGGCTTCACTCATGTTGAATCAAGCAAAGAAAACCCCACAGGGACACCCTACAAAGCACATCGGAACTTTTACAGTCACCTTTAGACATCCAAACATCCAAGCTGTCTCAGTGCAACGAGATACTTGCAAGTGAACACACAGATATGCATAATTAACTCTTTTTCTGTTTTAACTGAACTGTGGAGTACACCCAGCCCTTGTTTCACCATAGGCTTCAGCATGTAATTTCTTTTTCCTGAAAATATAACCACAACTATAGGGCAAGTTCTTCATGCTGAAAAACAGCCCTATCCTATCCAGAGACAAAAGCTATCTATTAGAGATAAAGAAATTACACTTTCTACTGCTTAAGCCAAAGCATGGACAGAATTTAAGTATTTATCACAAAGCATTCTTTTAAAATATGGACACCATGACAAGTTCTGAATAAAGAGAGCATCAGAAAGTAAAGAGTATTTGTCTGTACTCTGAGATGTCCACAAAAAGCTATTAAGTTTCAACAACTTGTATTTGAAGAGATTTTCTGAGAACTAACTAGTGTTCTACCTTGTCAAAGCAAATCTCTAAGTATTTAGGAAAGGACTGCCTTACCTGGGTTGGAAACCACCAGGATGATGCAGTTGGGGCTGTACTTGACGACCTGCGGAATGATGAATTTGAAGACATTCACATTCCTCTGCACCAGGTTGAGCCGACTCTCGCCCTCCTGCTGACGGACTCCTGCAGTCACCACCACGATCTTGGAGTTGGCAGTGACAGCATAGTCTAAGCAGAGCACAGGGGAAAAGATACAGAGAGTGTTTAAAATAATTCCACTAATTCCAGTAGCATTGTGTTAATAGAGGTGTTACAGGGAGCTTCTGCACTGTGCATTGCATTCAAACTCAAAAACACAAGACATCAGCTTGAAAGCCAGCACCGTCTCATAACACTGACCTGATACAGCAATATGTAGGTGTTCAGAGTACATTTAACCTTTCTGCCTCTTATTCCCACTATGAAAATAATACTATTTCTTCTACACACAGTTTCACTAAAATCAATTTTACTAAACCAGCCCCAAATTGTAAAGAGAGAGTCCAGCTTCAGAGCCACTCCCATTATGGTGTTCATCTGAACTATCACCCCAACTCACACACTTCACCTTTTCAATGCCAAATCCTAAGAGTTCTTTAGGATTGCACAACTAATTCTCCTCTATTAAGCAAAGTCACAGAATATCAGCGTTAAATCAAAGAAACTGAGGTGAACCTTTGTCTGCCACAATCTTGTGAGTGCGAAGGAACAAGCTCCCATGCTGCAGGTCCATCATTTCTCCTTTTAGTTTGTCGTCCATAACATCAACCAGAGCAAGCTCATCACAAAGACCCTGAAAACAACAAAATGAGGAGTCAATGAAGCAGTTCACATGCATTTTGAAGTTAACCCAGAGCTCAGCTATATTACATTTTAAAGTAACATGTTTCACCCATCTGAAAGCATCTCTTCTCCAAATAAACCAGTGGGACAACATTCCATCTTGGTGTTCTGACGTATCTCAGAACATCAGAGGCTACTACAGCACAGGTTCATGAAATTCACTGACTTTCCAAAAAAGGTATCATTTGTGGGGAATTTGAGGGCACAGCCAACCCTCTACTAGGAAAGCACTTCTTAATTTAGTTACCACCTTTGGAAAAAAGTTGTATCTTTCAGAGTTGTACCAAACCCTCTAAAGCTATCCAGCAAATTAGGCCTGTCTTAAATATTTAAATACCTAAAAGAAGACTAATTATCAAATAAGTATTCTCTTTCAACATGCCATCAGTCAATTCATTTCACAAAAATATACAATGGGAACAGACTTCCTCAATACTAAAATCAAGAGAAAAAGGATTCTTTAGCTATTTAGCTACAGGAGCTACTGTGTGATATTTATGCTGAACAGATTTAGCCATGTATTTGTTTTCCAGAATAAGCTGGGAGATAACATCATACAGCCTCAGAACAGGAAAACACTGAAATATGGGGGTGGAGGAGAAAGGCTTTCTGCTCTAATGCAAAGCTTTACTGCCTTTTTACAGAAATGTTTACTACCCTGGTAAATTCCACTATCCTTAAACACTTACCATGTAAAAAACTACACTGAAATTAAGATTACTACTTCTCTTTATTTTCCTAGATACCTACACCCCATTTGAAAGCAGGTAAACCATTTTTAGCAACTAAAATACTTTAAGCATGAAAGAATATACACTGTTTTTCCTGTGGAAAATGTATTTAACAGCAGGCATAGTCAAGGTTTTTATTTCATAGTTTAAAATAATGTTAATTGCTTTTCTGCATAATTCCTTTAGCAGCTGATTTAAGTAACTGATGAAGGAAAACCATAGGAATCTGTATTCGTACTTTTTCTGTTTTCAAAATAGCCTGCAGGTTAAAATTTTTCTCAGCTGTTTAAACACTATGAGAAAGCATCCTTAAGTGAAGTCACTGGTGTTAAACTAAGAAGTTAGTGCAATCAGAATTTGAAACAATGTGTGCACATGTACAATTATGAATAGATTTATGCACACACAGCCAGACCACATGGGCCTTGCAGTCTAGAATTTGCAACCAATATTCCCCATACTCTGCAGAATCCAGGAGCCAATTCTCACTCAAACAAAAGAGCACCTGGAATAGCTCTCCAATGACTAACTTCATGAAATTGCATCACCTGCCTAGAGGAGATTTCATCTCTTTATTACCACATACAGGAATTAAACTTTACCCAAACTCAGCTTAAAGTATTTTCATTGAGAGCAGCTGATTTGTGACTGCGGAGATGTTTCCATTTCTAAATCAGTATGGCAACATCAATGACTTGCCTCTAACTGAGCAGGAGCTAATAAAAATAACCAACGTGCAAGTTTTAGCATCACGCAAATGTATTTATTTAATACCACACCAGTAAACTGACATCAGTATTAGAGCCAAGCATCTTGCACAAGTCAAACCCACATCGTATTGGTCAGCAGTGGCTGAACACGAGCCAGCCCAGCTGGCCAAAAAGGCCAAAGGCATTCTGGCTGTATCAGGAATGGTGTGGCCAGCAGGACCAGAGCAGTGATTGTGTCCCTGGGCCTGGCACTGGTGAGGCCTCACCTCAAACCTTGTGTTCCCTCACTACAAAGATATGGAGGGGCTGGAGCGTGTCCAGAGGAGATGGAGAAGGGGCTGGAGCATCAGGAGTGGCTGAGGGAGCTGGAAGGGCTCAGCCTGGACAAAAGGAGGCTCGGGGGAAACTTCTGGCTCTGCACAGGAGGGTGTAGCCAGGTGGGGTTGGGCTCTGCTCCCAGGGAACAAGGGACAAGACACGGGCTGTGCCAGGAGAGGTTTAGATTGGATATTGTAGCAATGGGGAACAAAGCCGACAGACCCCCTTGTACGCCCAGAGAAGATCCGTTTATTGCCAAAAATCGGCCCCTCGTCACACCCTGAATCTCAGCCGGCCACACCTGACACCAAACCGAAGCCTAACGGAACCTCACAGCAGCGGGGCACCCATTGGCTGGCTCAGCCGCGGTGCTGCCGTCCACGCGTCCCGTCGCCCAATCAGCTTCCCGTTCGTTGCTGCCCACGCTTTCCTCCAGCCAATCACAGCCTCGCTTCCAACTGTCACTCAACTGCCTCGCACCCCTCAACCGCCTCCCACCGCCCGGCCCGCAGCTGTCCTTTCCCACAGGGCCTGCCGGTGAGTGTGAGCCTAACGACTCCAACAGATACCACCCCACATTCCGCATCTCCCCCTCCTCTTGCTTCAGCAACGCAAACCTACTAAGAAAACCTAAACAACTCCTAAAACATTAATAACGGTGACAACAGCTTCTCAAAAACTGTAGCATGTACCTAGAACACAGCAACTGTACACACATGGGATCAGGACGGTGCGACAAAAGGTCGCACACCGTGATGGAACCCACTCCACATGGCGGCCTAGGAGGAAAAAATTCTTCACTGGAAGGGTCGCCAGGTATTGAAACAGGCTGCCCAGGGAAGCTGTTGGGCCACAATCCCTGAAGTGTTTATAAGACTTTTAGACGTGGCACTGGGGACATGGTGGACTTGGCAGTGCTGGGTTAATGGTTGGTCTCAATGATCCTAAGAGATCTTTTCCAGCCTAAAAGATTCTATGACTCTTAATTCAGTTACAAGAACCAGATGGTCGTATTATAAAAATGTTTTATACTGCAGCTTACAGCTGTGAGAGAGCAAGAGCAGAAGCCTGGCTGAAACAAATTCCATGTCATATCCATGCTTGAAGAATTTAAAATTGGTTTTTACTTTGGGTTTGGTGCATACTATTAATTAACAGTAAAACTTTGTGCTTAGGTATCTGACAACACAGTTTGATCCTGCTTAGAGCAGTGCATTAAACACAGATGAATGCTGAATTGTAGGTTCAATTTGTGGTAACATCACCTGGCTCCCTCACAGGTTACAGCACTTCAAAAATTATTTCAGACCGTGTGCTTAAAAAATATTAATATAAAAAACCACAATGAACAGTCACTGTTTTTCCAATAAATTTCTTCTTGATATATGTTGTTTTAAAAACTAGTTGCCACTTTCACATCAGTTTCACACTCAGTTTCACTGTGGCCTGTTCTTATTGTCAAGTTTTCCTTGCTGCCAGGGCTCATGAATATCAGCAAGTGAAAGCCCTTACTTTCTTTTTTTATAATTAAGCAGGCATTAAAACATGCATCCTCAGGGTAATACATTGAAGGATCATCTACAAACAAAATACAGCTGGTTTAGTAGTACAAACACGATTTTTCATCTGACTGTGAGCTACCTGATTTAAGATCTGCCCCTGCAAGAGGGCAGGGACTATCTACTGATGCCTTCTTAAAAAAAAAAAAAACCAAAAACGAAAACTCTGCAGCTTCCATCTGTCTTTCCAAATTTAGTTAATTCACAATATTCTCTAAAAACAAAGTGCAAAGTACAAGAAATCCTCACTGATTAATAAGCCTTTACTTTGCTCAAAGGCTGCACTATGAGATTTGACAAAAATATCCCACAGACCAGTAACAGGAAAAGTCATCATAACCTTTAAGTCCAGCCCTCTGTTTTCAGTTTTTTAAAAACCAGCTAACACCTCTCTAGAAAAAAATAAAGTCATACAAACAAGCAAAAAGGGCTTAAGAGAAATCAAGAAGCTGCTGAAGTGGATAGCAGTATTTTCAGCTATTAGGGCACACATTCTTTAAAAGAATTAAAAGCAAACACTCCCGATTCCTAGTCTATATTTCACCAAGATTTTGCTCTGTCCCCATTCTTTGCCCAGTAGAGCTCCCTCAGCAAGCAAACTCCAGCTCTGTTGTGGAAGAATAAAAAAATTAAGAAGCAAATGAAAGGTTTGGCAGGGGCTTCAGAGCCATTCCTCCCTACATTTTCCCAGCAGCCTGGAAAGTAACTCTGCCTACTGAGACATTTACTGCTAAAGACAGACAGAAAGGTGAGAGAACAAGGAGAGGCTGAATGTGGAGGGCAGGCTTGTAGGTCACTGCTTGCTTACCCGAGCTGCTAATGATTCATTCCTGCGCCAACCTCCCAAATTTCCCGCCCTTTGCTAAGACAAACAGGCAGTGCAGAGCATGACACCAGCAGGGGCTTGAAGAGCACGCTGTCCTTGAGCCGTACCTTTCCAAGGACGCTGATAGCAGAGGCCATCCCAACCTGGCCAACCCCCACAATCGTGATCTTGTTGTTGGGGACCTTGGCTCCCTCTGCGATGGGGGTGATCAGCTTGTCCTTGAGAGTGGCCATGGTGTTCTGCGAGGAGAGACGGAAAGATGTGCATCAGATCGGGCCAGAGCGAGCTGAAAGGCATGTTCTGAATGGAGGGGTCACCTGCCATAGCCGGGTTTACGTAAATCATCTCCGGGCATGCTGCCCTTGCTCGCAGGGCTCTTTCCCAGCCACGAGTCAGCACACACCACCCACACACCCTCCGCGGCCACGAGGCTTCGGGTCCCTGCGCTCCCTGTGCCCAGTCAGGGCCTGAACGGGGGCGATTTCGGCAGCACAGCCCGTTAGCGGCGTTCCCAGAGCCGCCCGCCGGGAGGTGAAATTCCACCAGCGCTGCCGGGCCCTGGGCATTCACCTCTCGGCACACTGGGGCTCCGGGACGCGACCCCACGAGCCAGCCAAGGCACAGGGAGTGGGCTGGGATTTCCCCGGCTCCTTTCCACGAGCCCCCGAGGCTTCCCGGGGCCAACGGCCGCGCCAGCCTGCAGGACAGCCAGGGCCCGGGGCGGCACCAGGGGGGCCTGAGCACGGCCGGGGACCAGCCCGGAGCCACCGCACGGCTCCGGCCACCCCAAACCCTCGGGAGCCACAGCCCGGCCATCCCAGACCCCAAAGCTCAGGGGCCGCAGCTTGGCTCCGGCCACCCCAACCCTCGGGGGCCGCAGGCCGGCTCCGGCCACCCCACACCCCAACGTTCGGGGCCCACAGCCCAGCTCCGGCCACCCCAAACCCCAACCCTCGGGAGCCGCAGCTCGGCTCCGGCCACCCCAAACACCAACCCAAACCTAAACCTCTGGGAACCGCAGCTCGGCTCCGGCCATTCCAGACCCGAACCCGAACCCTCGGGAACCAGGCTCAGCTCCGGCCACCCCAGGCATCACCCGTCCGCCACGCAGGGATGCTCGGCCCGCAGGAAGGGCCGAACCCTGGGGGGAAGAAGCCGCCCAGGGGAGAAGGGACGGGCCAGCTGGGCGGTCATCCAGCACCCCCCGTCCCGGAGCGGGGTCTCCCCGTACGCACCGGGCAGCAGGAGCGGCGAGGGGAGCGCGGTGTGCGGGGCTCGGGCAATGAGCGCTCCGCAGCGGAAGGGGCGGGGCGGGGCGGGCCGGGCG